>SJYA01003263.1:1909292-1969985 GCA_006410615.1 Neotragus moschatus
GCAGGGGGGTACAGGAGTAGGAACTTATGTACACCCGTGGCAGATTCATGTTGATGTATGGCAAAACCAAAACAGTATTGTTAAAAAAAAAAAAAAAAAAGTACAAGGCATGAGATGGAAAGTGAGCTCCAGGCAAGGCTGGGAAAGGGAGCAGAGGTGAGCCCTGGACGGAGCCCCTGGGGTGCTTGAGGGGGCTGCGGGGCTTTTTACAGAAAGGGTGGGGATGGTGCCTGAGCCGGTGGAGACACTGAGGGCCTATCAGAAAGAAGGCGAGTGTGATGAAGGAGGAGTCTCGTGAGCATTCCCCAGGGAGGCCAGGATGGAGGCTGCACGCGGCGTCCACACAGAGCCATCTGAGCCCATGGTCGGCACCAGCCAGGGGCTCAGGAAGAAGAATTACACGAAGGAGCAGCAGGGGAGAAACAGGGGCTCTGGCCAAGGCTGTTATTTCCCATCCTGAGTTGAACGTCTTTGGCCTCGGACTTTCAGAAAATTGTTTACCCGCTAACCCACTTTGCAGATTATCATTTAAGGCAAAACAGGCTTTTTCTTTCCCTAATGGCTTCTGTGTCTTGATTTTTTTCTGTCTTTCAAACCTAGTCAATATTTTTGATGGAAACTATATAAGATAAAGTGGGGCTATATAATGGGGGGAGATGAGAAAAGGCTGGGGAAAGACTGGCTGGAACCAGAATCCTCTCTGAAAGCTATGGTCCTGCAGCCCCGGCAGCATGGACTCAGTTGGGAGGCTCTGACCCGGCTCTCACTTGACGGGGGCTCCCCATCTGTCAGGAACGTTTCAAAATCTCTGCCTGCTGTGACTTGTACCAGCAGAAGGGGGCCTCCCTGGTGGCCCAGTGGTTAACACTTCCCCTTCCAATGCAAGGGGTGCAGCTTTCATCCTGGTCTGGAAGTTAAGCTCCCACATGCCTTGGGACCAAACAAATGTAAAAAAGAAAAAAAAAAAAAAAAGGAAACTCAATTGTAATAAAGTCAACAAAAACTTTTTGAATGGTCCACATCCCCCCAAAATGTTTCTAAATAAAGAAGAAATATATTCATGTTTCAGCCTTACTATTAACTGAAAATTAAAATTGTAGAGACGAGAGCTTCGGATTTTTTACTTATAAAGTGAAGCTATTCATATCTACTTCACAAGTGTATTATAAATACTAAATACTTAGAATATGTAAAAAATCATTTTGTAAACTCTCCTGTAGCTCGTATCTTTAAAAAAACAAAACAAAGAAAAGATTACTCCAACATGAAGGTGTGAATGGTGACAGCCATTTGGCACCAAAGGTTAATTTTCAGGAGAAGCTGTAGCATGGTCCGGAATTGAAAAAGCCCTTTCCCCAGATATGACATAAAAATAAAATGGATTCTGTATGCCCCTCTTGAAAATGTTTTCGAGTATTGATTTCACAAGGGCGGAATTGCTATCCTGAAGGGCGTCATAGCGCAGAGTGTCCACTAGAGGACAGCAGAGTTCTTCTCACGTTACTTCAGACGTCCCAGGAAAGCTCATTAAAGCCTAGCTGGAGAAGGAAATGGCAACCCACTCCAGTGTTCTTGCCTGGAGAATCCGAGGGACGGCGGAGCCTGGTGGGCTGCCGTCTCTGGGGTCGCACAGAGTCAGACACGACTGAAGCGACTTAGCAGCAGCAGCAGCAAGTACTTTTAAAATATGAACGCCATACCTACACTAAGCTTATTTCTCTTTGCAGACTTTTCCCAAGCTTGTTTCCTTTGCCTTCTTTGGAATTGGGAGTCAGCATTCTCTGTGGAAACATGTAGTAGGGGATTAGAGGGGTGTGGGGACCAGGCATGCAACCTTAGCCAAGATACTGATTAACGACGATTCCATCACCTGGAAACAGGACGCATGTTGTGTTTTAAACAAAATTACTTCTGTAAAGCACTTCGTATAGTTTTGGAGATAAATGTCCAATATACTTGCAGTGTCTCCTTATCTTTTCTTTAAACAGCAGCAGCCACAGTAGCAGAGTGAGAGGCAAGGAGCAGGAGGAGAGAGAAAAATAAACAAAAATTTTTTTCAGACTAAAAATCTGGTTGTAGCCATTTCTGTCTTAGAACCCCAAGGTGGGAGTCAGTCTAGAGGTCAGGGAACAGAGCCAGTGCAAGGTATTCCCTTGGTCTCAGACGGCTAGGAAAAGTTAAGAACAGCGAGCCATAAATAACTGAATTGCACGATGTGCAATAACTGAAATCCACGATGTGATTGCACTGTCTACCTCCAACCTTCCGCAAAGGTCTCCTGCACACCTACAGCGTTACCAGCGTAATTAGCATAATTAGTCTCCCAGCCCGGAGAAGGCAATGGCACCCCACTCCAGTACTCTTGCCTCGAAAATCCCATGGACGGAGGAGCCTGGTAGGCTGCAGTCCATGGGATCGCTGAGTCGGACACGACTGAGCGACTTCACTTTCACTTCTCACTTTCATGCATTGGAGAAGGAAATGGCAACCCACTCCAGTGTTCTTGCCTGGAGAATCCCAGGGACGGGGGAGCCTGGTGGGCTGCCGTCTATGGGGTCGCACAGAGTCGGACACGAATGAAGCGACTTAGCAGCAGCAGCAGCAGTCTCCCAGCCAACAAAAGGCAGAGGGGAGGGGCTGCCCCAGGTTCCAAAGAGAGAGGGTTAATGGTGGACATTCTCGCAGTGCAGCCCGCGGATTCTCCTCGCCGTCTGCAGAAATCCAGGGAGCAGAACTTTCCCTAACATGTGGCAGTGCATTTAAAACAAACCGTTTATTCGGAAATAATTTTAAACTTAACANAACAAAAGGCAGAGGGGAGGGGCTGCCCCAGGTTCCAAAGAGAGAGGGTTAATGGTGGACATTCTCGCAGTGCAGCCCGCGGATTCTCCTCGCCGTCTGCAGAAATCCAGGGAGCAGAACTTTCCCTAACATGTGGCAGTGCATTTAAAACAAACCGTTTATTCGGAAATAATTTTAAACTTAACAGAAAACTGAAGAATACAGTTGCCCCCAGTATATGAGGGAGGTTGGTTCCAGGACCTCCAGCAGACACGAAACTCCGTGAATGCTCAGATCTCTTATATAAAATAATGCAGCCCGGCCAGCTGCTTGTATCCTTGGATGCGGAACCGCGGATGCTGAATGCGGGCATCCAGAGGGCTGACACGGAGAGTGTGTGCGTAGTACAGAAGTTCCCATACACCTTCTGCCCAGGTTCACCTCTTGTTAACATTTAACCCTGTCTGCTTTGTCATTTGTTCTATATGGCTATCTATACACTCTCACTTGGCTATTTTTTTTTCCTCAGTAAATATCCAGGGTAAATTGTATGCATCATGTTCTTTACCCCTAAATACTTAACTGTAAATTCCCTAAGACCAGGACTGTTCTTTCACATGATTATAGTATAGTTAACTGACACAGTCAGTTGAACATGGTTTAGTTGGAAGTTCGTATTTAGAGTTCATCAAATGAGGTCCTGAATAGCACGTTTTCCCGTTTAGTACAGTTTGGATTGATTCTTGCCTGATCTTTACAGTCTTTACTGTGATGGTGGCAAGTGATAACTTCCTGTCTCAATCAGCTACTCCATTTATGATAGGCACCCAGTATTCTATTGTAATTAGAAGCGCCCTTATCCCCATCTATTTATTTTTCTACTTATTATCTGCCTGGACTTGCCTTTTTTCAATGGTTCACCACTCTGCATAATCATTGTGATGCTCAAAGTGTCCCAGATTTGGCTCCTGAAATTCTTTCAGACTGGCTCCTGTGTCCATGCGGGGAGTCTTAATGGACCATTACGAGGTGCCTCAGGGCTTCCCAGGTGGTTCAGGGGTAAAGAATCCCCCTGCTAATTCAGATGCCCCAGGAGACACAGGTTCAGTCCCTGGGTGGGGAAGATCCCCTGGAGGAGGAAATAGCGACCCACTCCAGTAGTCTTGCCTGGAAAATCCCATGGACAGAGGAGCTGGCAGGCTACAGTCTGTGGGGCTGCAGACAGCTGGACAGGGCTGAGTGATGAGCACACATATATGTAAATATTCTCCTGCAGAGCTTAGTTGGAAGAGTCCTGGCACGCCCTTCTTGGGAGTCACCTCGGATCTCTTCTTGGAGTTGGTTTTCCTTTGAAGGATCCCAGTGGGCTCCTAGCAGTCGTTGCTGTTGCTGAACCACCTTGACTCCCCTCCCTGGCCTGCTCCAGCCTGTCAGCACCGCTGAGCTCTCTGTCTTCCCATCTCTCCCTCCTCTGTTCTTCTCCGACTATGGCGAGGCTGACCTATTACCTGCAGGCTTCAATGACTGTCTTGACATCTTTCTGGGTCTCATTTGCTTCCAAGTGTAAACCGAGGAGATGGTTGGGCTCACCTTTAAGCACCCTGGGCGAATATTTTCTCTTCCTCTCGGGCCATTCAATCTCCTCTGCGCAGTGGAGCTAGGTCCTGCCTCTGGGTACCACCTCTGGTTCCCAAGGTGATGCCCATCCCAGCTGCTTCAACACGCACCGTGCATCATTCCCAGGGATGTTGACTCTCTCCTGTCTGCATATTCAGGGAGCTCCTTGAGTCGGGGACCACATAATCAAATCCCAAGTATATAGTCCAGTGCCTGGAGCCAGAGGGTGCCAAACACATATTTGGTGAATTAGAAATACATGGATCCAAAAGATCATCAGTTTCCTTTCGAATCCTATGTACCTCGCTTTTTGTAATGCCAAATTCAAAGGCTGACTCACTTTGCTGTACAGCAGAAAATAACACACCATTGTAAAGCAATGATGCTTCAATAAAAATTTTTTAAAAAACAAGCAAAGTCAGGGGCTTCCCGGGTGGTACAGTGAATAAGAATCCAGCTGCCAATGCAGAGGACACAGGTTCGATCCCTGGTCTGAGGGGACCCCACATGCTGCAGGGCAGCTAAACCCATGGGTCACAAGTACTGAGCCCAAGTGCCGCCGCTACTGAAGGCTGCCTGCTGGAGAGCCGGTGCTCTGAGGCAAGAGAAGCCACCCCAGCGAGAAGCCCGCACGCTGCAACTAGAGAGCTGCCCCCGCTTGCCGGATCTAGAGAAAAGCCCTTGCAAAACAACGAAGACCCAGGAGAGCCAAAGATAAATACATACATAAAATTAGATTTAAAAAAGCCGAGTCAGATGTATGTCTTTTTCTTGGTTATGCAAGCAGAGTAGTGGGAATTTTTTTTACATCTTATCGTTTTGTTTCTCTCAGTTTCTTTTACATCTATTACACAAAACTTCTATGAGAACAGAGTAAGATATTCTTCTTCCTTTTATAGAAGGAACGGCTTGAAGAATAAGCAAGAGAAGTTTCGGAAATATTCTGGGAATTCAAGTAGAAATGAACTGGCTTTCTCAGCGTCGGACCCCAGGGTGAGCAAGAACTTTGTAAACAAAGAACAGGGAGTCAGTGGATGTTGTGGCTGCATCTGTGGTTTAGAGTGGAGGTGTGGTCCCCATGACTTGTGTCTGCAAAGCTTTCAGGATCACAACTGAGGAGGCCCTTTATTTAAAGCCCAGTTGAAAGTGTACACAGAGCTTCGAAGTCTGTGGTCCGTGGAAATGATGCTGAATATCCTCGGGCCAAGCGAGGGTGTACCTTCCCTGCGTGAGCTTGGAGGGACCCCCAAGAGAATCTCCACGTGCCTTCATGTCATTTTTCATGAGCTGTTCTCAGCCCCCTGGGGAAAACAGCTTTGCGGCCACCATACATCACTTTTTAAGCGAGCAGCAAAGTCATCTTTGGCAAGACTTCTGCTCTCTCAGCCAAAGCACCAGCAACTCCTCTTTCACGCAAGGCTTCCTGGCCTGGCCTGTACTCTGCTCGCCACAAGGGCGATGCCCCTCGTGGCTGTGTTGGGAGGAGGCCGCCAAGAGGGTGAAACGTGAAGAAAAGGCATGTGAAACCCATCTAAAAGTACAGACAGTAATTTGTAGGGTGTTGAGTGTCGATTGTGACAGAGGGGAGATTATCTTTGTAAGAACAAGTGGGAAAAACCTGAGAGGGTTTGAGAGGATTTAATGACAGTGATTTCTCTATAAGGCCATATTGATAGCTCTCTTTCACACATTGAAACTGTTGAGTCTGTCTCTCCTCCCTCCATATTCCCCTAGTATTTCATTCATGCGTTTGTACAGTATTTACGACAATCAGTCACATATGACTTATTCAACTTGGCAGGGCAGGCTTTGATGTTCACTGATCTGCGTTTCCTCCATGGTGTCTGCAGTAATAATTCACATTTTCTTTGCTTCATAATATTTCTTTAGTTTACCTGACTTTATTATTGTAACAAAGATAAATCAAAATTCATGGGTGGCACTTATTATGAGGAGTCAGGGAATAAAATGAATAACATTCAGAAGTTGATAGAATACATTCTGAATCTTGAATAAGGTACCATACCCTGAAGAGGGTGTTATTTATGGTAAGAGAATAATCTTACTACTTGAGGAAAAGAATTGATGATCGTTTGTGGCAGTTGATAAACATGCATTGGAGGAGGGCTGAAATTTTTTTTTAATGTGAATCAGTGTAATCAGAACTTCCATTTGGATTTTTATTTTAATCAGTGCTAACTTTTCTTCTAAAATAATAACAGAGAGTCCCTGATAGTCTGGTGGTTAAGACTCCATTCTTCCAATGAAGGAGGTGTGAGTTTGATCCATCACCGGTGAACTAAGATCCCACTTGCCATGCGGTGCAGCCAAAAACAATAATAATAATAACAGTATGAAGAAAGAATGATATAGTGAATATAATGAGAGTAATTAAACTTCACTAACTTGCCTCCATCATGGCTGGACCGATATCAGAGTCTCCTGTCCAAGTGGGTAGAACTGTAAATCTTCAGACTCATGCAGAAGAAAGGCTTGGCTGTGACATGGATTGAGACTCAGGGAATGTTGAAACAACTGGTCCTTGAAGGCGGGAGTGCTGAAATAATATGTTGTTTTAAGAGTCTTCACTGGGAGACTGACATTTCAACACACTTGAATAACTTCCTTGCTGTAAAAATGTTTAGGCTTAAAAAAAAATGAAGCTGGATAAGTAATAGAAGACGTCAAGTGAAAATTCACTCAGCTTAGATAATTTCATGGCAAAGAAGTCAGACTCTGCAATCAGACATGTTCCCAGCAAGCCCACTCCGATGTTGTCCGTTTCCAATGAGCATTGCTTTGAGTTGGATCCTCTTCTGAAATTAAAAATTTAGGTGAATGACAGACCATCAAAAAGAATGAAATAATGCCATTTGCACCCACATGGCTGGACCTAGAGATAATCATACCAAGTGAAGTCAATCAGAAAGAAAAAGATAAAAAACATATGAAATCACTCATATGTGAGACCTGAAATATGACACAAATGAGCTTATCTATGAAACAAAAACAGACTCACAGACATAGAGAGCAGACTGTGGTTGCCAAGGGTGGAGAAGGAGGGGCGGAGAGGAAGGGATTAGGAGTCTGGGGTTTGAAGATGCAAACTGCTATGTGTAGGTTGATAAACAACAAGGTCCTACTGCACAGCACGGGGAATTTGATTTTATATATATATATATATGAGTCACCGTTCAGTTCAGTTCGGTCGCTCAGTTGTGTCTAACTCTTCGCGACCCCATGAACCATGGTATGCAAGGCCACCCTGTCCATCACCAACTCCCAGAGTCCACCCAAACTCACGTCCATTGAGTCAGTGATGCCATCCAACCATCTCATCCTCTGTCATCCCCTTCTCCTCCTGCCCTCAATCTTTCCCAGCATCAGGGCATTTTCCTGTGAGTCAGCTCTACACATCAGGTGGCCAAAGTANATCCAGCAGATGTTGGCAATTTGATCTCTGGTTCCTCGGCCTTTTCTAAAACCAGCTTGAACATCTGGAGGTTCATGGTTCATTCTACAGCAGAAATTAACACAGCATTGTGAATCAACTATACTTCAATAACATAAATGAATAGATAAGTAAATAATTAATAAAACTTAAAAAGTACCATTTTAGGTGAGAGAGAATAGACTTGAGATTCCCAAATTCTCATGAGAAAATTACTGAAAAAACTGAAATTTAAGTGACAAGATCTGATTTTTCTGAGAATGAGAGAAATTAAGGTAAACAGTTCTATCACAAATACATATAATACTTTTTCCCACAGGGATTTAGCAAGTACCTATAGGAAAAAAAAAAAAAACTGTGCTAGTGTCTCACATAATGAATTAAAGTGATGATTCAGTTGCAAAAGATTAGAGTTCCACCATCTGAGTAAGAGAATACGATTCTCATTTCAAAAATGAAATTATCTAGGTTAAAAAGCTACAGCTATTAGTTTAATATCAGCAAACTGGAACACTGGATCTTTTTCCAATATTTATTAATTCCTTACCTAAAATAAGCCTTGCATTTTTATTCTTTTGGTTTTATGCATTCTTTTGTTCCCATATCCTCCATAGAAAATGAATGATTATTATTTTAAATCTCATGAAAATATAATTTCAATAGACTTCCACTGCTGCTTGGAGAGGCTTTTATGAGCCTCTCCAGGTATCTAATCAGCAAGGCTGGTCTTTTGTGTAGGATGTGTGATAGAAGACGACTGTAAACAATGCATGCTTGACGTCTTACATTTATACATAAAACCTGTGTTTTGTATAAAATAGGTGTGATTGTTTGTTCTTCGCGGTTGTTGTTATAAGTGAAGGTATGCAATTTTACGTGCTGTGTGTGTGTGTGCGCGTGCGCACGCACACACGCACATGCACCTGTGTGTGTGTTTAATGGTTATTAGAATCAAGGACCCAGGTCTGCCTGAATCTTGCCTTGCAAACCATCTACTCCCCTCCCCACCAGTAAGGCTGCCAAGGAATAGACATGAAAAGCTCAGCAGACAAGTAAGAAATAGGAACTCACGTTATTGTAAACTGGGAGATGGCCACACCTAGACACAGGGCCCTTTGAAAAGCTGGCGTGCCTGTCTTGGGCTAATACCCACACTGGGCTAAGTCATAAGGCTGGCATCTACCACCCTGAAGCCAGTGAAAATCCTAGACCTTACTCCTCACGCTTAGTGTCAAGAAAGCAGGAAATCCAAGGATGTGCACACACTGAGGCAGAGCGCTACACCTGCCCTAAGTACTCGGGGCTGTACTGGCTCATTCAGTCACCAAGAGAGACTGAAGGGCTGAGGGCCTGTCACCTGCCTGGTTTACAGTGCGTGTGCTGAGTCACTTCAGGCGACTCTTTGCAACCCTGTGGACCGTAGCCCCTCCCCCGACCCCATCTGTCCATGGTATTCCCCAGGCAAGAATACTGGAGGGGGTTGCTCGCCCGCCTCCAAGGAGTCTTCCCTATCCAGGGACTGAACCCACATCTCTTACGTCTCAGGCATCGGCAGGCAGGTTCATTATCACTAGCATCGCTTGGGAAGCCCAGTGGATGCCCATTCTAGCTCAACTGGCAGCTCCAAGATCTTTGTTGGGAAGCCAGGGTTGGGGCACATCTGAGAAGCAGGTTCTCTGAGTTCATGAAAAAGCTGGAACTCAAGGATCTCAAGTCTGTGCCCACATTGATGGGAACGGCAAAAAAAAAAAAAAAATGCAAGCTTTAGTGACCTTCTCTTCATAGTTCATGACCTGAGGACTGAGGAGCAGCATTTCAAATTTACATGTCACATTCCTCCCTCTAAAGTCTGTCCATCTGACAGTTCATAGACAAAGATTTTAAAGGCCCACTTTTGGATTCTGGAAGCAACCACAGCTCTCTCTCCTCCCCAGTTCTGTTCCTAATCCAGAATCTTTTTTGCTGTATTGGGCAACACATAGAAAAGTACTTTTATTTTTAAATTTTAAATCATTTTAATGTTATATCTATAATAACTGTAGTTTCTAACATCAAATAATTATTAAAATCTACCCTGTCCCATTCCTCAGATTTCTTTATCCCCAAGTCAACTGATCTCAACCCTTCTAGCTATATTCACATGATTGTTGCTTCTGTATTTTTGAAGAGCATGTTGATTCTACTACCTTGAGTATCATTTCTACTTTTCAGCTTTTTTTTTTTTTCATCTTTCAGCCACAGCACACAATATGTGGGCTCTTAGAAGCACAGAGTCTTAACCACTGGACCACCAGGGAAATCCTTGCTTTTAATTTTATACATAATGTATTGACAACCGGAGATAAGGGTTTAGCTTTTCCACACCGATTATCCCAGATTCACCCACTCCCAGATTTCCAACATAATTAGATCACAACTTTTAGGTAAATTCATCACTTATATTCGTCTGTTCTTCCAAGTATTATTCACCCCTGTGGCCCTCCTCTCTTATAAACCCTTTATTTTTGTTATTGTTGTTACTATTTTAGAGTTCATCATTATTGAAATTTTTCATTTGTTTAGTTTTCTATGAACCAATGATTTGATCTCCTTTCAAGAGTTCCAATCTTTCTGGCACAAGCATATCAATATTATTTTCCATATACTCAGATATGTCTCTTTTTATCTGGCAAACTCCCAAAGACATCAGTTCCTGTCCTCTGCTCTAGCCTGTACTGGTTTGCTTCTACACCTGCATAGCTACATCCTGAACATTCCTTCTGATGACCACCTGTCTTCCTGATCCCCTTTTACTTTAAATTTTGTTGAAAATCATCTTTTGTTTTAATATCATCCTGAGAAAAGGTATAATAAGTAATTTTTTTTATTCCAACCTACTTGAAATAGTTATGCCCACATATAATCGTTTATCTGGATAGAGAATTTTGTGTTGAAAATCTTTTCTGGCAGAATTTGAAAACAAAGTTTTCTTGTTTTAACTTCCAATCTTATTCCTTAGAGTCTTGTTGCCAATGGGTGAGACTTTGGGAGGTAATAAGGCAGAGTGGTTAAGAGCTGAACCACCTTGGTTCAGATTCCTACTTACGGTCCACCAGCTTGGCCAAGTGACATTTGCAAAGTGACTTAAACTCTCCGTGTTTCCTTTCCTGCTCTATAAAATCGGGTGTGATAAAAATTACATTCAGCCCAAATCCATGTCTCGGGTATATTTGTCTTTCGATGATTTTAATTTAGATGAGGGAGAAAGTGTTTAGGATAAAACCAGTCTTTGTGGGGTTTAATTTTGTGATGGATGAACACAATTTTCAGCTATGCTCTTGATGGAAATTTGCAGTAAAATGCCACATCTAATGCTAAGCACATCCTATACACACAAACACCAAAATAATCATGGTAGCTCAATCTCTGGGGAAAAAAGTAGCGTGTAATACTATGTATGCTGTCAGTCTTAAATTATAGTTTTATTTTGAATATTAAAAAATAGTTCACCAAGAGCCATCCCAGTGGGAGGCCCAGAAGATCAGCAAATAGTCAGTTATGCTCCACACAGCGGGAGATCAGAACTGGACCGTCACTGTGCCTTGGCCAAGCACAAAAGCAAAGCTAAAGCTGAAGCTCCAGTACTTTGGCCACCTCGTGCGAAGAGTTGACTCATTGGAAAAAACTCTGATGCTGGGAGGGATTGGGGGCAGGAGGAGAAAGGGACGACTGAGGATGAGATGGCTGGATGGCATTACTGACTCGATGGGGGTGAGTCTGAGTGAACTCCGGGAGTTGGTGATGGACAGGGAGGCCTGGCGTGCTGTGATTCATGGGGCTGCAAAGAGTTGGAGACGACTGAGTGACAGGACTGAACTGAACAATGAAAACGCAAATGTTACGTGTTTATTAATTTGGTAATGATTAATTGTTTGTTGCCATCCAAGCCTGATAATTCATTGTTCTGAAGTGGATTTCCCACAGTTTATTATGGTAGTTAGTGCTGGTAATGTGCTTCACACCCACACATGGGAGGCTGAATTCCCTGATTTCTAGATGGAAAATGTGGGCTATTTTGTTCCCTGTCCTTGAGTAACTCACTTAACCTCTGCTCAGTTTCCCTGTCTGTAAATTGCTACCGCTTTTCTATTAGAGCATTTTAAAGGCTAAAATAATGTGCATGAAAATTCTAGGTAAGTACTATGAAAATGACTGCAGGGTCTCAGCCTCAGGCAATAATATAAGTTCTTATGAAAGCGGAGGCTCTCCCTTCATTTCATGCATGGTTATCTCTTAGAACAGAAATAAATACGACCCTGGTTAATGTAATTTCTACTAGAAATTCCAGGCTGCAAACATTAAACAAGTCTTTTTTGCCTAAGAAAAAAGTTTGCCATATACTCAAAATGAGTCAAGTTTTTTTGTGATATTTTTTATGCCAAGATAACTAGATCAGAAGTCTCAAAGTTGTGTCGTTTTGTGTTTTTATTTCCGTATATCTCATGCTGGCACTGTTGCAGCTATGCTTGTCATGATGTGTTCTACTAAAGACAATAATGATATTAAGTAGCATCGACTGATGATTTACTATGCAGCAGGCACTGTGCTAGCAGGGACTGACTCTACTTGCTGTTTTCAGTATCCTAAGAAAATGACATTCTTGAAACAGCACTCATTTTGTAATCTTTATTATCTTTTATTTGGAAAACAAAACAAAAACAAACACTCTCTTAACTCCTTTGGGAAAAGGTGTGCTGTGCAAAAACAAAGAACGTGCTCTTGCAGTTCATGAAGCTAGGGAATGCAAAGCTAGAGGGGGGGAAAGCATTTTATTCTGAACTTCCCTTTATTAGCGCTTAGTGCTGTACAAGATTAAAGTGATTCGATGTGATCACAAAACAGATAAAAGGTCAAATGACTGAAAATGCAATATAGGATGGAGAGGACGGCTAATATGCATTGTTTGCTGGGGAGACACATATAGGAACAGACAAATCTTTCTCATTTTCATTTAATTTTTTCCTCCTTTGCTTGGTAATTTTAATACATTAAATACTTGACAGACTCTGCAGGGAAAAGGTTAGCTTCCAGCTTGGTGGTTAAGAAACCATCACCAGATTTAGACAGATTTTTTTTTTTTTTATTCACGTAATAAGTGGGTACTTTGTATAAACTGCTTAAACTCTCTCAGCTTCAGTTGCTTTATTTATAGAATGAGACTAAGAACACTTAATAGCGTAATTATGAGGATTATATGAGGAAATATATATTCACTGTAGTTTCCACCGCCTCTGATCCAAGTAGGCATGCATTAATATAATTATTAGCTTTATTATAGAAAAGCAAATTTGACTCTTTGTTATAATACTAGTTTTGCGAAAATGTTTTCCTTTTATNTGCTTTATTTATAGAATGAGACTAAGAACACTTAATAGCGTAATTATGAGGATTATATGAGGAAATATATATTCACTGTAGTTTCCACCGCCTCTGATCCAAGTAGGCATGCATTAATATAATTATTAGCTTTATTATAGAAAAGCAAATTTGACTCTTTGTTATAATACTAGTTTTGCGAAAATGTTTTCCTTTTATTAAAATTCCCAAAAGTGAAAGTCACTCAGACTCTTTGAGATCCTATTCTCCAGGCCAGAATACTAGAGCAGATAGCCTTTCCTTTCTCCAGGGGATCTTCCCAACACAGGGATCGAATCCAGGTCTCCTACATTGCAGACAGATTCTTTTTACCAGCTTAGCCACAAGGGAAGCCCAAGAATACTTGAGTGGGTAGCCTATCCCTTCTCCAGAAGATCTTCCCAACCCAGGAATTGAACCAGGGTACAGACTTTATTTTGGGGGGCTCCAAAATCACTGCAGATGGTGACTGCAGCCATGAAATCAAAAGATGCTTACTCCTTGGAAGAAAAGTTATGACCAACCTAGATAGCATATTCAAAAGCAGAGATATTACTTTGCCGACTAAGGTCCGTCTAGTCAAGGCTATGGTTTTTCCAGTAGTCATGTATAGATGCGAGAGCTGGACTGTGAAGAAGGCTGAGCGCCGAAGAATCGATGCTTTTGAACTGTGGTGTTGGAGAAGACTCTTGAGAGTCCCTTCAACTGCAAGGAGATCCAACCAGTCCATTCTGAAGGAGATCGGCCCTGGGATTTCTTTGGAAGGAATGATGCTAAAGCTGAAGCTCCAGTACTTTGGCCATCTCATGTGAAGAGTTGACTCATTGGAAAAGACTCTGATGCTGGGAGGGATTAGGGGCAGGAGGAGCAGGGGACGACAGAAGATGAGATGGCTGGATGGCATCACTGACTCGATGGGCGTGAGTCTGAGTGAACTCTGGGAGTTGGTGATGGACAGGGAGGCCTGGCCTGCTGCGATTCATGGGGTCGCAAAGAGTCAGACACAACTGAGCAACTGAACTGAACTGAACTGAACTGATACTACATTGCAGGCAGATTCCTTACCAACTGAGCTGTCGGGGAAGCCCAATGTCCATCTTAAATAATGGAAACTCTAACTGGGAGTTAGAGTCTCTGTCAGTCTTCTTAAACACAAGAGCTCAGGTCTATGGCTTTTAGAAGCATAATCACCTGGTCCTAGGTTACTAGCACATCTGGGAATGGTCTCAGCCTTGTTCATGAGAATTCCAATAATACACATCCTCTATTTCTCCCCAACCCAGTTCCTTAGTTGGGAGGAGTAAGGTACAAACTCCTCTGTTAATGCCACATGACTTGAAATCGGGAAAATGAAAACCATGTTTACAAGGACATTGTTAACATTTGTTGTTGCAAGGAGCTTCCATAAATAATTAGGAGTTCCTTACACTCAACTCGAAGAAGTCACCCAGCTTATCCCTTTCTTCAAAAATGATAAGATCTCAAAAGTTGAATAAGGAATGACATGAGCAGCGCTGGGAAATTCAAACTACTCCACAGAGTCTGGGAACGACCCAGGACCTCCCATCCCTACTCATGTATTAAGTAGAGAGACGCTTTATTTTCACTCGTGCCCTCTGACCTCAGCCATCTATTAATGCTGCAGAGGGAAATGTAATAAGACACCAATTAAAGAAACACCATCCTTAGCAACATAAAACAGGACAAACGAAAACACAAATAAAATCATTCAATAAACACTAAACTCTTCCTCCAGCACAACACTACAGCTTGGCTTTCCGGGCTGGGAATAACAATTCACCCAATTCCACACAATGGGGTTGGGTTGGAGTGCAGAGAGCTCTTCAACTGCAGTTTTAATATTTCATTTAAAAACTACTAGTATTACTGCTACTACAAATGCCAGTACTATTACTAGTGATGATTCTGAAAGAAATACCGTAAAATGTTAACATTTAATCCGCTCTGCTGATTATTGTCCCCATTTCTCACTGTGTCCATGGTTTCATGATCTTTTTAATGACAAAAAAGTTAAGGTAAAAAATGACTTGTATGATGTAATAGAAACTGGGAGACACACATTTGATTGCTGATTCTGCTGTTCAGTAGTAATTACTTAAGTCAATACTTAGCTTTTATCAATAAAACCTGTATATGTTAAAGCAAACCCTATAAATTGCTTGGCTACATTTTTACCTACCTCAAAAAATATTTTGGACTTCCCTGGTGGCTCAGACAGTAAAGCGTCTGTCTACAATGCAGGAGACCTGGGTTCGATCCTTGGGTCAGGAAGATTCCCTGGAAAAGGCAATGACAACCCACTCCAGTACTCTTGCCTGGAAAATCCCATGGATGGAGGAGCTTGGTGCAGGCTACTGTCCATGGGGTTGCTAATGTAAGAAAATATCTAGTACAATGTCTAACACTATAGATCCTCATAAAACATTACTTTTATCTGAAAAATAGTACTGATAATAGTTATTGTTATGTTTATAACCAAACTTACACAGAGCTAGAAGAGTGGAATGGACAGAGGATTTTTAACATACCTGGTGAGAAAGGGGTAATTGTGAAAATAACCCAACAATGACATACATTGGCCAAAAGATGTGGAGAAATAGACTGGGTTGGATTTATGGCCACTGTGGTGGACTTTGAGGAGTCTTAAATGAATAATGGTAGTTCCTATTTTAATCATGCTTTGGTAGAGTTTAAATTAAATTTCTAAGAAGTGAACAATTTGGCAGAAGCACTTAAAAGATGAACAAGTTCTTGTTAAAACAAGAACAAATTTAAACTACAAGAGAAATGAAGCATACCCTGTATTTCTTCCAAAGCTTTCAGAAAATAATGAACGTTTAGATCAAAATGAAAGAAGGAGAGAGGGAAGGAGAGAAGGGAAGGAGGGAGGGAAAAAGGAAGAAAGAGAGAGAGGGCTTTGAAGGAAAAAATATAAAGTCACCCGCTTTGAAGAAGTGAATAGATATTTCCAGCTGTGTAATCATTTAATAGAATTCTTGAAAAGGAAAAAAAAAAGATGAGGAAATTTGAGCAGAAATAGCAGAAATCAAAGACCAAAAGGCAGAGATTCATGAAGACAGGATCAAAGCGTTGAATGATGAAGAGCTTAAGGAAGAATCAAAGCCACAGCTCCAGCCCTCGAGGCAAGAGGGAGAGGTATATGGTGGCAGGGGATCTGAAGACAGGACACCTAGGAGAGGCAGCCTGGAAGAGAGATGGCGCAGAGGCTTTGTCTAGGACTCCTTTAAGAGGGGTTGGGGGGGACGGGGAGTCAAGGTAAGTGACAGCGGAACAGAAGGTGGTTATTAATCAGAGAAGGAAGAATCCCATAATGGAGCCGCAGCCCCAGCAGCTTAGAGCATACATGATGGAGCACTTCTGAAGCAGAGCGGCAGGGAGGACTATTCTCACTGCAGAGGCTGTTCTGGGACAAGAGTTTACCCTTAGCTCCTGATGGCAAGTGGGACAAAGATGAAAACGACTGGTGGAAAGGAGGAAGGGAGCCGTTAGGGACATTTTTTGAGAGAAGCAAGAATGTGGTACTGTAAAGTAAGGATCAATAAGGTTTGTTAATTGCCAGTTAAACAGCTGGGCCAGGAAACTCTCCACGAAGCCTGGTCAGAATAATGGAAATGACAGGCAGCGCAGCCACAGCAAGCAGGTGCAAGGGGAAGGTAATTGTTCTGTTTTGTGGTTTGGTTTTGTTTTTGCTGAATTTCAGTGGTAGCAGAGAATATCTCCAAAACAAGAAATCAAGGTTATTTACAAAGGTCTGATTGAGGAAATAATTGCTTTCCCTCTAAGACAATACAGGAGTACAGTGTGCCATGCTTAGTCATTAAATCATATCCGACTCTTTGCGACCCTAAGGGCTGTAGCCCACCAGGCTCCTCTGTCCATGGGATTCTCCAGGCAAGAATACTGGAGTGGGTTGCCATGCTCTCCTCCAGGGGATCTTCCCAACCCAGGGATCAAACCCAGGTCTCCCGAATTGCAGACAGATTCTTTACCATCTGAGCCACCAGAGAAACCCACAGTGTGTCATAGAGGTTATAAAACCACTAGAATTCCATGTGCAAAGGTTAAGTTTAAAACAAAATTAGATGAAACAATAATGAGGAAAGCTTCACAGAGAGCCATTCTTATGTTGTTGCTGAAAGAAGTAGATGCCTAGGGAGCCATGGGTGTGTTAGCCACGGTCCCACAGTTAGGGCTAGGTCTTTTTGACCTAAATCTTTTTTGTCTTTTTTTTAAATAAATTTTTTATTTTATATCTTTTTGTCCCTTTGACTCCAAATTCCTTGACTTTTCCCACAAGGTAGCTGTTGACTCAACCAGAAAGCAAGCTAAAACCGATCAAATTCCTAAAGCCCGTTTTTTTGCATAATGCATTCAAATATTTCCCGCCAACAAGAGGGAACTCAGGATATGTCTCTGCTGCACAGTAAGATAAGCTTAGGAGGGATTTCCCACACATTCATGCACACACATGCATGCAGGCACACAGACGTGGTAGGAATTTTGAAAAAGCAAGAAAAGAGTAGCTTTCTAAGTATAATGAGTGAAGAGAGACAGAACCAACACATGTACTGTCTGCTGAAAAATAAGAAATTTTTGATCCAGGTAACCGAAAGATTGTTCATCCTTTTGCTATTGTTGGGTTTGTTGCTCTTGTTATTTTTATTGTTTTTGTTTGTTTGTTTGTTTTGTGAAGATTTGTGAGGGAGCTGTGGGATAGGTTTAATGGCAGTTGGGGTAGAAAGCAGAAGAAAAATAACAGCTACAGAAAATTATGCAATCATACAGAATGAAAGTGGAAAGCAGAAAAAGAGAATTGCTGTCATGGGAGTCACATGAATGTAGAAAGCAGTGCAGAAAAGAACTAAAAAGAAAATACTCAAAATATTATGAAATTCTACCGTGGCGTCAGATGTTCTTGTAGCTATTATTGCTGTTTTCACCATAATAATTTTTTTAGATATTTAAATTCTTTTATTATTATTATTGTTTTGGCCATGGAGAAGAATGAAATCCATTTGAAAAAGATGTCAGAGAGTCTTGAGAAATTTCTATTTTCTCTTTGTAAATTAATGGGCTGTTGTGATGGTAAGAGTTTTACCTATATTAAAAGTGTTTTTAAAGTAAGAATTAAAATAGCTGTCAGATGAAGTGATTTATGTGAAAATACTCAAAATATTATGAAATTCTATTGTGGTGTCAGATGTTCTTGTAGCTATTATTGCTGTTTTCACCATAATAATTTTTTTAATATTTTAATTCTTTTTATTATTATTATTATTTTGGCCATGACACGGGGCATGTGAAATCTTAGTCCCCTGACCAAGGATCAAACCCAATGCCCCCTGCAGTGGGAAGGAGCCTTAACCACTGGACTAGCAGGGAAGCCCCTCACCATAATAGCAGATGGTGTTTCCTTCAGTGCCACTCCTGGCTCACTCCCTGCCCCCAGTGAGGTCCTCACCTCCATCATGTTATTTGGGGGCTGTGGCTCTTCCTTGTAGAGAAAGCCCTGACCAGCTACACTTCTGGAGTCAATAGTGCGGACATTGTCTACACATATTTCCATGAAAGAGACAGCAGTGAACTGGCTCCTCTGCACTTTCACCCGATATGGAAAATGAAGAAACGGTCACCAATCACAGTGAGAGAGATTTAAGTTTGGAATAAAATAATTTCCTACTCTTATGCATGGAAAAAGTGAGGGAAGTAGCAATTCTATTTCTTAGAGCTGGTCAGAAATAGTCCCCTGCCTGCCTTCAGATGCTCAAAAGGAAAGCTCTTAGAGATGGGGCAGGGGTTGCTGAAGGGGGTGACTCCAGGGGTCTGTTCAAATCCCCGGACTGTATTATGCTATGTTGTCATCTTTTTGTCAAATCAAGGTGTGCTATTGATCTTGACACTCAGAGTCATGCTTCAATTCCATGTATCCTCAAGTAACCTTAAAGAGTTAATGCAGTTTTGAAAATATTTTCAGTTCTGGAAATTGTAGAATGCACTGGGAGTGAAAACATTGAAAAAGAGCTTGAACTATTTCAGGTAATAAAGAAGTCAATATTGGATTTCTCTGTTTGAATTGCTATTTCTTTTTTCTTTTCTTTTCTTTTTTTTTTTTTTTTTTTGCTCTCTCATCCATGCCATTCTTAGAGCAGGCTGAGGCTAACTCATTTTCTTTATTCACCCAAAATATGGGATTTGATGTTTCCTTCCGTATACAACTTCCTACTCACAGCTCCTATCTTCCCAAAGTCTATGAAGGCATTCTCTGCTTCCTTATCCTTTCAACCTGAACCAAAAAAGTTTTCCCCCTTTCGTTAAGAGGTATAAAAATGTCAGTGCCACTGAAAATACAATATCTTTATTCTCATCGTCTAGGAGTCAGGATGTGTGTGAGGGCGTTAAGTGTCAGCCATGTCAGATTTCACTTCCTGCTTCATAATCAATCCAGTATGGCTCAACCAGTCCCCTGTTACGCCCCAGCCTTTCCAAGGAGATCTTGCTTCCAATCTGACCTGGGCTGCTCTCTCTTCAACTACCCCGGGACAAAGTTAACAATACCTGGCAGTATCCCTCTCCTTCATCCACCTCCTGGCCCCTCTTCCATATTCAGGGTTATAAAAATGAAGGAAATCTGTTATGACGGATTCCCATGGCTTGGGAGTTGCCTTTTGAATGATTTCATAGTCTAGCTATTAGCTGTGAAGAAACATAATGCCATCCGTACATATCTGGTTTTAGTTGGGAAGGAAAGGCTTGTGAAAACCTCAGGAGAGGCACAGAGGAATGAACAGGGAAAGTTAGCAATCTGGGGATGCAGTCTGATGATTTAGGAGGGTGATTAGGTAGAGTATTTATGGTACTAAAGCTGGAGTTTGATTCCCAAGGTTTTTCACTCGCGGTGTGTGTGCCAGGCTAGAACGTGGCCCTGGGGAATAGCCATGTTAGTCCAGGTGGAGGGAGCTCGTTGAGAGGGAGTGAACAGCTTTTGACTAATTTCCCCTGGTGGAGAGTCTAATGATGTCTCTGACAACCAAGAAGCCAGTGCTCCTGAGTTGAGGTCCCATTACCACGGTGATGGGTGGTCTTGAGGCAAAATACTGTAGTGATTAAGGCTGGCCTCTGGGATCAGGCTGATGAAGGCTCAAACTTTGTGACTTTATGCAAAAGAACCCCACAAACTCCATCTCCGTAACTATAAAAGGAAGATGTGCGTGTGTGTGCGTGTGCTCAGGAGCTTAGTCATGTCTGACTCTTCTGAGACCCTGTGGACTGTAGCCCTCCAGGCTCCTCTGTCCAGGGGATTCTCCAGGCAAGTGGGTTGCCATTTCCTCCTCCAAGGGATCTTCCCAACCCAGGGATCAAACCTGTGTCTCAAACCCATGTCATCAAAACCCTGGGTCTCCTGCCTTGGCAGGCAGACTCTCTCCCACTGTGCCACTTGGGAAGCCCTGAAAGGAAGACAGTAAGTATATCTAAATGAGAAAATGGGTGAATGGTACTAAGTATGGTGTTTAACACAGGACAACTGCTCAAAATGAGAGACACAAGGACAATAAGAAACAAAATAAAGAAGGGTCTGAAAGAATTCCTTGATTCAGCAAATGTTTATTAAACACCTATTATGAATCAGGACCGGAGAAGGCAATGGCACCCCACTCCCCCACTCTTGCCTGGAGAATCCCAGGGACGGGGGAGCCTGGTGGACTGCCGTCTGTGGGGTCGCACAGAGTTGGACACGACTGAAGCGACTTAGCAGTAGCAGTAGCATGAATCAGGTCATGCGCATGGTATTTTAAAAGACAGAGGGGCACACTGAACACAGCCTGGGTACTTCTAGGTTCATTGATCAGATGAAATACAATTAAAATCTCAAATTATTTAAGTAAGGAGAGATCAGGAATTCAGGAAAGGCAATAACTCATAAACTGGAGTAAAGAATCTCATAAACTATTTAAAATATCCAGAGAAAATTAGGAGACTTCTATGATATTTCATGAAATTATTAGAAACAACAGTTAAAGCTCAATAAGGTAGTTGTATATAGGTATCTGCATGTGAGTGTTACTCCCACAAGGAAACTAAGGCACAAACAGTTTAGGAAATTGACTACCATCACCCAATTAGTAAACTGCAAGGACAGAATTCAAGCCTATATCTGCCTGATCTGGTGCCCTATAAATTACTCATTATATTTCATAGATTCTGAAAGATATTTACTGAATAAGTGGATGAAAGTGAAAGTGTGAGTCACTCAGTCCTGTCCAACTCTGCAACCCCATAGACTGTAGCCAGCCAGGCTCATCTGTCCATGGGATTCTCCAGGCAAGAATATTGGAGTGGGTAGCTATTCCCTTCTCCAGGGGATCTTCTTGACCCAGGGATTGAACCTGGGTCTCCTGCATTGCTGGCAGATTCTTTTACCATCTGAACCACCAGGGAAGCCCATTTCCAAGTAGCCATTTAAAACATCTAGGGAAGAAAAATAAAAGTATAACTGAAAAAATAAAACTATAAGTGGAAAAAATAAAACTGCAAGTGGAAAAAGTAAAAATAAAAGTGAAAAATTTTAGATAAGGGAGAAAACTAACCAATCATTTATCTACTGATAGAATCTGAATTCACATACGTAAAATAATATAATGGATATTTCTACAGGCTTTGCCAACTGTGATTATAATTAGCACAGAATTGATCAGTTTACAAATTTCATCTCCCACCTGCTGTCACAAATCTCCGAAAACCTTCAAAATCAAATCTAGTCGTTCCTGGGAATGACTTGAACGGTTGTCCCCAGTGCTTGCAAACAAACTCCTGGGCTACGATGGTTGTGTGGTATCAGCAAGGTTCTTCCTCTTGTCTCCTTCTTCAGTCCCCTCTTCAGCGTCTGCTTCCTGATAAGCCGGTCCGCAATCTTGTCCCCCCTTCGGGGGGGGTGCCACAGTCTTGTCCCCCCTTCAGTGCCCACCCCCCAGAGCTTCTGTCATGTAAGAAACTGTAAGCCCTCCTGATGCCAGAGGAGAGCTCTTACTTCATCAAGCTTACATTGCATTACGTTGTATGTCAGTAGAGGTTCCTCTCCTTGACTGTATCTCCAGAGCATTGATGCAGAACTCAGTTGCATTCTACAGCAAGGGTCTCCAACCTCCAGATCTAATGCCTGATGATCTCAGGTGGAGCTGATGTAAAAAGAACAAAAATAAAGAGCAAAATAAATGTAATGTGCCTGAATCATCCTGAAAGCATCCCCCATCCATGGAAAGATGGTCTTCTTCAAAACTGGTTCCTGGTACCAAAAAGGCTGGGGACTCCTATTCTAGAGCCTGCAGGGAACCATGACAACGCACAGACAGCTTGATTATCTTACACCTGCACTTTGTCTATGACAGAGTTCAACCAGGAACCGCTAATGCTGGTCCAGGGGACTCAGACAATCCTCTTGATATTTCACTTCACCCTATAGGCTCTTTTCCCATCATTCAACTAGACGCCAAGACTCTGCTTGTCTCCCTAACTGTCAATCAAATTCAAACATACGTGAGTCCCAGGGGTGGGTTTGGCTCAGGCTCAAGCCGAGACCACTACTACATCATTTTTTAAACCTTTACATTATTTTAGAAACTTGATCAGGTATTTTTTGGTATAGTTTGGTGCTGAGAGAGGGAAAACATGTTATATTCTGCCAAATATAATTTGAGAATGTCAACTTAAACCTTTTTTATGCCCCAAATAAACCAGTCAAATCAGATTAGGGTGATGGTGATGAGGCAGCTTATTAAAACAAGAACATGCCAACCTCATAGAGATGGAATGTGTTTCATTGTTAAATAAACAAAAATGTATGCATGTGTATGTATTTCTACGACTAACAAATTTCAGGAAAAGGGACAGACCAGTGATTAAGAAATAAGCTCAGTGACAAAGACACACAAAGCAAGTCAGAGATTAAGAGAATATCATTATTAGGACTTGCCTGGTGGTCCAGTGGTTAAGACTCCACATGTCCAATGCAGCAGTTGTAGGTTCCTAGTTTGGGAGCTAAGATCCTGCAGTCTATATGTGGCAGAGCCAAAAAAAAAGAGACAGGACATCATTATTTTTCTCTTTTAACCAATTAATATATATTGATTTCTCATTATACCCAGCTCAGTTCAGTCACTCAGTCGTGTCTGACTCTTTGTGACGTCATGAACCACAGCACACCAGGCCTCCCTGTCCATCACCAACTCCCAGAGTCCACCCAAACCCATGTTCATAGCGTCGGTGATGCCATCTAACCGTCTCATTCTCTGTCATCCCCTTCTCCTCCTGCCCTCAATCTTTCCCAGCATCAGGGTCTTTTCCAATGAGTCAGCTCTTCAGGTGGCCAAAGTATTGGAGTTTCAGTTTCAACATCAGTCCTTTCAAGGAACTCTTAGGACTGATCTCCTTTAGGATGGACTTGTTGGATCTTCTTGCAGTCGAAGGGACTCTCAAGAGTCTTCTCCAACACCACAGTACAAAAACATCAATTCTTCGGTGCTCAGCTTTCTTCATAACTCTCACATCCATACATGACTACTGGAAAAACCTTAGCCTTGACTAGATAGACCTTTGTTGACAAAATAATGTCTCTGCTTTTGAATATGCTGTCTAGGCTGGTCATAACTTTCCTTCCAAGGAGTAAGCATCTTTTAATTTCATGGCTGCAGTCACCATCTGCAGTGATTTTGGAGCCTCAAAAAATAAAGTCTGACACTGTTTCCACTGTTTCCCCATCTATTTGCCATGAAGTGATGGGACCAAATGCCATGACCTTCATTTTCTGAATGTTGAGTTTTAAGCCAACTTTTTCACTCTCCTCTTTCACTTTCATCAAGAGATTCTTTAGTTCTTCTTCACTTTCTGCCATAAAGGGATGTCATCTGCATATCTGAGGTTATTGATATTTCTCCTGTCAATCTTGATTCCAACTTGTACTTCCTTCAGCCCAGCATTTCTCATGATGTATTCTGCATATAAGTTAAATAAGCAGGGTGGCAAGATACAGCCTTGACGTACTCCTTTTCCTGTTTGGAACCAGTCTGTTGTTCCATGTCCAGTTCTAACTGTTGCTTCCTGACCTGTATACAGATTTCTCTAAAGGCAGGTCAGGTGGTCTGGTATTCCCATCTCTCTCAGAATTTCCCACATTTTATTGTGATCCACACAGTCAAAGGCTTTGGCATAGTCAATAAAGCAGAAATAGATGTTTTTCTGGAACCCTCATGCTTTTTCAGTGATCCAGCAGATGTTGGCAATTTGATCTCTGGTTCCTCTGCCTTTTCTAAAACCAGCTTGAACATCTGGAAGTTCACGGTTCACATATTGATAAAGCCTAGCTTGGAGAATTTTAAGCATCACTTTACTAGCATGTGAGATGAGTGCAATTGTGCAGTAGTTCGAGCATTTTTTTGGCATTGCCTTTCTTTGGGATTAGAATGAAAACTGACCTTTTCCAGTCCTGTGGCCACTGCTGAGTTTTCCACATTTGCTGGCATATTGAGTGCAGCACTTTCACAGCATCATCTTTTAGGATTTGATATAGCTCAACTGGCATTCCATCACCTCTACTAGCTTTGTTCGTAGTGACGCTTCCTAAGGCCCACTTTGACTTCACATTCCAGGATGTCTGGCTCTAGGTGAGTGATCACACCATCGTGATTATCTGGGTCATGAAGATATTTTTTTTTGCTTTTACATTACACTCAAGGCACCAGGAGAAAAAAAAGCAGCATGCCATGTAAATTAACAATTGCCCTTCAGCAGAACATATTTATAATAAAGTAATGGGAAAGTTACATTTGAAGGACCTCAGACAGAGTGACTGAATTTTCCCAAGGTTGTCAGAGATAAATTCATTCAAGATGCATCAATGATATTGTGGTTATAAGAACATAAGCTCCTGGGCTCAGGTTTCACTGTATTACTACGTAACTTCAGAGTCCTCCTCTGTAAAACTGAGATAACAAAACTGCCTTATCTCAGACTATTGTGAGGGATATATGACCTTCTCCAGGTAGAAGATTTAAAAGAGGGTCTGGCAATTTTTAAGTGCTTCATAAATGGTAGCTATATACACTCCCTTCTCTGTGTTTATTTCCTCTGTGTACTCTTATGAACCCAGTCAATCTTAAAGAAAATCAACACTGAATATTCACTGGGAGGACTGATGCTGAAGTTGAAGCTCCAATACTTCAGCTACCCAGTGCAAAGAGCCAATTCATTGGAAAGACCCTGATGCCGGAAAAGATTGAAGGCACGAGGAGAAGGAGGCAACAGAGGATGAGATGGTTGGATGACATCCTCAACTAAATGGACATGAGTGAGCAACCTCTGGGTGATGGTACAGGGCAGGGAAGCCTGGCATGCTGCAGTCCATGGGGTTACAAAGAGTTGTGCACAACCCTGTGACCGAAATACAAAAGCAGGGTGAGGGAACAAAAGAATTAAAGAAATACAGAAATCTTGCAGTTTGATATTCATTATTCTAGATGCCATTAAGAACATTTGCGATTCATGAAAAGAGGTCAAAATGTCCACATTAACAAGACTTTGGAAGAAGTTGATTCCTACCTTCGTGAATGACATTGAGGGGTTCATGATTTCAGTGGAGGAAGTAACTGAAGAATGTGGTGGAAATATCAATAGAATTAGAATTAGAATTGGAGCCTGAAGGTGTGACTAAATTGCTGCAATTTTATGATAAAATGTTCACGGACACAGAGTTATTTCTTGTATGAGCAAAGAAAGCAGTTTCTTGAGATGGAACATACTCCTGGTGAAGATACTGTGAAGATGGTTGAAGTGACAATAAAGAATTTAGAATATTATATAAACTTAAAGCAGAGGCAGACTTTGAGAGGACTGACTCCTATTTTAAAAGACACTCTACTGTAGGTAAAATGCTCTCAAATAGTCCTGCAAGCTACAGAGAGGTCATTAGTAAAAGCAAAAGTCAATCAAGGTAGCAAACTTCATTGCTGCCTTTTCTAAGAAATTGCCACAGTCAACCCAGCGTTCAGCAGCCACTACCCTGATCAGCCAGCAGCCATCAGCATGGAGACAAGATCTTCCACTAGTAGAAAGATTATGACTCAATGCAGGCTCAGATGATGGTTTAATACTTTTAGCACTAAAGAATTTTTAATGAACATACACATTTTTGAGACACACTTGACAGACTACAGAATATTGTAAATATTAACTTGTATATGCATTGGGAAACCAAAAAAATCCATGTGATTTGCTTTATTGTGATGTGCTGGGACCAAACCCATGACATCTGTGAGGTGTGCCTCTGATTAAGTGTGTATATAACATATAAGACACTGTTCTAAATGTTTTACGTATGTTTTCCTTTTCAATTCTCATGACAACTCTGTGAGGCAAATATTATTATTATCTCCACTTTGTGTTAAAAAATATGTCACATAGAGAGGTTAAATAGTGTCCCTTAAGACATAGAGATGGTTAGTGGTGGAGCCAGAACTCGAAACCAGATATGTTCTTCCCCAGTCTACAATTATTCCTGGAAATTGAGATAATCTTGAAAAAGTAGCACGTTAGCTATTAAACACTTCCTTATGAGTTGGTGTAACCCAGACTTACAGAGCCCTGGGATCTTGGATAAGGGAGAGGTTAAAAGAGCAAAGTAAGAAAAAAGCTTGAAGGACTACATACAAAATTTCTGTTATATTTTTGAGAAAAGGACTGTGAGGGCAGTAAGAATTTCTTTATCAATGGTTACACACAGGCCACAAAATTTTTAACAACTAAATACATGATCAAGCGGTTTCAATGTACTTTTTCTGTCCACAAACACAGATGTTCATCAGACACCAATGGAATCTGAAACGGAATGAAAACAGTAAAATGAAACAACATCAAAGGCAAGAATTTGCATCCATTGCTGGGGGGAATGTAAAATGGTACAGATCACTGGGAAAACTATTTGACAGTTTCATGAACAGTTAAACATAGTTAACTTATAACCCAGCAACTATACTCTAGGAATCTATACAAGAGAAATAGAATCTTATGTCCAAATGAAGATTTGTTCACCCATGTTCCCAGCAGCATTATTCCTAACAGCCCAAACCAGAAAAGAACTCCATTGTCCATCAACTGGTAAGTGAATAAGCAATTTTTGATACGTCCACACAATGGAATAGTACTAGGCAACAAAAAGAAATAAAATCCTGATACATACACCAGTGTGGATAAATCTCAGAGACATAATCCTAAATGAAGACATCCAGACACAAATATTGTATATTGTGTGATTTAATTTTTATGAAATTTGTACAAAAGACAAAGCTAGAGTGCACAAGGTAAGATTTTCAACAGATGAAATATCCTAAAATTGGATTATGGTAATGATTGTATGACTGTATAAATTTACTGAAACCACTAATTGCTCTCTTAAAGGGGGTGAATTTTATGGTATGTGTGTAAATAATGACTTCCCTGGTGCCACAGTCGGTAAAGAATCCATCTACAATGCAGGAGATCACTTGTAATGCAGGAGATCTGAGTTCAATTCCTGGGTCAGGAAGATCCCTTGGAGGAGGAAATGGCAACCCACTCCAGTATTCTTGCCTGGAGAATGCCATAGACACAGGAGACTGGTGGGCTACAAACAGGCCATGGGGTCATAAGAGTCGAACACAAAGCTGCTTACAAACTATTTAAGACTTGCTCTAGATTTACTAAACCAGTGTTCCCTCATACCTTATTTTCAGTTGCAGAAAAATGTAAATAATATGGAATTGACCATTTTAACCATTGTTAAGTGTACAAATCGATGGCATTTATTAATAGCACGTTCATATGGTCGTGCAAGCATCACCACCATCCTTCTCTAGAAGATTTTCATCATCTTCTGCTGAAACTCTCTACCCATTAAGCAATAACTCAGAATCCTCTCCTCCTCCCATGGCAACCACCACTCCCCTTCAGTCTCTATGAATTTGGCTACTCTAGGTACTTCAAGTCGCTTCAATTGTGTCCAGCTCTCTGCAACACTATGGCCCATGGCCCGCCAGGCTCCTCTGTCCATGGGATTCTCCAGGCAAGAATACTGGAGTAGACTGCCATTTCCTCCTCCAAGTACTTCAAGTAAGGGGAATCATATATCTCTGCCCTTTGGTTTCTGGCTTATTTCACTTAGCATAATGTCTTCAGGGTTATCTCTGCTGTAGCGTGTCAGAATTTCATTGCTTTTAAAGGAGTGCATTTTCTTTCCATTGTATGTGTATATTATGTTTGTTTGTCCATTTATCCATAGGTGGATAGTTAGCTTGTTTCCTCCTTTTCGATATTGTGAATAAAGCTGCTATGACTGTTGGTGTATCTTGCTGCTGTTTTCAAAGCACATTCTGCTTTTTTAAGGCTTCCCCTGTGGCTTAGCAGTAAAGAACCCACCTGCAATGCAGGAGACGTGGGTTCGATCACTGGGTCTGGAAGATCTCCTGGAGTAGAAAATGGCAACCCACTCCAGTATTCTTGCCCAGAAAATCCCATGGATGGAGGAGCCTGGCGGCCTACAGACCATGGGGTGCAAAGAGTCAGACATGACTGAGCAACTAAACACACACACGTTGCTTTTTGTGGGAGAAGGAAACCCATGGCTTTCATTATATTTTCAAGTCTGTGATCCAAATGCAGGTCATGTGGCTGACCAAGAACACATAAACGAAGTCTTCATGACTTTATTTCCCTGAGTGCGGATGAGTCTAGCAATTTAGAATGGAAAATATGCTTACCAGATTTAAGCCGACAACACAGAGATAATGACTATTATCTTATTAACCCTTCTTTATGTACTCAGCTACATACCAAGCACCTCTTTATTCATTAGAGCATCTAGCCCTTAGAAAACACTTCGGGTCCAAGCTTGTGAAGCAGTGGGCCACAAGTAATTGACTCAAAGTCAGCAGAGCGTTTTTATTTACTCAGATTTTAATCTGACCCAAAGGCCGTGCTCATAACCGATTGACTACACTGCCTTTGGAGAGAAACTTCCTTGATTCATTTGAGGGGTATGAAAATGGTTATAAGTTGGCGCCAATTTTAGGAAAGACTGGTGCTTTGACTCAAAATAACAAAGCAAATCTCTGTCACACTTTGGAGTATAATTAGCAGAATCCGATAGCTAGAAGGAAGGCTTACAACTCTAGCAGTGATTATGTTTTAGATCTGATTTGGGACTTGCTTATGCAAAAATTAAGCCATTTGGCATCAAGCCAATTCTATTTAAACTAAATCTTCTTCAACTTTCTTGTATTTCCTTTCCCACTTCTGCACCAGAGAGGAAAGGCCACTCTACCATAGCAACAAAGCCTAAAAGGTTTTGTCCAGACCTCTTTTTCAGGAATCTTCTCAGTGGATCCTGGGCAGGTTTCGGGAGAGGAGGTGTGTGTTTCTATCCCTAATTCAAAGCAGACTTTCCCAGCAAAAAGTTCACAATAGCCTGGAAGCAAAGCAGGGGGCGCTTTACAGCTGGAGACTGTATTCAGATGCAAATAAAATTCTAGGGTTACTTTGTGTTCCTAGCTCTGACTGACGGTAACTCCCTCACCTGGGTTTTCACATAATTTCCTCAGCTGCAGTTTAGTGAATTTCCTACTAAAATGTAGACACCTGTCTATTTTTTTTGTGTGGAGCTTTGTTCTCAGAGCATTCGTTTCTATTAATACGGACTCTAGGGATGAATATCAAGAGAGGGGAGAAACCACTGAACTATGAGACTATCTTGTTGGCCACAGACCTGATCAAAAATGTCAGTCTGGGGAGTAAAACAGAGCAGGTGATGAATAGATATAGGATTTATAAACGTGGCTCACAGTGGCCTGCCAGAATTGTTCTGAATTTGCATGGCATTATACTAAAGCATGCCTGCTGAGTTTAAAACTTGTGACATCCCAACAAGAGGCTCTATTCTGATTTTCGCAGGGTATATGCCCAGGAGTGGGATTGCTGGGTCATATTTTTAGCTTTTTTGTGGAACCTCCATACTCTTCTTCCTGGTGGCTGTATCAAATTGGTTTTCCACCAATGGTGCTAGAGGGTTCCCTTTTCTCCAGACCCTCTCTAGCACTTATTGTTTGTAGATTTTCTGATGATGGCTGTTCTAACTGGTGTCCCAGTTAGAACAGGTGATACCTCACTGTAGTTTTGATTTGCATTTCTGTAACGAGTGATGTGGTACACTGTTTCACGTGCCTCTTGGCCAGGTGGATGGACATAAAGTGTGTCATACAGAGTGAAGTAAGTCAGAAAGAGAAAAACAAATACCGTATATTAATGCATACATGTGGAATCTAGAAAAACAGTACCGAAGAACTTATTTCCAGGGCAGGAATAGAGATGAAGATGTAGAGAACAGACAAGTGGAAATAGAGGGGAAGGAGAGCGTGGGATGAACTGGGAGACCAGGTTTGACTTATACCCTACCATGTGTAAGAAAGATTAATAGTCAGAAGGAACCTTCAGCACAGCACAGGGTGCTCAGCTCAGCGCTCTGCGATGACCTAGAGGGGTGGGGTGGGGGAGGGGGTCCAAGAGGGAGTGGGCATGCGCATACATACTGGTGATTCACACTGTTACACAGCAAGAACTAACATAACATTGCAAAGCAATTATACTCCGATTAAAATAAAAAGCAGCAGCAGCTACCTTCTGCAAAGGAAAGGGCTGTGTTTCCATCATCTCCACATCCCAGCCATCCCCAAACACCCAAACTACATTTTTGTCATTAATACTTCAAAGGTATTTCTGTTTACATTTTACTACATCATCAGGAGTAACATAAGACTTGATTTCCCCACTTTTAGTGATTTAGAATTGGTAAGTGGTGGCTTTTTTTTCCCCTGCCATGTCTAATGGCAAAGGCAAAAATATCTTAAGAGGGTAACTTTAAAAATATAATAGTTTTATTTATTTGTTTGTTTTTGGCTGTTGTTGCTCGGGCTTTCTCTCGTTGCAGCGAGCAGGGGCTACTTTCTAGTTGCGGTGCACAGGCTTCTCTCTGTGGCGGTTTCTCTCTCCGAGCACCGTGGGCTCTAGGGAGCCGGCTTCAGTGATCTCAGTTCCCAGGCTCCAGAGCACAGGTTCAATAGCTGTGGCACATGGGCTTAGTTGCTCCAAGGCATGTGGGGTCTTCCTGGATCAGGATTGAACCCGTGTCTCCCACATGGGCAGGCGGACTGTTTACCCCTGAGCCACTAGTGAAGCCCCAGGAGGGTGATTTTGTGTTGCAGAAGTCTGTGCTTCCCACAGACCCATGGGGTTGTTAACAGAGCCTTACCACTTTGATCCTAGGCTTAATGAAGCGGATTGGGATGGATGTTCCCAAAAAGGAAAGGGATGTAGACTTGTGCTACTGGTGGAAGGCAGGACTTGTCAGAGGTGGTGTTCTACTTATTGGGGTGATCAGGCTGTGGAATGCAAGGTGGTGAACCCTGTGCTTCCCTTACACACCTCCTGGAGGTGCCAGGACCCTGTTTTGTAGACAGTTCCCTGGAGCTTTTAGAGTCTGGGCACTGATGTCATGTTCTTGACAGCCTGTTGAGAACCCATGTAATGAACTTGATTTTGACCAGGATCTCTGTGTACCCAGTGATCTTGAAGAACCCTGATTGCTTCACAAGGGCATCGTGTGGCAGAAAGGTGATGACTGGGACGAGCATGGATTAACAACCATGCGCTTCTGCTCACCTTCACCTGGACTGCATAATCCTCGAGCCTTTGTACCACTGGGGAAAGAAGGAGCCACCAAAATGATTTGCATTGATATCTCAAGGACCTTGGTGAGTGGGGCCTTGGGACCAGGTTTGATTTGATTTTGGCAGGGAGAGGAAAAGACTATCACAGAGAGCATTTTACACTGCTTAGCGTGCACGCCTGCCTGCATGCTAAGCCACTTCAGTCATGTCCAACTCTTTGCAACCCCCTGGACTGTGTAGCCCACCAGGCTCCTCTGTCCATGGGATTCTCCAGGCAAGAATACTGGAGTGGGTTGCCATGCCCTCCTCCAAGACAACCTTCTCACAAAGCTTACTATGTGCCAGTATTTGTTCCAAGAACTTATACTTACTAACAAAATGAATTCTTACACTTTACATATGAGGAGACTGAGGTACAGAGGGGATAAGTAACCCATCCGAGAGAGGGAAACTAAGTGCAGGAGCAGGGTATGTGATCNACAACCTTCTCACAAAGCTTACTATGTGCCAGTATTTGTTCCAAGAACTTATACTTACTAACAAAATGAATTCTTACACTTTACATATGAGGAGACTGAGGTACAGAGGGGATAAGTAACCCATCCGAGAGAGGGAAACTAAGTGCAGGAGCAGGGTATGTGATCCAAGCAGCGAAGCTTCCGCATCTGTTCCTCCCATTTATATGAAGCCAGATTTACATCCATGAGAAGCTTAAGGAAAAGAAAGGATGTAGGAGTGTTGGAAAAGACCCCCTTCCCTCTACCACAAACCTTTTTTTCAGGGAATATGCTGATGATTTCCTTGATTTGCTCTCGGGTAATAATCAGAACAATGCTCGGTTTGATAAATATGCACTCCGTTGGATAAGGTGTAACAGATTCGTTGCTGCACAACTTAGAGCAGGAAGGGGTAACTTGGAGACACAGAAGAATCAAGTCTTTATTTCTCCTCCCTTGACCCCACATCCCTTACCTTATTCCCGAGTCTCTCGTCTGTGCTCTCCCAGTTTAGACAGCAGAGGATGACAAGTAGATGTAACCCAATACTCCACACGGCTATGCCCAGTAAATTCTGAAACCCATGCATGTCTTTTCCTATTTGGAACCACTGGGAGAAATATCAATAACCTCAGATATGCAGATGACACCACCCTTGTGGCAGAAAGTGAAGAGGAACTAAAGAGCCTCTTGATGAAAATGAAAGAGGAGAGTGAAAAAGTTGGCTTAAGGCTCAACATTCGGAAAACGAAGATCATGGCATCCAGTCCCATCACTTCATGGGAAATAGACGGGGAAACAGTGGAAACAGTGTCAGACTTTATTTTTCTGGGCTCCAAAATCACTGCAGATGGTGACTGCAGCCATGAAATCAAAAGAGCTTACTCCTTGGAAGAAAAGTTATGACCAACTGAGATAGCATATTCAAAAGCAGAGATATTACTTTGCTGACTAAGGTCCGTCTAGTCAAGGCTATGGTTTTTCCAGTAGTCATGTATGGATGCGAGAGTTGCTCTATAAAGAAGGCTGATCGCCAAAGAATTGATGCTTTTGAACTGTGGTGTTGGAGAAGACTCTTGAGAGTCCCTTGGACTGCAAGAAGATCCAACCAGTCCATTCTGAAGATCAGCCCTGGGATTTCTTTGGAAGGAATGATGCTAAAGCTGAAGCTCCAGTACTTTGGCCACCTCATGCGAAGAGTTGATTCATTGGAAAAGACTCTGATGCTGGGAGGGATTGGGGGCAGGAGGAGAAGGGGGCGACCGAGGATGAGATGGCTGGATGGCATCACTGACTCGATGGGTGTGAGTCTGAGTGAACTCTGGGAGTTGGTGATGGACAGGGAGGCATGGCGTGCTGCGATTCATGGGGTCACAAAGAGTCGGACACAACTGAGTGACTGAACTGAACTGATGCATGTCTTGCAAATAGCGTTTTACCTAGAGGGGTCAGAGCAAGTCCGCTTCTCCGTCCTTTTTCTCCCTTCAGACAGTACAGGCACATGTCCTCCTACTAGTCTTTCTCATCTTTCTCCCCAGATTTCCTGAGTAGCAGCCAGTTCAGCCCCCAGACAACTCAGCCATTTCAAACACCCTCCTGTTCTGTAGCAAACAGCTCTGTGCTCAAGCAAACAGCACAACCTGGGAGGTTTGTGGTGCTCGTGGGTTGCCACTGGACCCCGTCCAAGCCCCAGAAGCCTGTGCCCAGGCAAGATCTAATGGGACCTACTGCCAAGCAGCATGTGATTTATCACACCTGAGCTTGCTTGGAATAAGAGAGGCTTTCCTTGTTTCATTTCTCCCATCTTGTGATTTCCACCCGATTGCTAAGCTCAGATCATGGGGTCTAACTAAAAGAAGAGTTGATGCCAAATATCACTAGCTGATACAAACTAGATAACACAGATGGAAAAAACAAGGTCCTACGTACATGCACGCACAGTTGTCTCTGACTCTTTGCCATCTCATGGACTGTAGCCTGCCAAGCTCCTCTGTCTATGCAATGCTCCAGGCAAGAGTACCAGAGTGGGTAGCCAGTGCCTTTTCCAGGGGAATTTCCTGACGCAGGGATCAAATCCTCATCTTCCGAGTCTCCAGTATTGACAGGCAGACTTTTTACCAAGCGCCACCTGGGAAGTACCAAACTGTATGGCATATACAAACTGTATAGCATATAGCATAGAGAACGACATTCAATATCTGGTAATAAGCTATAAAGTTAAAAAGAAAAAAGAAGAGTTGATGACGATCGATAGTGTTTTCTCCAAACAGCTCTCTTTTCTCTCCTCCATCTTGCCGTAGTCTAATTGGCAGAATGTTTCTTTCCAGTCTGAATGGGAACTTAAATTTGTTTTTAATAATTGAGGAATTATTACATGGAAGATACTTGCTCTCACTCCATGGATAGATCTGAATCTTTTAAATTGCATTATGCTTTCAGAGTTTTCTTTTTTTTCTCTCTCTCTGCTCATCCTTAGAGATAGTGGATTTTATGTTCTAAAGAAGGCAACAGTCCATTAAAAATAGATTATAATTTGAGCTAATGATGCATACTGATTGGGTACAAAATGTACAAAGAGAAGTAAATATGTACAAAGTTAATAAAATCCAGATAATGGGGAAAAGAGGAACAGAATATAAGGAGTGGAGGAGAAGATGTTAAATAAGGTCAAGAAAGGACTCTAGAGGGAATCCTGGGGAAAATCTGCTACAGAGAAGAATGTAGCTGTGCAACGACTAGGTCTGAATATACCAGACAGAACAGCAAAAGTATAAAGGCTGCAAGGTGGGCATAGATTTGGCATATTCAAGAAAATCGAGAAGCCTATTGTTGCTAAAACATTTAAAAGGGGAAAAAACTAGTAGGAAGTAACCGGTGATGGGCAGGTCATATAGTGTCTTCTACACCCTGGTGAGGAATTTGCCTTTAAGGCATAAAGGGAAGCCACTAAAGGATTTTATGAAGGAACGAAACATGTATCATACTCATTTTGTTTTGTTTGTTTTTATGAGTATTTTTCAAAAAGTACCTGTGTCTGCTATGTGTAGAAAGGTTTGTAGGTAATCTACAGCAGAATCAGGTAGACCAGAGAGAGCTAGCTGAGACAGAGCAACCTGGACTAAGATCTTAGAGATGCTAAGTTGTTGGAGACATAACACGCTCGGAAGGGAGAGCTGACAGCACTTGCTGATGGATTACATTCAGAGAATCAGAGAAAGTTGTTGGCCTGAATCGCAGGGAGAATGGGGCTTCCCTGGAGGCTCAGTAGTAAAGAATCTGCCTGTAATGCAGCAGACACAGGAGATGCAGGTTCAGTCCCTGGGTCAGGACGATCCCCTGGAAGAGGAAACGGCAATCCACACCAGTAATCTTGCCTGGGGAATTCCATGGACAGAAGAGCCTAGTGGGGCCACAAAGAGTTGGACACAGAGCACGTGCACACACAGAGAGGATGAAGTTAGTATTTCTTGATTTGAAAACCATAGTGCAAAAAACAAGTTTAAGAGGAAAAAAAAGAGAAAAATTTGTTTTTATTAGATTGATTTGATATGCCTATTGGACAGCCAAATGGAGATGTCAAGGAGGTGATTAAATTTCCAACTCTGAATTCATGAGCGTACTTAGGGCTAGAAATGTCATTCTGGGATCCATCACCATAGAGATGGGTTTAAAAGTCAGGCTGTGGAGGGAAAGAGAAAAATACATATAAAGAACAATGGAACTGGAGACTGATCTGGAGCAATCCAGCACTGAGAAGCCAGAAAAGTAAAATCAGAAAGAAATGGATAACTGTCTAGGAATAAATCCAGGGAAGTAGTGTGTTTCTGAAGTCAAATGAAAGCAATTCTTTAAGGCTAGGTGGTCCCATGTCAAATGCTGTATAAAAATCAAGAAAGAGGAAGAGAGAGAATTCATCATTGGATTTGGTATGATGAATGTCTTTAGTGACCTTGACAAAACAGTTTCAATACAGTTGTGGGAAGAAACCTTGATTAGAACAGGTTAATGGGTGGAGATATTTTAAGCAAATGATGGGAATCAGTTCAGTTCAGTTCAGTCACTCAGTCGTGTCCGACTCTTTGTGACCCCATGAATTGCAGCACGCCATGCCTCCCTGTCCATCACCAACTCCCAGAGTTCACTCAGACTCACACCCATCGAGTCAGTGATGCCATCCAGCCATCTCATCCTCGGTCGCCCCCTTCTCCTCCTGCCCCCAATCCCTCCCAGCATCAGAGTCTTTTCCAATGAGTCAACTCTTCGCATGAGGTAGCCAAAGTACTGGAGCTTCAGCTTTAGCATCATTCCTTCCAAAGAAATCCCAGGGCCGATCTCCTTCAGAATGGACTGGTTGGATCTCCTTGCAGTCCAAGGGACTCTCAAGAGTCTTCTCCAACACCACAGTTCAAAAGCATCAATTCTTTGGCGCTCAGCCTTCTTTATAGTCCAACTCTCACATCCATACATGACTACTGGAAAAACCATAGCCTTGACTAGACGGACCTTAGTCGGCAAAGTAATTCTCTGCTTTTGAATATGCTATCTAGGTTGGTCATAACTTTTCTTCCAAGGAGTAAGCGTCTTTTGATTTCATGGCTGCAGTCACCATCTGTAGTGATTTTTGAGCCCAGAAAAATAAAGTCTGACACTGTTTTCACTGTTTCCCTGTCTATTTCCCATGAAGTGATGGGACTGGATGCCATGATCTTCGTTTTCCGAATGTTGAGCCTTAAGCCAAATTTTCACTTTAGGAACAAATCATCTGAAGATTTTTGATGTGAAGTAGGGGGAGAAATGAAGCAGGATGGGGTTTTAGGCTTGACTAGGCACCCCACTCCAATACTCTTGCCTGGAAAATCCCATGGACGGAGGAGCCTGGTAGGCTGCAGTCCATGGCATCGCTAAGAGTCAGACACAACTGNGAAAAATAAAGTCTGACACTGTTTCCACTGTTTCCCCGTCTATTTCCCATGAAGTGATGAGACTGGATGTCATGATCTTACTGAGCCACTAAACAACAGCAATGTTGACAGAGGTCCTGAGAAGGAGATGGTGATCTTCAGCTTGAGACACAGAACAAATACCAGGAAACAGTGATGCTGGAATTGTAGTGTGCCAAAAATCACTTGTGCATTTGTTAATATGGCACATCCCCCAGAAGCTAGTTCTCAGAGATTCTGATCCAGTATGACTCAGGATTTTAAATTGTTTATTATGCATTCCAGTTGTAAAGAGGCAAGGATGAGGGGGAAAAGCTAGATTAACATTATTTTAGCAGAAAAAAATTTGCTTAATCAATTATTTGAGTTTTGTTAGGCTCTCGGGTATGAGTATTTTGTTTGTTTGAATAGAAATTCTCCTATCTTCACCTAAGTTATAGGATATAGGCAATGACAATGTATCTCATATTTCCCAACCGCTTACTTCTTACTATCATTTATTTGTCAACAACACTTAAATTCTTCTTGAAATTACACATATAATAGAACTTCAACGTTTATTACACAAGCGAAGGACAAATCTCAGCAAACCACAAACAAGTCGTCAAGTAATGATGAGCTCATTTGTTTTTCTTAGGATCAGAATAGAGGTACATTGTATTTTATCGCTCTGGGTTAATCTGAGAGCACCAGCCACGTGTAATTTTGAATTAGGATAAGAGTGAATAAATACAATGGTTCATTCACTACCACAACACCACTCCGCAGGGAATCCTGTGGGTTACTGCACGGATTGCTTTAATAAGCATATATTTGTGTTTAGATGCTCAGTCTGATTTGAAGAGCACTGGGCAAACAGTGAGCCTGATGGCAGACACTGGTACATGTCAGTGATACATCAGCATCACCACTACTTGGCACTCTCATGGGAAGCAGGCTGAACCGCCCACTGGGAGGAGAGCAGGACAAAACTAAAGAGACTGAAAGTGATTTCAGGGTGAAATAGGGAGGGTTGGAAAATGATAAATGGTAAGCAAAAGAAGCCAACACTGGGGATCCCTTGATCAGTTTTTCAAATTGGGCATGGAGAATGCAGACCAGTTTTTTGCTGATACTGAGTACCAAGGTTCAAGTCACATAGCTAAGTATATCCTGTCCTTCAGGACACTGTAAAGCCAATAGAAGAAAAGGAGAAGAGAAAGAGAGGAATGAGAATTATAATCCAGGGCAGAGATAATAGTTAGAAAAGAATAAAGCAACTTCAACTTTATTAAGCAAAGCAGGAAAAATAAATAACATGCATAATTAAGATGATTTATTAAAATGTCAGTGATTTTGACACTACTGAGAATCTATCCTTGCAGAAAAAGAGCAACTCATGGAGAAACTTACCATGTCAACCTCTGAAATGCTGTCAATACTTTCAACCTGGACATCTATACCCACTGGCACTGGAGACCCTTCAGAAAGAAGAATGAGAATATAGTTAGGAATCAGGATCATTTTTGGAAACATTTAAAGTGGAGAGAGATCAATGCTGCAAATGAATTACTTTTCAAGTTTTAATGATAAATTTCTCACTTATCTATTGATACATTATTACATATTCAGGGAGCAGACTTGCATGAAGTTCATGATTTTGGCAAATGTGGGAGCCTTTCCTCTCTTGCCTAAAAACCAGTCTTTTTCACGTGGGCAGACTAGAGGGACCCACTGACAACAGTGCTACCCAGGGATGCTGCACATTCAGAAATATCCCTTCCCAGATAAACAGAGAACATAACTTGCATCTGGGGCGAAGCAGACATCCTTAGAAATGTGAATGCTGAGAGTATTCTAAAAATCAGAATGGGAGCAACTTCAGACAGGCAAGTTCTACATTTCTGTGCAGTTGGGTCTCACAGAATCTCATGTGCCCAGAGAACAAACTGAGACCAAGACAGTCCCTCGTTACACTCTACAGAGGGTTCCATCTGTTCCTGTGTGAGGGGATGCTGATGCTACTAACTGCATTATTTAGTGCTGTGTATGAAACGTGATGCATATATGCGTGTGTGCTCAGTCTTGTCCAACTCTTTACAACTCCATGGACTGTAGCCCGCCAGGCTCCTCTGTCCATGGGATTATCCAGACGAGAATACTGGGTAGCCATTCCCTTCTCCAGGGGATCTTCTCAACCCAGGGATTGAACTGGGGTCTCCTGCACTGCAGATGGATTCTCTTACCATCCGAGCCACCAGGGAAGCCCCAGTATAATACATTCTAAAACAAGACCTGCCTCACCAGTCCCTGTGCACCATTGATGCCTACTCCTCCCCATTAATTGGCTGACATTCAGTTCAGTTCAGTTGCTCAGTCATGTCCGACTCTGCAACCCCATGAACCGCAGCAGGCCAGGCCTCCCTGTCCATCACCAACTCCAGAGTCCACCCAAACCCATGTCCATTGAGTCGGTGATGCCATCTAACCATCTCATCCTCTGTCGTCCCCTTCTCCTCCTGCTCTCAGTCTTTCCCAGCATCAGAGTCTTTTCAAATGAGTCAGCTCTTCATATCAGGTGGCCGAAGTATTGGAGTTTCAGCTTTAGCATCAGTCCTTCCAATGAACACCCAGGACTGACCTCCTTTAGGATGGACTGGTTGGATCTCCTTGAAGTCCAAGGGACTCTCAAGAGTTTTCTCCAACACCATAGTTCAAAAGCATCAGTTTTTCAGCGCTCAGCTTTCTTTATAGTCCAACTCTCACATCCATACATGACTACTGGAAAAGCCATGGCCTTGACTAGATGGATCTTTGTTGACAATGTAATATCTCTGCTTTTTATGCTGTCTAGGTTGGTCATAACTTTCCTTCCAAGGAGTAAACGTCTTTTAGTTTCATGGCTGCAATCACCAACTGAAATGATTTTGGAGCCCAGAAAAATAAAGTCAGCCACTGTTTCCACTGTTTCCCCATCTATTTCCCATGAAGTGATGGGATCAGATGCCATGATTTTAGTTTTCTGAATGTTGAGCTTTAAGCCAACTTTTTCACTCTCCTCTTTCACTTTCATCAAGAGGCTCTTTAGTTCTTCTTCGTGGCTGACATCACCTTCACTTTATCTACACAGATTCCCTCTTTTATAAATCGAAACCCTCAATATCATTCTTTACTTACAAGGATTTCAACTAGCCAGGCACCGGCCTGTCACTAGAATATATTTCTGTATCAGGCTGTAGGAATACCTTACTTGTATCTGAACTGCTAACTACTTCCTGCCATACTGGACCAATCACTTCCAATAGTATTAATAATGACAATTCTATTAAAACATTGTTTAGTGATAATTATGATTAAGCATTAACTTGGGAACAGCTCAGTATTATTCCTTTATCAGGTTTAGCTTTGATGCTTTTGTTTTGTTTTGCCTTTTTTCTTTAATTGACGTGCCTGTGCGTAGTCACCTNTCCAATAGTATTAATAATGACAGTTCTATTAAAACATTGTTTAGTGATAATTATGATTAAGCATTAACTTGGGAACAGCTCAGTATTATTCCTTTATCAGGTTTAGCTTTGATGCTTTTGTTTTGTTTTGCCTTTTTTCTTTAATTGACGTGCCTGTGCGTAGTCACCTCAGTTATGTCCCACTCTTTGCATCCTTGTGGGCTGTAGCCTTCCAGGCTCGTCTGTCCATGGAATTTGCCAGGCAGGAATACTGAAGTGGGTTGCCATGTCTTCCTTCAGGGGATCTTCCCAACCCAGGGATCGAACCCACATCTCCTGCATTGCGGATGAATTCCTTACCCCTGAGTCACTGGGAAGCCCTCTTTAACTGGTAGAGCTATCAAAATGTACACTTCCTGTAAAGATCTCATCTCTGGCCCCGTCTGGCCTTTCAGGATGAGTAATTCCTCCCACTAACTCCAATACTCCAAAGGACTGAAGAGATGGGAGAGGCCTTGGAGAGGGAACAGAACATCCTGGAGAAAATTTTGGCATTACAGTCCCGACCAGAGCTTGAATCCAGCTCCATGACTCACATGAGAACTAGGGTCAGTAAAATCTCTAAGCTTAGGGTCCTCAACTATCCAATCCAGTAGTAGTCTCACCTCACCAAGGAGACTTAAGTAAAGACTAGAAATAATACAGTTGATAAACTTAGTGGATACTCAATAAATGGCATAGAATACATGTTACTGTTACTGTAATTGAGCAGATTTACAGAGGATGACCTAGTTGGATGGTATCATCTACTCGATGGACGTGAGTTTGAGCAAGCTCTGGGAGCTGGTGATGGACAGGGAAGCCTGGTATGCTGCAGTCCATGGGGTTGCAAAGAGTCGGACATGACTCAGCAACTGAACTGAACTGAATTCAGCAAAAATGTGAATCTACTCTTCAGACTACAGACTACAGTTCCCAGTCTTACATTCAAACATTGAGACAGTCAGTCCATTCTTCACTAAAGAATGATCCAGTGCTTCTCATACAGTGTTTATTTTATGACAAAGTGTGAGCACAACTTGGATTCAGGATGTTTATGACTTGTAAGTAGGACCCAGTTACTGATGAATATCTCTGCAAGCCAGGGCAGTCTTCTAACACCACCATACAAGGACATTCGTGCTACCACTGGACAAGCACTGGGCGCTCAGGGTTGTCTGAAGGCTGGACTGACAGTGGGGTAATAACATGGCTTGTCCATTAGGAATGCGTTCCTAAATATGTCTTAGATTTCTTCTTTCCTGTCTCCCATTTATTCTATTTTTGTCAGGACGGGCTCTTTCATCTCAAAGGAAAGTGTTTGTCCTCAGATGCTATCTGACCTCATTTTTGTCTCCTTTGCATTTGATGCCCAAGTGCATCTTCTCCTGGGTCCAGGACTGTAATCTCTGCTCTGACATTCTGAGGACAGAGTGGAGGGTGAGGGTGAGTAAAAGCAAGATGCAAAATCATAGAATTTGGGAGCTTCTTAAAAGCTCCAAAGATCATTCTTTTTTGCAAAATAGGAGCTGAGTCTCAGAGAAAAGGTGATAATAAAGCAAAAAAGATTAAAAACTATGAAATTTGTAACCATATAAACCTGAGTTTAACCTTCTGTAATCCTTTACTCCTCTGAGCCTCAGTTTTTGCTCATCTGTGAAATAGGGGACATACATATATGGTCTGNTCATTCTTTTTTGCAAAATAGGAGCTGAGTCTCAGAGAAAAGGTGATAATAAAGCAAAAAAGATTAAAAACTATGAAATTTGTAACCATATAAACCTGAGTTTAACCTTCTGTAATCCTTTACTCCTCTGAGCCTCAGTTTTTGCTCATCTGTGAAATAGGGGACATACATATATGGTCTGTGCCTAATGGGGTTGCTGTGAAACTAAATTAAAAAATGCATATCAAATCCTTAGCCTAACCTAACATTAAATGTCTAAACCAACTTATTCAGTATATAGTAATGTGTGATACAGAGAACATGAATAATACCAGTTTCATAAATGCTCTTATTAATTCTCTATATAAAGCATTTGGAATATAGTAAAAATTAAATAACTATTAGGTATTACAATTAGGTGTTGGTTTCCCAGGATCACTAACTAGGTAGTAGCACAGACATTTATACTGCCATGTATATTATACTATATTATATTATACATATAAAAATCATCAATCTTACTTTTATGCATGCTGGAATAAGGGGATCTAAATAAAAGTTATTCATCTTATTTGTGTAGTACATTTAAAATACTTGATATATATCATGTTATCATTACAGCCATNCTCACCAAGGAGACTTATGTAAAGACTAGAAATAATACAGTTGATAAACTTAGTGGATACTCAATAAATGGCATAGAATACATGTTACTGTTACTGTAATTGAGCAGATTTACAGAGGATGACCTAGTTGGATGGTATCATCTACTCGATGGACGTGAGTCTGAGCAAGCTCTGGGAGCTGGTGATGGACAGGGAAGCCTGGTATGCTGCAGTCCATGGGGTTGCAAAGAGTCGGACATGACTCAGCAACTGAACTGAACTGAATTCAGCAAAAATGTGAATCTACTCTTCAGACTACAGACTACAGTTCCCAGTCTTACATTCAAACATTGAGACAGTCAGTCCATTCTTCACTAAAGAATGATCCAGTGCTTCTCATACAGTGTTTATTTTATGACAAAGTGTGAGCACAACTTGGATTCAGGATGTTTATGACTTGTAAGTAGGACCCAGTTACTGATGAATATCTCTGCAAGCCAGGGCAGTCTTCTAACACCACCATACAAGGACATTCGTGCTACCACTGGACAAGCACTGGGCGCTCAGGGTTGTCTGAAGGCTGGACTGACAGTGGGGTAATAACATGGCTTGTCCATTAGGAATGCGTTCCTAAATATGTCTTAGATTTCTTCTTTCCTGTCTCCCATTTATTCTATTTTTGTCAGGACGGGCTCTTTCATCTCAAAGGAAAGTGTTTGTCCTCAGATGCTATCTGACCTCATTTTTGTCTCCTTTGCATTTGATGCCCAAGTGCATCTTCTCCTGGGTCCAGGACTGTAATCTCTGCTCTGACATTCTGAGGACAGAGTGGAAGATGAGGGTGAGGGTGAGTAAAAGCAAGATGCAAAATCATAGAATTTGGGAGCTTCTTAAAAGCTCCAAAGATCATTCTTTTTTGCAAAATAGGAGCTGAGTCTCAGAGAAAAGGTGATAATAAAGCAAAAAAGATTAAAAACTATGAAATTTGTAACCATATAAACCTGAGTTTAACCTTCTGTAATCCTTTACTCCTCTGAGCCTCAGTTTTTGCTCATCTGTGAAATAGGGGACATACATATATGGTCTGTGCCTAATGGGGTTGCTGTGAAACTAAATTAAAAAATGCATATCAAATCCTTAGCCTAACCTAACATTAAATGTCTAAACCAACTTATTCAGTATATAGTAATGTGTGATACAGAGAACATGAATAATACCAGTTTCATAAATGCTCTTATTAATTCTCTATATAAAGCATTTGGAATATAGTAAAAATTAAATAACTATTAGGTATTACAATTAGGTGTTGGTTTCCCAGGATCACTAACTAGGTAGTAGCACAGACATTTATACTGCCATGTATATTATACTATATTATATTATACATATAAAAATCATCAATCTTACTTTTATGCATGCTGGAATAAGGGGATCTAAATAAAAGTTATTCATCTTATTTGTGTAGTACATTTAAAATACTTGATATATATCATGTTATCATTACAGCCATTTTGTTAGTTAGATGCTGCTGCTGCTGCTAAGCCGCTTCAGTTGTGTCCGACTCTGTGCAACCCCATAGACGGCAGCCCACCAGGCTCCCCTGTCCCTGGGATTCTCCAGGCAAGAACACTGGAGTGGGTTGCCATTTCCTTCTCCAATGCATGAAAGTGAAAAGTGAAAGTGAAGTCGCTCAGTCGTGTCTGACCCTCAGCGACCCCATGGACTGCAGCCTACCAGGCTCCTCCGTCCATGGAATTTTCCAGGCAGGAGTACTGGAGTGGGGTGCCATTGCCTTCTCCGTGTTAGTTAGCTGGGTAGAACCAATTTAGCTCCATTTGACATATGAGGGAACTCATGCTCAGCAAGGTTGAAGACCTTGCCTGAAAGCTAGAGCTGGTTAATGCAGGAATACAGCCAGCTCTCCCCGGCTCCCAATCTGGTCCTCCTGTTTGACAAGCAAAGCCAACACAAGTGGCTTTTACAACTTCAGCTTTTGTTTTAACTCAGTAGCCAGGATCTAGATGCTGAATCGATTTCACTTTAAAGAAACAAAGAAATCATCATCTATACAACTAAAACAAAAAAAAAGCCCTTAGTTATGGGAGATGTAAAGGGTAGGGAAAGCATAAATAAAGAAAATGAGCTGCAATTTATAACCCAAGTTAAACAAAAGGCTCCCTTAAATTTATATCCTCCTGTTTCCACATAATGAGTCAATTAATCTTCTAATGCTTTATAAAAGTAAAAACCACTGCAGTAGCAGCTGGTTTTAATGTTAAAGCTAATTAGGAAAACATTAAGGCAAGAGAAGTGCTGAAGTTACATTTAGCTCAAGAGGAAAGAAGAATATGTGTGTGTTGTGTTATGGACAAGTATAAAGAAAGAGAAGATAAATTTAAGCCTGTCTCTTATATCCTGCAGCTTGAGTTTCCCAGGAAAGCAGGCTTGAGAGAACAGAGAATGGGCCACCGGTATGAAAAGCTGTTCTAACCAGGACAAGAGAAGGTTAAGGACTATATTTCACAGAGCTACCAGACTGACACTTCTGACTGAATTTATGGATTTTTTTTCTGCCTGAACTGACTGAATACACAAGCCACTTGGATACCATTTAGCCCCAGTCCATGACTGTCAGAAAAATTTCTTAATCGTGGGATGATTTGCCACCTGCCACTAAGCAGTGCATTTCCATTGCATTTTTAATGACCCTACAAAGTAGCCCCAGGAAAAAAAAATTGTTTTAAAAATTCTTAACACGTATCCCTAACAGATCAAGAGAAGTGCAAATTTAAGATCAATAGTATGTTTTTCTGGGGGATGGGGGTGATACAGAGGAGAGAGAAAGAAGGCATAAATGTTTTAAGATAAAAGCTTTGGGTCAGCTCTTAGTACTTTATGACGGTGCTTCTCAAATTGTAAAGTGTAGTCAAATCACCTGGGGATCTTGTTAAAATGCAGATTTTTATTCAGAAAGCCTGGGGTGGGGCCTGATCTTCTGCATTTCTAACTAATTCCCAAGCGACTCTGCAGCTGGTCCTTGGAACACTTTGAGTTACAAAGTGTAGAGTGCTTGTTTCAAGGTCCAAATTCAAGGGCATCAATTTTTCTCTTAATCTCTCTGGCTTTCAGTGGTCTAAAATAAACCCATAAAACCCTTTCCTCTAGGATAGTAATTCATTAAATTGACGAACCTAACCTAACAGGAATTAGGGCGGCTTTTTGAATTCGTATAGAAGGGAATACATCATTTTGGGCTGCTAATCACTACTCCAGAGAGGCCAGTTCCAAGCTATTCCTGTGCGTCTGGAGCCCCCTAATGGCTCCAAGTACCCACAGCCAGTCAAATTTAAATTCAAACAAAAGTTCCCCAGCTAAATTGTGGGAGGGGAAAGATTTTAGAGACTCTTTAGANTCTGCTGCTCCTGCTAAGTCACTTCAGGCCTGTCTGACTCTGTGCGACCCCATAGACGGCAGCCCACCAGGCTCCCCCATCCCTGGGATTCTCCAGGCAAGAATACTGGAGTGGGTTGCCATTTCCTTCTCCAATGCTTGAAAGTGAAAAGTGAAAGTGAAGTCGCTCAGTCTGCACAGTCAGACCAAAACTAAATTGTCCTTACTCCTTGCTATCCTCCCGTCATGCTGGAAGGTCACCCAGAACCCAGGCACATTCACGCCTGAGAGCCCACTCCACACTCTCCCTTCAGAGAAGGGAACAGAGACAGGGAGAAGGGAACAAGAGAGGAAGCGAAGTAAAGTAAGAGAGTCTGGGATAGGGAGAGAGCATGTGCTTCTTTTCTCTTTCTTTCTCTTAAATAAAGCTCCTGGGCTTTCTCAAGCCAACCTCCGTCTGAATCTGGTTTTCATTTGCACGCCCCCACAGCCGTGAGCTGAGCTTCTTCTCATAGATAATTTGACTTGATTACTTTCTGAAAGGGCAACAGAGCCAGAGTAGCCCAGCGCTCATTTACTTGTCACTCCCAGCACTGCCTTAATTGGGGTTGAACTGCACCTCCCCGTCCAGGAATGACCCTGACACAGGAGCAAAATTCCCCAGGGATGAGCTGCTAGGGAGCTGGACAGTCCTCTCCGCCCAGTTAGACAGCAGGGCCTCGGACAAAATGTTAACACCATTTGACAAAGGAAGTTTCACAAAAGGCTGAATATTTAAGAAAAAACTTGGCTTCGCAGGTGGCACAGTGGTAAAGAATCTGCCTGCCAATGCAGGAGACGCAGGAGACAAGGGTTTGATACCTGGGTTGCAAAGATCCAACCTACTCTGATTATCTTGCCTGGGAAATCCCATGACAGAGAAGCCTGGCAGGCTACAGTCCATGGGGTCACAGAGAGTCAGACGTAACTGAGCGACTGAGCACGCGAGATAGAACTCTGGGATGGTTAAATATCAAATTATTGCTTTGTAAGCACAGGGATATGTGTCATACTCTTTTATTTCATACAGTTCAATCCATAATATACTAGCCCTTCCTTTCTTGAGAATGAGAATCGATTCTACCGTCTCTTCATTCATACCTAGGAGGTCACTCCATTCAAGATTCCCGATAAACACATAATAGTTACTGCCTGATTAGGGCTTCAACATCTTTTAGCTTTAAAAAGATTTTGATGGATCAAGTTGCTAAATTTGGGCATTAGTGTGACAAGGAGCAGAAAAGAGTAGCCAAGAGCTTGGGATTAGGGATCAGACATGTTTTGATTTGAGAATCAGTTTAAACCCTGTGTCTTTAGGTGAGTGATTTGGTCCCTAGGCTTTGATTTCTTCATCTATAAAGTTCAAACAATAACAATGATATTGATCTCTTAGAGTCTGTGGAAATAGTGCTTTATGCGAAGCTTCGCACATGGTAAGCACTCGTTAGACACCAGCTGCCATTCCATAATTATAAATATTAATAGTTATATATGAAATAAGAAGATTAATGCAAACATATAATGGAAGGAACCTGAAACTCTCTCTCCTAAAAATCCCAAAAGAGACTAACAAAGAATAAGATCTACATTCTTGTTCCAGAAAGCCATGCGTATGTGATTTGTGAAAGTTTGTGTGCCTTTGCATATATCTTGAGAGTGTGTGTGTGTGTGTGTGTGTGTGTGTGTTGTATTTGCGGCATATGTATAAGAGTGGTTTCGTGCATTCAAATTTTAGTTTTACACGTTACTTCCTTTTGACAACTGAAAAGAACCAGTGAAGTTAAGTATTATAGGGAGAAGAAACTCATGGTTGAGACATAGCCAGCCTTTGTCACATTCTGTTGGTTCAAGGTTGTGAAAATTAAGTACAGGAATGTTGCTTTCTTTTTTCCATCTTTCTGGCAAGTGGAAAGGCCAAAGCTCAGAACTGTTGGAAGTGACAACTCAATTAATCAGGCTCCATGCTTCAAACTAAGTGTTGAGCCCGTTCATGATTGCGAAATTTTTAAATGACCCCTTTGTCCTCAGCAGCACGAAAGTGAAATTCTTACAGGATCCCTTGCTTCTTGGCACCTGGTATCTGACCAGCAAGAATGTGGGCAAAAGTTCTTTTGAACGAGGCCAACCTGTGTATTTATTTCCTCTGAAGGAAAACGTAAAAGATGTAATTTTACAGAAACACAGTTGGTTTATCAAACTATGTGCTGCTGGCAGGTATCTTTCCACAAACAAGTGCCGCCAAGTAGATTTATAAATGTTGACTCCTCCTTTAAGATGGCAGCAGAAAAGAGAAGTTTATTCTTGGACTTTTAGAATGGGGAGCATTGAGAAATCTTAGATTCCTAGTCAAATCTCCCTCCCTTCCACTTCTCCAAATTGTTTACCAGATAATAAAATGAGGAACGGAAAGGTAAAACTACACATCAAAGGTAACATAAGCAGACAGAGTTAGAATGAGTAACTTGATCTCTTGGGGCCTCCTAGGGTGGCACTAGGAAGGAATCTGCCTGCCAAGGCAGGAGACTCAGGTTCGATCCCTGGATCAGGAAGATCCCCTGGAGAAGGAAATGGCAACCCACTCCATTACTCCTTCTGGGAGAATTCCATGGACAAAGGAGCCTGGCGGGCTATAGTCCATGAGGTCACAACGAGTTAGACACGACTGAGCACATCATACACACACACACACACACACACACACACACACACGCATATACACACGCACACACCTTGATCTCTTAGTTTCTAACATGAGGTGCCTACATCTTTATGGAGCCTGTCACTGCAGAAACCTGTGAATTTTCTTCCTCCATTTATGGTAACTTAAAGCTACATCTTACCTAGCACTTCCAAACACTTTATCTAAGTTTTTCCTCACTACACTACTGCAAAATAGATTGGACAAATATCACTGGCATTTTATGCATGAAGAAGCACAGGCTTGGAAACATTCGGGAGCTTGATTTAAAGTTGCAAAAACCTGAACCTCCGACTCGGGTTTCCAAAGTCCAAATTGATTCTGTTCTAGGATGGAATAAAATTATTTCAAAAGATGCATGACACATAGCAGAGCTGTTAAATAATTGTTCTGAAGTTATACAGCCATCTCAGATTAAATAGCTTTTCCCTGGAACATGAGTGACTGATAATCAAGGTCTTTTATTGCTGTTTTAAAGAGGATGTCAGCACTGATAACCTGTCACTTGAACACTAAAGAAGGCAAAATCTGGCTGGCCTGCCAATGACTTGCTCAGTGAGTAGTTTTTGTCAGTATATACTTGAGAACCTGGCTGGATACTTCATGTATATTTAAATTTTACCCTATTTGAACTCTGAGTTAAAAAATAACACTAATCCAGTTTTTCAGGTGAGGAATGGAAGCTTTGAGAGAACAATAAACTGCTCATATCACATTCCTAATGAGCCAGCGTAGAGCATGTGGAAAGTGACTTGGGATCTCATAGCTATTAATATTTATGGCTGTATATATGCATATAGCATGACTCCAGACATGGCCTGGGTGCAAGGCAAAAGAGATTCAGGAATCTTAGAATTAAAGTCCAGACCTGTCTTACTCTGAAAGCCATATCATCTCTTCTACTGCCAATTTCTCTGCAGTAAAGGTTCCTCCTGACTTCAAGCGTCTCTGAGTGGGAATCACAAGGCCCATTTTCCGGCCCGTTGATGATCGTCACAGATAATGTATTTTCATAAAATAATAGCCACAATGCTCTTGAGGACATGTTGGCTTGTTACCACTACACTCTTCTTAAAATTAATTTTGTTGGCGTATAGTTGCTTTACAATGCTGTGTTAGTTGCGACTGTACTGCAAAATGAATCAGTCACACATAGACATATATCTCCTCCCTGGATTCTTTTCGAATTCAGCTCACCAGGATGCGCTGCGTAGAGTTCCCTGGCTGCACAGTAGCTTCTCACTAGTTACCTATTCTATACTTGCTGTCAGTAGAGTATGCGTGTTGCTAACTCTTGACTTCATTTATGTAACCTCTCTCTAAACTGCATAACACGCCTTATCTCCCACCAGAGTATTACAGTGTTTGAGTAAGTAGAAGTTAAAAACAACACAATCCTCTGTAGGGTGGTGAATTGGATCCTCATAGCCCAATTTAGAAGGTAATAAGACAAACTGAGCGCCGAAGAATTGATGCTTTTGAACTGTGGTATTGGAGAAGACTCTTGAGAGTCCCTTGGACTGCAAGGAGATCCAACCAGTCCATTCTGAAGGAGATCGGCCCTGGGATTTCTTTGGAAGGAATGATGCTAAAGCTGAAGCTCCAATACTTTGGCCACCTCATGGGAACAGTTGACTCATTGGAAAAGACCCTGATGCTGGGAAGGATTTCGGGCAAGAGGAGAAAAGGATGACAGAGGATGAGATGGCTGGATGGCATCACAGACTCGATGGACATGAGTCTGAGTGAACTCCGGGAGTTGGTGATGGACAGGGAGGCCTGGCATACTGCAATTTATGGGATCGCAAAGAGTTGGACACAACTGAGTGACTGAACTGAACTGAAGACATGCTTTCTTTAAAACCAAGAAAGGAGGCTCCATTGTGAGTACTTTCAACTGCAAAAAGTGGCTTCTAATCCCAAAGAGATAACTCAGAAGCAATTCATCTTCCCAGAGCCTCTGATTAGCCTGTCTGCTTTGTCTTCTCCTTGCCACAGGCACCAGCAGAGTTGGGTTGGGTCAGTGTCGGCTTTGCCTTAGTTCCGTGGTCCTCTTTGACTGATGCCTGGTCCACTGTCTCCTTTCTCTAGCTCCCTCCAGGGCAGAAGCCCCTAGACTGCTTTCCAAGCTGGTCCTCTTAATAGAACTTGAACACCTGGTGGAGAACCCCTGGAGCCCTACTCCATGCTTGGCAAAGTCATCTTGGTGACTCTGCTACAAGGTCTCATGACTGTCCTTTGCAGTATGCTTACCTCTTACATCTCTAGAAACATGAGCAATACATCATTCCAAATGGATAGAAGGCAGAATTTCCCAAAGTGGCTACTTTGGATACTAGCTCCTTCTACGGTCACCTTCTCAGTCAGTGTTTGAGAAATACTACATACTCAATTCCTGTCTCAGAGACTGGCACTGCCTAGTAGCGTATTAAATGGTATAAGAAATTCTGAAGTAGAGAAATCTGGTTTTATTCAGCCCAGCCGTGTTCTTAACTCCTTTGAACATGGAAATGTTTTTTGCAGTGAATATTGATTAACATCTTTAGCCCTGGCTGTTCATGGAACATATTTTCCAAAAAAAAATACCAGATAAAGGAATTTCTTGTTTTCCCTAATAGCTCTTCTTATTCCCAAATTTAAAATGCACTAAGTAGAAAATGCCCTCAGAGGCAATCAAGCCCCAAATGAATTCTCAATCAAAGCTCCTACATCCTCACATTCTCTTTGCTGGTGCTGTCTCCAATATTAGACTTAAAATGTCATTTAGATCTGTTCTGAAACTTTTAAATGCACAGAGAGGTTCTCGCTTGATATCTCTGGCTTAAGTCCCATTATTAGAGGGAAAAAATGAAAGGATGTAATAATATATAACTGAAACGGGAACAGATTGTCTTCTTTATTCTTTTCTGTGTTTTCAGAATTTTCTATAATTACTTTTAAAATAGGGGGGGAAATCCCTCATATAAAAAGAGGGAAAGAGGGTTCCAGAAAACACTTGCCGTTCTCTTTGAAGTACGCATTTTTAACTTCTCCAGTGTCTCCATATATCTTGCTTGTCCCCTTTCAAAGCCAATCCATAAACTTTATGAGTTTCATTGCTTCTTAAAATTTTATTTGCTTTTCATTCCATAGAGAAAAATCTGCAGATGTTTTAACTTTGCACACTACTCATGCCATCTGGTGTTCTAAAGCTTCACCCAAAGTGGGTCTCCATGGGATTATTGTCCTATAACCATGCCAACATTGCCCTCAACATGGCCTGCCTCAACGAAAAGCGAGGTCTAGTTTCTCCCTACATCTTATGTCTCATTTGTTATAGCATATGCCTGTTCCTTATCTGTTGAAAACATAGCTGTGTAATTTGACCTCAAGTGAGTTTTTAAAAAGTCAATTCATTATAGCATATTTACTTAAGTGGAATATCCCTTGACAAAGGTCTGGATTAAGATAGAATGTTCCAGACCATTCACTGAGTAATCAAGTAACCACATGACCCTACTAGTAAGAAATCCAGAAGTTCAATATGTTCAACTATAGGACCCCCAATCCCACCCTCATTCTGTGCTCAGGGTTCCCACAATGCTTATGATTTCTGAAGCTGGGCAGTTACATCAGAGTCAATCCTCCTTTCATGACCTGTTTGCAGCAGCAGACCACTGGCTGGTGAGCCGACAGTGGTCATGATAACATTAGCAGCATCTTTGCATCTTCAACCAGACACAGGCGACCTCGATGCTACACTCACAGTTCTGAGTTCTCACTTAATGAAGTAACCCTACTTAATGAAGATGCTTTAGCTGAATGGTTAGGCTCTGAACCTAGAAGTCCAGTTTCCACACCTTCAGATGAGTCTCAGATTGGCCAACACCCTTCTGGATGGACATTGCTCAAACCACTGCTTCAGTGTTGGAGAGATAGGTGGGTACAGACAATGTAGTTGTGGCTCACCAGAGCAGCGGCCCAGAAACAGAAGTCTGTCTCTGGAGTGAGTATCATGGTAGGCGAACTTGAACTATTACCAACAAATTTCTAAAGGCTCAGGGTAATCTTAAGAATTAAGAACTCCAAAGGCTCCAGCCTTAGGAGAATCACCACAGTTTCATGAGTTTTACCCACCAGTTTGTGAGGGTAAAGAACTGAGAAAAATCTGCTATCTTCCCATGCTTCGTTCAGGAGGGAGAGACCAACAACCATTTTGAAATAAGGCAGGAGCATTCCGTTTGCTTTAACAAAAGGCTGCCATCAAGGGAAATTGTTTTATCTGAGCCTAACCACCTTCTACTTTACAAGAGTCTAACCAACCAAGGGAAAGGGAAATACCTAAGTTAAATCAGCTCCAGTGTTCCACATGGGGGAGTAGAAACACCCGCTGCATTCCTCTCCAGCTTTCCTGTGCCACTGAAGGACACTGTGAAGATCACAGTAGGGCCCACAAGTCACAAAAAGACTGAGACCTAACCATAGGATTGTAGAAAATGTCCCATCCCCCATACTTGTTATCACATCAGCAGTATTCCCAAATAATAACAGGTGCTGTGAATAAAAAAAGAGGACAAGTCTCAGAATGCATTTAAGAAAAAGTTCCTGGGAAAACTCAAAGATATCAGAAGGAAAAAGAGAAAAAAAATACAAGAATACCACAGAAAACTTTAGCCTCTGACACCTATAGCCTCAGTTAACAGTTAACAGTCTAATTTCTAGCCTCAGTGCATAGAACCCCACAATGAAGGCCTGTCTGTCTCAGTTAGTTCATTTTACATAGTTAGTTACATCCAGTATTTAACAAAAAAGTTACAAGGCCCCCTAAAAGGCAAAAATCACAGTTTGAAGAGATAGATCAAGTGTCAGAATCAGATGCAGACATGGCAGAGATTTAGGTTATCAGAGGAACTTAAATTATGATTAATAGCTTAGGGACTGTAAAGGAAAAAGTGACTGAAAACAACATTCAAGAACAGATGAGCAATGCAAAAAGACAAATGGACACTCTAAGAGAGTGTCAAAAAGAAATGCTAGAAATCAAAACCCCTGCAACAAAACTGAATATTGCCTTAATAAGTTCATAAGTAGACCAGATGTGACCTAGGAAAGAATCAGAGAGCTTGAAGATATGGCAATAGAAATGTCCAAATCTGAGAATCAACAAGAAAAACAAGTTTAAAGACAATATCCAAAAACTGCAGGACAATTTAAAATATGTAACATCTGTGTAATGGAAAAACCAGAAGGTGAAGGAGAGAATTGAGAAGTTATAAAGCTGAGACTTTGCCAAAATTAATGATAGATATCAAACCATAGATGCAGGAAACTCAGAGAATATCAAGCTGGATGAATGCTCCCCCAAAACATACATCTAGGCATACACTATTCAAAATGCACAAACCACAAACAAGGAGAAATATTCAAAGACCAGGGTATGCGTACCTACCTACAGAGAAAGAAGTTTAAACATCTCATTGAACTTTTTGTTAGAAACCATGCTAGCAAGAAAAGTGTGTAGTGAAATAGTTAAACTGTTCAAAGAATTTAAACTATAGACTTGCCTTTCAGGAATTCTTAAAAGTTCTTCAGAGGGAAAGAAAAAGATATGTCAGAGGTTTGAATCTGCACAAAGAGAATTTTAGGAAAATAAAGGCAAAATGAAATCTTTGATTTAACTTATTTGTATTAGTCTAATAAATGCTTGCTTAAGTTAATAATAGCAACAATTTAGGGTGATTATGAAATACAAATAAGTTAAGTGAATGACAACAATGTTATAAAGGATGAAAAGAAGGATACTCAACTTTAAGTAGGAACACTCACTTATAACTCCACTCCAAATAAAGTAGACAGTGTTTTCAGGAAGTGGTAAATAAATCACTGAGAGAAATTTGCTAAGAGAAATTTAAAACCCAAAATTACTAAAATTAAGAAATAAAAAAATTTATACTAAGGAACTGTAAGATTCAATACTCTTAAGATGGCCAAGTCTTCCACTTGGTTTATAGATGATGTAATCTACATCAAAATTCCAACAGGCTTTCTACAGAAATTGAGGAGCAAAGAACTCAGAATAACCAAAACAGTTTTGAAAAAGAATATCAAAGTTGCAGAACATATAATTCCAAATTGCAACTGAGTCTTACTATAGAGTCATTGCAATCAAGACAGAGTCATACCACCATGCAGGAAAGTGTGCGAAGTCTCTTTAGTTGTGTCCGATTCTGCGCAACCCCGTGGACTGTAGCCCACCAGGCTCCTCTATCCATGGAACTTTCCTGCCAAGAACACTGGAGTGGGCAGCCATTCCCTTCTCCAGGAAATAAATAAATCAAGGCCAATAGTTTGTAAGCTATGACGCATGTTTAACCATAAAAACACATAACTTATCTCAACAATGTGCTTTTTTCAATCAAATTAGTCTGTTTTGCAGAACCGTAAATTAGATAGGAACGTCTGCAACTCTTTAGCTCTAGTGGGTTCAACTAGACCCCCCAGGGTCTCATAATAAAATGAGTAGCTTCTAGCAGAGGGTTTCCCAGGTGGCACTAGGGGTAAAGAATCCGCCTGCCAATGCAGGAGACACAAGAGAGTTGGGTCTGATCCCTGGTTCAGGAAGATCCCCTGGAGAATGGAATGTCTCCCCACTCCAGTATTCTTGCCTGGAGAATTTCATGGACAGAGGAGCCTGGAGGCTATAGTCCATGGGGTTGGAAAGAGTCAGACGTGACTGAGCCACTGAGATCGATGATACTTACACGGCAAAAGTGAGCGCTGAAGAATGATTTGAGGAATCTGGGGAAATAAGGAGAAGGGAAATCACAAAATTATCTGGAGTTCAGAATAGTGGAATTCAAGATTACTCTTAACCATCGTGAACCACGTTTGTAGTCTGATGAGGTCTGTATATAGGTTTGAGGAACTGATCTGCAACCTGGGGCATGTCCTTCTAAGCTTTCCACTGGGCATTAAAACAACCATATTTAATTGCACATATTTTCTTCTGTGGTTTTTAAGATATACTCGCTCCTGTGAATTTCTCTTGAGAATTCTTCCTGAATGCTCCATTTCCAGGATTCTATGCCTCCAGTTTTGTTCTTACTCATCCATCCGTCCATCCATCCTTATATCCATTTATGAATTTATATAGTACTCAATAGACAGTAGAGCGTAATAGATAAGATCTTGGATTCCGGCACCAGATTTCTTCAGTTCAGATTTCGGCTCCAATGTTTCTAAGCTCTGTGACATTTCAGTAGTTACCCAACCTGTCTGTGACCCAGTTTACTCATTTGAAAAATGTTGCTAATTTTGCTTCCCTGATAGACCTGTTATGCAGATTACAAAGAATAATACCTGGAAAATAGTATTTACCATATAAACATGAATTTCACCATAAGCACCTACTCTGGTAGATACCCTATTGAAAGAGACACAGACAGATAACCAGCTTCATCGTGTTCCTGGGGATCAGTTGTGGTGTGAAGTGAACACAGACAACTGTAACAGGTAGAAAATATGTATCATAAGAGAGCTATTAATAGTGCGATGTGTGGTTAGGAGAAGGATGATCTCCTAACATGGATGCCCATGATCAAGGTGATATGGAAAAGAACAATGTGGCCTCCACCTTCTCCAACCCTAGCTGTCTAAGTGTGTTGCAGAGATCTCCACTGTCCAAAGCACTCTTCAAGTGAACAATGGGCTGCTTTTCATGAGAATGGTAGAAGGCAAGGTTTTCTACCTTCTAAAGTCAAAGGTCTAACACACACACACACACGTGGAAAGGTTGACAAAGAGGCTGGGTTGAGTATACCACTCAGGATTCTAGTAAAGACCCTGTGTGGGGGATCCCAGAGGAGAAGGACAAGTCTCCTGGGTGTCAGCATGCTCAGCCTTTTGTTCTCAGCTTCTCAGACTGAGCTTGCTTTTTCTCCCGTAGGCATTGTCACAGGTGGCAAACGTTCTTTCTTCCTCTTCACCAGGGAAATTGCAACACTGCTCTTCGTCCCGGAATCCATCTCTTCCTTGAACTGGATGCTTCTGGACCACTCAGAGTTTTCCTTCCACAACTTTTTACCAAATCTTCTGTTAGGAATAAATTTTTTTTTAAGATTTTTTTTTTTTGACGTGGATCATTCTTAAAGTCTATATTGCATTTGTTACAATATCACATCTGTTGTTTTTATGTTCTGTTTTTGGGGGTCATGAGACATGTGGGATTTTAGCTCCCTGACCAGGGATTGAACTCACATCCCCTGCATTGGAAGGTGAAGTCTTAACCACTGGATCACCAGGGGTGTCCCTATTTGAAATTATTTAATCACCATTCCTCCACCTTTGAATATTAACTACATAAGGATAGTAATCATCTCATCTGTTCATTCTCTCTTCAGTTCAGTTCAGTCGTTCAGTCGTGTCCAACTCTTTGCGACCCCATGAACCGCAGCACGCCAGGCCTCCCTGTTCATCACCAACTCCCAGAGTCCACTCAAACCCATGTCTGTCAAGTCGGTGATGCCATCCAACCATCTCATCCTCTGTCGTCCCCTTCTTCTCCTGCCCTCAGTCTTTCCCAGCATCAAGGTCTTTTCCAATGAGTTAGCTCTTCATATCGGGTGGCCAAAGTAATGAAGTTTCAGCTTCAACATCAGTCCTTCCAATGAACACCCAGGACTGATCTCCTTTAGGATGGACTGGTTGGATCTCCTTGCAGTCCAAGGGACTCTCAAGAGTCTTCTCCAACACCACAGTTCAAAAGCATCAGTTCTTCGGTGCTCAGAGAGTTTATAGTCCAACTCTCACGTCCATATGTGACCACTGGAAAAACCATAACCTTGACTAGACAGACCTAATACTTGTTAAATAAATAATATGATGAATGAGGGCAAAACAAAACAATCTAGCAATGTTCAGTTGTTTAAACTTTCATGCTAGCTGTCTTAAGACTGTTGAAGAGTGAAGAGTTGAAGTGTTATAATCATTCTGCTTATAACAAGGGTGGAAGCAAAGGAGACAGGGGACCCAGACTGTGCTAAATATAATACTCATATTCCTGTTTCTATCAGAATTCTTCTTCATAGTTTCCTAAGTAGAGCTGCTGGAGAAAACCCCTTTCTTATTTGACTGTGAAGGGTTAAGAGTATAATCTCAGAGCTGAAAAGATGGAGTAAGTTTACCACCTGGGATGGGAGAGGATGAGGTAGGGAATGCAGAAAGAGGAAGATGGTTCAGAATCCAGGTTTGCTTTTGTGTTTAGTTTTTATTGGAATTTAGTTGCTTTACAACGCTGTGTTAGTATCTGCTGTTCACAGATTCCAATTTCTAAGAGCTCTGAAAGCTGTTCTGGTTTTCAAATTCATTCCTAACATCCATTTTTGTCTCAAGCTGGTTTGTGTTGAGTTTCTATAAAACATGTCTGAAAGAACTCTAAATGTAAGCATACAGCATGACATTGTGCTGCGTAAAGATACAGAAATGCCAACTATTTGTTTGGCTACAAAGCCAAATCCGTGGTGGAAAGAAAAGAACCTTTCACAACAAATACAGTTTAGTCTGGCTGTAACTAAGTTTTTTTTTTTTTTTTTTTGCCAAGTGACATACAAGATCTTAGTTCCCCAACCAAGGATGAAACCCACGCACCCTGCATTGGGAGCATGGCGTCTTAACCACTGGACTACCAGGGGAAGTCCCTGAATCCATTTTTTGAGCTGTTTCATTTACCAAGGTGTCCTGTTCTGCTTTTTTAAAATAACACCTAATTATCTCAAAAGAGAATCCCCCTACCAAATACTGACTAGTATTTAGATGCCAGATTGAGCAAGATAGAGACTGCAGACCAGACCTGTGATGGGAAAGATAAAAACAAACTCCATTCAATATATTCAGGGGTACCTAACATAAGATTTCACACTCTTTATTAAGTTGCTACTTATTAAGATAGAATTCTCAAACTTTTTTGAGCAGCAATATTGGCATGGCTTCCAAGCAGGTGCACTAAGAAACTCAAAGAAATGTGAGATCTTTGTTCTACAGAGATCCTCACAATTTAGTTGGGAATAGACCATAACCATGGGGAAATTAAACAGCCATAAAATAAAAATGATAGTTTAACAATACCATTAAAGAAAAAGGACAGACTGTATCACTGCTAAGGAAATAGGACAGGGAGGTGTAGGAACTTAGAGATGCCAAGTCCTCTCAAGCTGGACTGACTAGAAGAAGCGGGGTTTAGAGTCCAGGGAGGCTAGCACGGGGAGCTCTAGACTGACTGAGTGTCAGGAGCGTGAATGGCTGGATGAGTGGTTCCTAGGAGGAAATATATTAATAGTAACAACAAACAGCAACGCCTGATAACAACTAACATCTTCAGAACACTGCGCAGGCGCTACACTCTGTTGACTGCTTCATATTCATTCTTTTATTCTCACAACAGTTGCAAATGGCATATAGAAAGAGTATCTCATTTTATAGACATGAAAATTGAGCATCTCTGGGTTACCCAGTTTTTGAGTGAAATGGTCAGCCTCCAGCCCAGGTCTGAGTAACTCCAGGACACACACCATAGGCTTATGGTCCTGGAGAGCACAAGTTTGAAGCCACGCAGATCCGAGTGTGAATCAGATCTGACAGCTCTAAGATCCAGCGGTCATCCTGGCCAAGCAGCTTGATGTGAATGGGCACGTTCCTACCTGCCTCCCAAAGGAGCCAATGGGTAGAGGCAGGGATGCTCGTGGAAGTGCCTGGTGTGCAGTAGGTGCATAATATATGCAAGGCTTCTCCATGTTTGCTCATTGCCAGGTCTCCTGCTGATCCTCTTTTAGCCAAGTTGACGATGTTCTTGACTTAAACTCCGATCTGGCTGGCCAGCCTGAGTTGTCTCTCAGTGCTCCTTCCAGCCTGCTGGGGTTCGAGCTGTGCATGGCTATCTGGATGGAGAGGATGAAAGCTCAGGAGACTCATTTCTGGACTGGCTCGCCTCACCCAGGCGGCCCTTCCAACAGTGTGTTTGGGGAATGCTTACAACTCCTTTCCTCTTCCTCCTCCCATCAACACACCAGCACACCCTTTAAAATGTGCTCGGATCCCCCTCCCAGCAGACAGCCTAACAGCCGAGCTAATTAATGATCCGCCTGCCCTTTTGCAGTGTAAGTGTGCAGTCCCAGTGGTTTAAAGGAATGGGGAGTAGGGAGCAGAGGCGGGGGGACTTGGGGCTTCTGGGACTTGACCCCGACGCTGTCTGAACTTCAAGAGTCAAAGCAAATCCCGGGGAAAATGGCAGGTTCTGTTCTAACATCAGCCCCCAGTCAATACAGCACAATTTCATAGCTCATTATTCCCATGCTAGGACACGAGTGGGGAGGGGGTGGGGACAGCGATGGGGGCTG
>SJYA01003263.1:1970143-2036216 GCA_006410615.1 Neotragus moschatus
CAGCGATGGGGGCTGTGGGGAGGGGCCAGGGGAGAATCATATGGAAGCAATTAGTGGAGCCTTCATTCAAAAAAGCATTAAGGTGCTTGTAGCATTGAAGCCCAAGTGACCCCTGGGCTGGGACCATAATTCACCAACACTTAATACCATTTACCCTGCAGATGTGCACTTTATACACAAATATCAGCTTACCACTTTGAAAAATTAACCTATTGAAGGCTGTCAAATTCTGACGCCCTCGTGGGGGTATTATATATTGTCTGCACAGCCCTCAGTCTCGCCTTTTAGCCCCCAAATCAAGGATGCTTGGGTTAATTGGGAAATGAGGTGACTAACAGAGGGTAGAGAATGGTAGAGAAATGAAGACAAGAAGAAATGTGGATTTTCCTAAGGAGAATACATTCTTTTTTTTTTTTTTTTTTAGTTCAGAAACGCATGGTTTGGGGGTGGGAATAACCCTTCCCTCCACAAACACAAACTATTCATGTAGGAGTTCTAATTCAGAAAGTCCAGAGTTTATGAGGATGAAGTTAGAACAGAAACATGAATTTCAATTTAAGCAAAAATTTGTGATTATAGAGTTGATAAATTTGTAATCAGTATAGAAGTTCTCTTTGGTTAAATAATTTTTTTTTATTTTCTAAGAGAATGCGATGCCAACAAGAAATTCAATGAGCATCAACTTCCCACCTATCCAACTGGTATTTAAAAGTATTACGAACCAGTGTTTTCAAGGTTGCTAGAAACGGGTGACCTTTAACAATGCAGGTGGAAAACTAGTTTAACAAAATGAAGAACTTTCTGTAGAATTTGGTAATAGGTATCAAAAACCCTTAAAAATATGCATATGTAAATCCAGCAATTCAACTTTTAGGAGTTTTATTTTAACATACACACATTACTGTATATAAAATAGATAACCAACAAAGACCTACTGTATACCACAGGAAATATACTCAATATTTTGTAATAACCTGTAAGGGAAAAGAATCTGAAAGAGAATAGGTATGTATTTATGAGTACAGCTGGATCATTGTGTTGTACATCTGAAACTTAGACATTTGCCCAACTCTTTGTGACCGTATGGACTGTAGCCCATCAGACTCTGCGTCCATGGGATTCTCCAGGCGAGAATACTGAAGTGGGTTGCCATGCCCTCCTCCAGGGGATCTTTCTGACACAGGGATCAAACCCACATATTCTGTGTCTCCTGCATTGGCACATGGCTTCTTTACCATTAGTGCCACCTAGGAAGCCCTGATGCTGGGAGGGATTGGGGGCAGGGGAGAAGGGGGCAACGGAGGATGAGATGGCTGGATGCCATCACCAACATGAGTTTGAGTGAACTCCGGGAGTTGGTGATGGACAGGGAGGCCTGGCAGGCTGTGATTCATGGGGTCGCAGGGAGTCAGACATGACTGAGCGACTAAAATGAACTGAACTGAACTGAGGAAGCCCTTTATAAAGCCCTTGGCAAAAGCAAAAGCCTTACAGTAGAGAGCTTATTAAATATGGCACATACATATAATGTAATAAAATATACTCCTTAAAAACCATGTTCTAGAAAAATATTTATCAATATCAACAAATGTTTCAGGTTGAATTACTAACAGATTCAAAAAAAAAACAACAACAACAGATAAAGTTACAAATCAGTATCTGTAACATGTCTCCAGGTTTTGCAAATCACTTGTGGATGTGTATGCCTACATAACTAAATCATGTTAACAATATCTTTTGCTAGTGCCAACAATGTTTTCAAGCTCGCGTTGTAGTGTTTGCTGCTGCTGCTAAGTCACTTCAGTCGTGTCCGACTCTGTGCGACCCCATAGACGGCAGCCCACCAGGCTCCCCCGTCCCTGGGATTCTCCAGGCAAGAACACTGGAGTGGGCTGCCCTTTCCCTCTCCAATGCATGGAAGTGAAAAGTGAAAGTGAAGTCGCTCAGTCGTGTCTGACCCTCAGCGACCCCGTGGACTGCAGCCTTCCAGGCTCCTCTGTCCACGGGATTTTCCAGGCAAGAGTACTGGAGTGGGGTGTTTGTTAACCAGGAACTAGCCTAGCCTAAGAGGGAGGCTTTAGGCCACATTATAAGGTTGGTTTCACTGTCTTCAGAACCATTCCCTTTATTTCCAACTTAGCCTCATTCTCAAGCCTCTTTAGCAGCTACGCTACCCACAGTGGCTCCAGCCACTGCATATGACTCACCTGAGCTCCCTGCTGATACTCAGCCTCCTTTCCGATCTGTTTTGTGGACACAAGTCTCTGGCTCTCGGTGCTGCACTAGGTCAGACTTTAGTAGGAATTCTAGCCTTATAACCTTTGATGAATTATATTATCTCTGAACCTTCGTGCCCCTCTCTACAAAACAGAACCCTACTGGCTGTCTCATAAGGTTGCTGTGATCAAATGATATAAGAAAATGCACGAAATGAGCTTGGTCGTAGAACAGATCGGTATTCACTATCAAACCCCCTGAATTAATGCTTAGGGCTTCCAGGTGGCTCAGGGGCAAAGAATCTCCCTGCCAATGCAGGAGACTTGGGTTCAATCCCTGGGTCAGGAAGATTCCCTGGAGAAGGAAATAGCTATAAATTCCAGTATTCTTGCCTGGAGAATCTGGACAGAGGAGCCTGGCTGGCTGCAGTCCATGGGGTCGCAAAGCACGAATTAGGAATTAAACCACCACCACAGTTAATGACTAAATGGAAATTTGTATCTATTGATTCCATTTTTGCAGGTGTCTTTCCACTGACCCCAGATGGTAAGAAGTTATTACATATTTTATGCAGAGTTTCCCCAGTACCAGACATGCTGCTTTCCTCGGTGTGACCAGGACCACTGATGACCACGTGAGGACAAGATAGTGACCTCCGGCATTTCACAGGTGCAGTATCCTATCATGCTTCTCTTTCAGCCTGAAAGGTCTTCAGGCTACAGGGAGGAGATGGGAAGCTGTGGCCAGTTTCTCCCTTCGCTCCTTCCAGCCTCCATTGGGAATTCAGACTGGCCTTTCCAATGTCGTTAAGGCACAGACACCAAGCACAGGTAACTTAGGAAACTTAGGTAACTAATTAAAGAGAGGAGAAGGGACTAAAGAAGCACAGGAAGGAATATTTTAGCACAATAAATTTTTAGTGTTTTTCCAATTGAATGGCACATACCAAAAAAGCAGATGCCTCCCCATCTAATCACCAGAATGACACACTCTTCTGAAAAGATTCAGGACAACATCCTCTTGAGAAGATCAGAATTGTGAATGGGCCACTCTACCTACTTGTTCTAGAATCTGCATTGCCCTGTATCATCAGCAGTTAGCAAATTTGGCTACACATTGGAATCACCCATGGACCTTAAAAAGTACATATGTCTGGATCCTGTCCTAGAAACAATGATAATAATTGGTCTAGAGATGTGTCTCTCAAAATGAGACCCCTGGACCAGCAACACACCATCATTCAGGAATGTGTTAGAACTGAAAATCCTCAGACCCCATCATAGACCCATCGAATCAGAAACTGTGGGTGGGGCCCAGAAATCTGTGTTAAGGAGCCCTCCAAGTGTTTCTGATGTTCGTCAACCACTCATCTAGGGTGGAACTTGGGCATCAGAAAGTTTTACAGGCTCCGCTGATGATTCTGATTTGCATCCAGGTTAGAGCACCACTGTGTTAGACTCTTCTTTCCCCTGAGAATTCTGAAGTCTCCATCCTCACTTTTATATGAATCATAGTTTTCTGTATGTTCTTATGGCTTCTATGGAAATAATTTTCTCTTATTTCTAGGTAGGCAGACAGGTTTGCCATTGCACTAAGGGGTGTCAGATTTTCTGAACCACTGGTAACAAACCAAAGTACTGCCCTCCAGCGCAATTTCTGGTAAGGTAGCCAGCCAAGGGACGCAGGGCCAAGAGAAGGGTAAGTCAACAGAGCCAAGAGAAACAGGAAGACAGATTAGAAGACAATCAACTCAGAAGATCCACAACAGCCTTGAAACAGAAGGGCTGTAACTTTGCATCTAAGCCCTTCGCTTTCATGCTGGGGAATCCATAGTCAGTCCATGGTTTATTCATGTCTTTAAAGGGAAACACAGCAATCACATTCCTGGTGGAAGAAACTGCATATTTGACTGGAAAAAGCACAGCCCAGGTGGCTCAAGTTTCCACTGAATTCTAGTGCTGACTTTGCTGTTAAAAGAGGCACCAATTGAAATAAGTCTCTTATACTTGAGAAGTGAGGGGGTAGGCTCAGTTTTGCCATCTGTACAATGATTTCTAAGGACCACTTTCTGTTTTTTTCTTATTTTTAACTTTTTATCTTGTATTGGGGGTGGAGAGGGGGGCTTCCCTGAAACTCAGTAAAAAATCTGCCTGCAATGCTGGAGACCTGGTTTTGATCCCTGGGTCAGGAAGATCCCTTGGAGAAGGAAATGGCTACCTACTTCAATATTCTTGCCTGGAAAATCCCATGGACAGAGGAGCCTGGCAGGCTGCAATCCATGGGGTCTCAAAGGTCAAACAAGACTGAGCGACTAACACTACTAACTACTATAGGCAATTAACAATGTTGTGATAGTTTCAGGTGAACAGAGAAAGGACCCAGCCATACATTTACACGTGTCCACTCTCCTCCAGACTCCCCTCCCATCCAGGCTGCCACTTAGCAATGAGCAGAGTTCCATGTGCTCCACGGTAGATTGCTAAGGACCGTTTTCCATGTAGTAGGGCTTGAGCAGACTTCTACAATATTTTCATACAAAGTTTGACAGACTGGGAGCTGGGCTGGAGGACAAAGATGATGCTGACTTTCACAAACAGGCCCTTTATGGGACCTGTTTCCTAGAGTTCATGCATCTCAACTTGAGTCACAATGTACATATTTATATGATCAAACTACCTTATATTGATATTCTCCACTTAAAAAGCGTGGTGGACAGGCTATGTCACTAACCCTCACAAGAACCTTGAACTACATAGATGGCCCCCATGTCACAAACGAGGAAGCTGAAGTAAGTAAAAGTGTGGTGGCAGTGGATGGTTTCAGTTGCTAAGACGTGCCCAGCTCTTGCCACTCCCATGAACTTAGCCCTCCAGGCTCCTCTGCCCATGGGATTTTCCAGGCAAGAATATTGGAGTGAGTTGCCATTTCTTTCTCTAGGGAAAAATTCCTGACCCAGGGATCAAAACTGCTTCTCCTGCATTGCAGGCAGATTCTTTACCAGTGAGCCACTTGAGAAGCCCACATAAGAAGGAACTGGCCAGCCAACCATACGTGAGCCTCTAAGTACAGGAGCAAAGTTAACTTCGGAACCTGCATCTTCTGACTCTCCTTTCTAGCTGAACCATTAACTCTAGCTTGTAAAATGCAATTCCTTTCCCTGTAGCCAAAACAAAACCACATTTGGAAACCAGAGTTACAGGCTTGGTGATTGTCTGTCAAATGTTTCCTAAGTGATTAAAGGAGAATCAGGCCTTTGCCTCCTCTTGGTCCTTTAACGCTTAGTATAAATTATCTGGTGTTAGGATAGAGATCTTTTCATTAATGTGCCTTTGAAAACTATTAGCGTACAGGAAAGAAACGTTCCTCTTTGGGGGGACAAATGTAATCTTATCAGAAAGGAACAGGACAATAACAGGAAGAGGGAGGGGACACTGGAATGTAGGGGAGGGTGGGGCTGGAGGGAAAGAAGACAGCCTGCAAGTGTGGCCCCAAGGAGGCCTTTGATCAGAGCCTGGCAGCCATGATGCTTTTGTGAGCTGGAAATGGGGGGGTGCGGGGGGGCGGTGAGGGGGAAGGAACCATGGCTCTCAGAATCAGGATGAAGAGGACTGCATCCCCAAAGAACAGCCCTGGTGTCACTATGACTCCCTCTTGAGACCCCACACGGACACAGGCATATTTATACAGAGCTCATTTTCTTAACTGATGATCTCCGGGGAAAGCTCCCAGCCAGGAAGATGAGGAAGGCAGACTCCTAGGCCTGAAATTGGAGATAAGTGACCTTAAAGGACACTGGGTCCACCTCCCACTCTGTCTTGAATTCCCTACAGCATTCCCCCTTTCTTTCTTTTTTTTTTGCATATTTATTTATTTTAAACTTTTAATTTTATATTGGGGTATAGTCGATTAAGAATCCACTTGCAAAGTGGGAGACCTGGGTTCAAACCCTGAGTTGGGAAAACCCCCTGGAGAAGGGACCAGCTACCCACTCCAGTATTCTTGCCTGGAGAATGCCATGGACAGGGGAGCCTAGCAGGCTACAGTCCATGGGGTCACAAAGAGTCAGACATGATTGAGTAACTTGCACTATAGCCAATTAACAATGTTGTGCTAGTTTTGACAGCAAAGGGACTCAGCCATACATATACATATATCCAATCTCCCCTAAACCCTCCTTCCATCCAGGCTGCTACATAACATTAAGCAGAGTTCCCTGTGCTATACAGTAGGTCCTTGTAGGTTGCTGCTACTGCTGCTGCTAAGTCGCTTCAGTCATGTCCAACTCTGTGTGACCCCACAGACAGCAGCCCAACAGGCTCCTCTGTCCCTGGGATTCTTCAGGCAAGAACACTGGAGTGGGTCGCTANCTGCTACATAACATTAAGCAGAGTTCCCTGTGCTATACAGTAGGTCCTTGTAGGTTGCTGCTACTGCTGCTGCTAAGTCGCTTCAGTCATGTCCAACTCTGTGTGACCCCACAGACAGCAGCCCAACAGGCTCCTCTGTCCCTGGGATTCTTCAGGCAAGAACACTGGAGTGGGTCGCTATTTCCTTCTCCAATGCATGAAAGGAAAAGGGAAAGTGAAGTCATTCAGTCATGTCCGATTCTTAGGGACCCCACGGACTGCAGCCTACCAGGCTCCTCCGTCCATGGGATTTTCCAGGCAAGGGTACTGAAGTGGGTTGCCACTGCCTGTAGGTTGTCCATTTTAAATATAGCAGTGTGTCCATGTCCATCCCCAAATCCCTATCTATCCCTTCTCCCCATCCTTAAACCTTGACAACCATAAGTTCATTCTCTAAGTCTTTGAGTCTCTTCTTATTTTGTAAGTAAGTTCATGTGTATTATATCTTTTTAGATTCCACATGTAAGTGATAGCACCTCTCCTTTTCTGTTACAAATCCAGAGACAGCCCACCCCACCAGTGACTGCTTCAATTGGAAGAAGGTCTACCCTGATCCCCCGACATGCTTAGAGGTTTCTGACCAGACTACACCTGACACAGGAGGGAAGGGAGCAGGGCACAATCTTTAAAAGAATGACATAGCCATAGATATGACATAAGTGATTAAAACCAAATAGGTCCAAGGTGGTGGGTGAGTCACCTTCTACTATATCTTGAGTCTCAGTATATGCTCAATGCAGGCTTCCCCAGTGGCTCAGTGGTGAAGAGTTTGCCTGCAGTGCAGGAGATGCAAGAGACGCGGGTTTGATCCCTGGGTCAGGAAGATTCCCTGGAGGTGGGAATGGCAACCCACTCCAGTATTCTTACCTGGAGAATACTGTGGACAGAAGGGCATGGTGGTCTGAAGTCCATGAGGTCACAGAAAGCAAGACAGGACTGAGGTGACTGAGTATGCACACACCCGTGTGCTCACTGTAACACATCGGTAAGCTAAATGACACACCCAGAGGCGTCATGACAGTTCCAAGGTCAACCATAAAGACCAAAAAGTGGGTGGCGGCCCAATTCCTGGAAATCTCCAACCCTTCCCCCAAATAGCTAGAATACTCCTCTTACTCATTAGCCCATGAAATTACCCACCCCTACATTCTCCTCCAGCTTCTTCACATGCTTTAAGCTTATTTACTTTATTTTGTCCTCAGGAGATACAGGGAACAGCTGGCCAACCTCCTGGGCATAATAACACTTCAGACACTTGACAGAAAGAATGGAGCCAGCAGAAGGGGCCACCCAGACAGAAAGCTCTGTCGCACAAGAAAAGTTGAGGACAGAGCAGAAATGCCAGGATTTGGCAGCATTCTACATCTCTACTTACGGCGCATACAAAGCTATCAAAACGTTCAGCTTAGAAATTTGATTTTTGTCTTGATTAACCTATTTAACGTGGGATCCTTATCCTTACATATAGCCACACGCACACACCTCTGTTCCTAGAATTCTTGCAGAATAACTTGCTTGTCTTGCCCCTTCATTTTGTCTTTAATTGTTATCACGAATATAGCCTTTCTTACATCTTCCCATAATGCTTTTCTCCATTCGTAAAAGCCTTTAATCTTCCTTGCTCCTTAGATTTTCTGAAGTTAAGATGATAAAATGGATTGGGATGTCAGTCCAAAAAAGCCCAGTGCTCTGAAAATCTCAGACATGCTGCCTAGGAGATGGGTCTTCAAGGGCAATTAAAAGATAATGTCAATAGGGCTGGACAACGTGACAAGCTAATGGTCTCCTGCTGCGAAAGAAGAGGCCTCGGAGAAACTGAGACATTATTTTCAAAGCCGGAGCCCATTATCCTGTCACAGCACCATCCTACTATGACTTGGCTGCTATTATGCCCCGTGATTAGAACAATAAATTAAAAAGAGGCAGGGAGGGGTAAGTGCGAACTTCTGCAGCAGACCAGCAGCTCTGTGGATCTAAGTGGCTTCGTGTAAGAGCGAACATAGTCATGTGTGTCTGAACCACTGAATCCAGCCAGATGGCTTTTTTGTTCCCATCTATGACTTTTTTTGCAATGGAGATTTTTATTTTTCCTGTTCATTACCACAACTGGATTTACTTCTGCCATGCAACTCCTATCCATCCTTCAACCCAGCTTAAGATTCTCCTTTGAGAAGCTGTCTCAACCCTTCTAGTCCATAGGCAGCCTCCCCTGAACCTCTGCATTTTCTACTTGTTGAGCTCTTTTGTTCTTGGCATCACCAACTTGTACGGTGGCTTCTTCTCTGCTGTTGCTTAAATTCTCAGGAACTGCTGTTTCTCCCAACTTGATTTTAAATTCCTAGTCATGAGAGATTATATCTCAGACATGTTCGTATACCTTAAAATCCCAACGTGTGCTCTCACTAAATATCTATGATATGACTGTTTCTCTTTAGATTAGCCATTTCTGGGAAGGCGTAGTCCGTGTTAGGGCATGATGGCTATCCCACCAACAGGCAGTGAGGAGGAATTTGATGTTGTCCAGCATGTGGTCAAATCCCATGGGCGGAGGAGCCTGGTGGGCTGCAGTCCATGGGGTCACTAGAAATTGGACACGACTGAGCAACTTCACTTTTACTTTTCACTTTCATGCATTGGAGAGGGAAAGGCCNGTTCGTATACCTTAAAATCCCAACGTGTGCTCTCACTAAATATCTATGATATGACTGTTTCTCTTTAGATTAGCCATTTCTGGGAAGGCGTAGTCCGTGTTAGGGCATGATGGCTATCCCACCAACAGGCAGTGAGGAGGAATTTGATGTTGTCCAGCATGTGGTCAAATCCCATGGGCGGAGGAGCCTGGTGGGCTGCAGTCCATGGGGTCACTAGAAATTGGACACGACTGAGCAACTTCACTTTTACTTTTCACTTTCATGCATTGGAGAGGGAAAGGCCAACCCACTCCAGTGTTCTTGCCTGGAGAATCCCAGGGACAGGGGAGCCAGGTGGGCTGCCGTCTATGGGGTCGCACAGAGTCGGACATGACTGAAGCGACTTAGCAGCAGCAGCAGCAGCAGCATGTGGTCACGAGACAGCAAGATTGGAATAGAGTAAAACAATCCTTTGTACCTGGCTCAGCTTCCACCCTTGTGTGTTGCTTGCCAAATAGTCTATCCCTCTCTGAAGTAATATGACTCTATAAGGGGTCCCAGGTCTCGTGTCCAGGTTATTTTCTGACTGACCAATTGATTTTGGACGTAGTATTTCTATACGTCTTCCTGTGAAAAGAAGATAAGAGGATATGTTGTTTTCCAACTTCACTTTCCCATATAATTCTTTGTGTAAATAATTTGCACTTAAACTTCTGGGGGCCTTTCACCTTTTATTTATATATTTAGTTAGTTAGTTAAACACAGCTTTGTCACACAATACCAAGATAAACAGATAGAGAAAGTTGGAATTGACTTTGCTAGCTTATGTTCACTGTTCTCTCTAAACTTTAAACCAAATTTGATGTCCCTCTAATATTTTGAATGACTTCAACAATGTTAAATTATATTCTAGGATCAACAGACTAGGAATCAGGATACTTGAGGTATATTTCCTTTTTCACCGATTTGCCATATCAACTAGTTTTAGAACACTTTCGCCCATGTTCTTACGCTAAACATTCTAAAAAGGATCCACAATCTGTATCATGGACTCTCTTTAAGCACTTGATGAAGAAGGCCTTTCCTTTCCCCACCTTTTGTTGTTTGCTTTTTAATTTTTACAATGTCATTTTGGTTTCTGCCATAAAACAACACGGATCAGCCATAACTATACATCTAACCTTTCCCTCTTGAACCTCCTGCCCTTCCCCTCATTCTGCCCCTCTAGGTCATCACAGAGTACCAGACCAGGCTTTCTGCATTATACAGCAACTTCTCACTAACTATCAATTTATACGCAGTAATGTATATATGTTGATGCTGCTTTCTCTGTTCATCCCCCTCACCCTCTCCTTTGCAAAGGATTGATCAGCTCAGAATTTCCTCCCTCAGAAGTAGGTGCACCAAGGCAGAGAAATAGAGCGTATGTCCAAGGCTAACTGGAAGTATTGACAAAACCATGCTTGATGCTCAAATCTTGGGCAGCCCAATGCTTTGCGACTAATGGTCGCATAGTTGTGAGGTGGTACATAGTCTGCTAAAACAGTAATTGAGCCAGCAGCCCTTAATTCAATATAACTTACGTTTGTTTCTCTATCCTCATTCTCAACCATTTTGAGAAAATGGTTTAAACTTAAGTCATATGATGTGAAAGGTTAATAAATTATTTTTCTGTTTTAATTTCAATTTGTCCTCAGACGTGAACAACAATAACATCCCTGTGAATTTGCTGGCCCTAAGACTTTGAAGGTCCACTGAGTAGCTGGGATGAAACACACTGCTATGGGAATTCTTGGCCCAAGGAAAGAGGCAAAAACCTATGCATGGTAGGTTGAAACTTCAGAAACGTCTCCCAACTCTAAAATGGATTGCAGGTGTTTGTCTCAAAGATGAGAACAGATAATGAATAAAACATGCCTGGAGCTTTGTGTCCAGAAAATGTGACAAGCTTGAATCTGATGACTTCAGGAATAAAATGAAAAATGAGTTTGAGCTCATCTGCAAAGCTTTTAACGAATCCAAGATGCTGTGGCTGGTATGGCTGTTTATGGCTACAGTTTGCCTGAGGTTTATTGGGGGACAGGGAGAGCAGTGGGGGTGGAAGAATCTGGAAGAGAAAGAAAGAGGGGGAAAAGAGAGGAAAAGAAAAAGCACAGACTGAGTTGTGGCTGAGGGTGGCATGTGGAACTTCAAAATGAGAACCCTCCCCGGGATTCTCGCTGAAGACTAAATTTCACCTTTCGTTTTGAACCAGAAGAAAAGAGACACTGGTTACTCTGCAGGTCAGTATACTTTACAGATATACTCTGTAAAGCATCAGGCTCCAATGTTTTTGCATTTCTATATTATCAGTGATTCCACTCTTGCTTTGGGCGGCAAAAATAGACACATCCTTTACTGTCTCTTGGTCTCAAATTGAACATTTACTGTTAAATCATGTCTCTGCCACACGAGGAACTGTGCTTACACGTGCGGAAAGTAAGATAACCTTTTATGACTCTTTTTTTCCATAGGAAGTTATCTTATTTTCCACATGTGTAAGTTTAGGTCATTAAAGAGAAAGATGGATTGGCATGAAAATTTTTAGTGTTCTTAGATTGTCACACTTTGAATATTTCTTTTGAAAGTCTAAGTGTGATTTACAGGAAGTCCAGTAGATGTAGCTGCAACACTGCTCTACACAAGCCTCATTCTCTTACTGGCAAGCTGGTCTGGTCAAGGTGGACCCTTGGTTTGTGAACGCTGCTCTCCACAGTCTCACTGAAGGACTTTATCTCATTCAGAACTGTTGCTACTGTCAAAGAATGGCTACTAAGTTGGCATGCTAATTCTATTCCCCATGTTTTGGAATCTGCACAGAAGTGTATAATCAAGTTACTAGTTAGCACACCTACTGAAAAGAACAAGTTAGTAATGGTTCCCTCGTGATTTAAATGGACACATGCAGCTTTGCAAAATGCCAGCCCATCCATTCATTAGGACTCTTATTTCTCCAGTACCTACAAGGTGACAGGCTCTGAGGATCCCGAAATGTCTTTAGATCACTGGCTCTCTCCCTGGGACTCTTTACTTCCAAGTACTAAAAGCATAAAGCTTGAGGAAAATATCTAATACACAAGAACAAATTTATTCTAATAGTGGGATAAGTCCAACCTTCACCATTTATTTATTTTATCTTAGGGAATTCACTTTGCTCGCTGGAACCTTGGTTTTTTAATCTTCCCAAAAGATTATAGTAGAGGAAAACAATATGATAGACCTGAGAGTGTTTGATATTGTGCTATGCCAATCTTTTTTTTTTTTTTTTCATTAGTGACATTGGTCATGATGAAGAATGAGCTCATGGCTTCTATCTGGAGCTCCTGTTAAAAGATCAGCCTGAAAAGTGAGAGGCCCCCAGTCTGTGCTCTGCTCATCCAATCCATTCCATTCTGAGTGTCTATTTCTGTGCTTCTGTCAGCCTGTACATCCGTAATTGACTTTTTCTCACCCACCTTCCTGTAGATTCTCATGGTCAAGAGCTCTGGGATATTTATCTCCTTTGCCAAAGCATGTGGCATAATGTTGTGCACACGACAGTTGTTCTACAAATGTTTCTGAGATAAATATAACCAATTAGCCCCCAATTAAAATAAATTGTAAAATATTGTTGAATAAGGCATAATGCCACATTTTAAGAGAATGTTTCCATTCTATTTACCCATTTATTTCCAGGTTTCATCAAGCCAGAAAACAGAATAATATTCCTGGCACTTTGGGGAAATTTGGTATCACTGTAATTTTTCAATATTTTCTTCATTGAGCACAAGCCAATCAAGAAACATTAAATCAGAACAAAATATGCTCAAGGTAGTGTATTACATGCTATGGGAGATAAGAATTATTGCCTCACCACCAAAAATATTAATACCTAGAATGAGACATATAGCTAACAGAGAAGAATTGAAGTGCAAGAAACACGTGGAAAAGACAGGGAACCATCAACCCAAATCCAGTTCAGGTAACCAAAATTCTTCAGAAGGCGGAATCCAGCCAGGAACTACACTTCTCATCCTACTTGCAGATGAGGCTATGTGACCAGCTCTTTTCCAGTAGAATATAAGAAAAATGCGAGGTTATCACTTCTAGACTGAGGCGCTTGGATGACTGTTCTGTTGGATGGATATGGAAGACTCCGAGGCCTTGGGACATCACACAGGAAAGAATGCTGGCAGGAACCTGGGCTCCTGAATCACCTTTTGGAGAAGACATCAAATGGCCCTAAACTCCCACTGTGTCATAAATAAGAAGTAAGCTTCTCTCTTTCTCTCTCTTTATTTTGGCCATGCCATGAGGCATGCGGGATCGTAGTTTCCACGCCTCCTGCATTAGAAGCCTGGAGTCTTAACCACTAGGCTGCCAGGGAAATAAGCTTCTCTTAGGTTAAGCCACTGAAATTTTGGAATATATTTGTCAGAGTAGCTAGCAGTATCCTCATAAAATACCACATTATTTTCAAATGAACGAGGCTAAAATAAAATATTTTGAATTCAGAGAGGGAACAGTCGCTGTTTGATCAAGTAGACTAGAAGCTTCCTTCCGTAGATAAAGTTGAAAAGTATACTCATAGAACAGGAATCCTGCAGCACAGGAGAAAGTACACAAGCAAAGACTAAGGCAGGAGGCTGAAAAGGAGCAGAAAAGAACGTAACCAGATAAACTATACCAGGGGCTCCTGGCTTCAAAGGTTATCACTAAGCCTTTGGTTATTCATTCAGTCTTTTTTTTTTTTAATTTTTATTTTTAGTTTGTTTTGCTTTACAATACTTTACTCATTTTGCCATACATTGACATAAATCAGCCATAAGTGTACCTGAGTTCCCAATCCGGACCCCCCCCCGTTCCCCCTCCCTCCCCACACCATCCCTCCGGATCATCCCCACCCATCAGTCCCAAGCCTTTTGCATCGNTTTTCTCCCATTCTGAAGGCTGTCTTTTCACTTTGTTTATAGTTTCCTTTGTTGTGCAGAAGCTTTATTCAGTCTTGAGCTTGTCTATTGTCTTTAAGTTCCTACTGGCTGTAAGCAATTAGACCCACCTCGGGCAGGTGTCTTATTACAACAACCAGACAATTTATTCTTCCACCAAAGCCAGTTCTAGATCTGAACAAGTCAAATCTTGCCAGGTGCAAAGGAATTTTAAAAAAATACTCATTTAGATTGTATTTTTCATTTGCAATTTCTGATATTACTAAAGGCACAATTAGACCTATGTGAGAACTCAGAACCACGTAGTAAAGTTGAAATGGAACAGACACTCCCTGCCCTTGCTTCTTTCAGAGCCGGCGTCAAGAGCTGAAAGGTTCCTTATTTGTGTATGTGAATGTCCTATCACCCTTCCGTAAAGACAGAGATGATGGATAATTGTCTTTGTATTCCTCTCTACCCACAATCAAAACTTTGACCTTCATAGTAATAATATTATAGATAGAAAATTAGAACAGGATGGAATGACAGAATTCATATAATTTAGCATGCTGATTTCGTATAGGATCATTTGTTTTCCTCATTGAGAACCGCAGATTTATGAGTGATACATCCATTTAAAGATGGGAGCAAATTAGATACCAAACTCCTATTATCTGGCTTTCTCTTTGTTTCAAGTGATAAACTAATCTAAGGGGGGAAGGGGGGAATGGATGGTAAGAATACTAGAATTTCTCCTAAAATCCAGGGAGTAAAGCTAGACTTTGAGAACAAGTGGACCACCTGAATTTTCTTTTTTTTCTCTTTGCCTATTCGTCTCCTTTGATCTGTTTGGTCCAGAACTGTTTTCTCAGTTTCCTTATACATACTATGAAAAATCGCTGCTGCCAAGAGATCTCAAATTTATGCCAGTCCAAGAGAAATGACAGACAATTCTGAGTTGGAATCTTTTAGTCCTTATTCCAAACACAAGAGAAAGAATCTCATTGGAGCAATGAATTTTAGCCAGTGTGGGAGGGGACGAGCTTATTGTTTGGCATGGAGCTGGGGCAGTTCATGGAAGAGAGGGAGAAACAATTTCCAGAAATGGTGAAGTTCATTATATAGACAAACTAATGCTAAGTGACTTACGCAAGGAAGCACACAGCTAGGGAAGACAGAAAAGGGAATAGGATACCAAGAGGTTAAGCGGCTTACCCCAAGAAATAGAGTCAGTTAATGGAAGAGCAAAGATTTAGAGCCAGCTTCTTAATCCAGGGGTGGTAGTTGTTTATTATATATTTCTTTCTCATCATTTCAATCCTCAAGAGAGAGTCTTTGTCCCTGAAACCATTCTAGAAAGGAATCTGTCTCAGATGTTCAACTCTTGGCATATATTCTCCCCTGAGACCCTAAATACCAACCTCCCAGGTCATTTCAGATAATTATCTGTTCCTAGGTACTTGGTTCCCTCTCTGTTTTACGTAGACACTGTGCATACTGTTTAATGCAGATGGTCTCCTGTCAAAATGATTGCTTGCTAGAGTTGTCAAGGCAGATGCCAAATTGTACAATCTGGTACAGATGATGCTCTGGAAGGATAAAGGCACATTTATCACTGGATTGAATTCACATTGTTTTAATGTGCTAAAAAACAAACAAACAAAAAAGAGTGAATCCCAAGTGTTGGTCATAGTTGACCAGCTTTGGGACTTTGAATTTCCCAGGCCAGTGGTAAAGCAGATTAAACAGTAAGAACCTAACTAGCAAAACAAACATTTCTGTTTCGGCCCAGTCACAACAAGTGACATTTTAAAAGGTCTGCACCCCAAAGCTTATATGGTTACCTTAAATTTTAAAATGTGTTCTCAAAATGGTTGTATGTAACCTATTGAATTCCATACTTTAGGCATCAATATTTAAATGATGATCAAGTGTTTCCTGTAGAACTATAGTCCAGGGTTGTCCATGGTGTTGTGGGAGGGGTTTGGACCAGCGTGGTTGTTGGTGTTCGGAAGTCACTCTTCTGCAACTCCCAAAGAGACTCAATATTAACTAGTAGCATAATAACATGATTGCATCTCCAAAATCCAATTGCCTCACACAATTGGAATCTGAAACGTCGCCAAAGGGTTTACTTTGATCCTAAAATAATATCCTCTTGACAAAATCTGTAGATGAATATAGTTTGTTATTACTCAGTTGTAATAACAAATGGAATGAATCAAGAGAAAGTATCTCATCCACATTTAATTTAGGAGCTAATGTGAACACTGTTAACCAGACTCTTTCTGGGATGGATATTTTTGTTGATGCTCTTTTAAATTTTAATTGCTAGTCAGAAAGTTTGCTTGCATCTATAATTGGACTAATATAGTTAGGTATCTGAACACTGAGATAGATTGAGGCTAACGTTATAGATATTTTGCAGTTGAAAGGTTTATATATTTGCTTTCCAATGGGAAGAATCTTTTCAAGAAAAAAAACTTTACGGTTATGAAAAAATATTCATTTTAGAAAAACCTGAAGATAAAGGAAAGTAAAACTAAGTCAATGAATGTCACCCAGAATCCCCAAAGCCAAGTTCAGTTCAGTTCAGTCACTCAGTCGTGTCCAATTCTTTGCGATCCCATGAATCACAGCACGCCAGGCCTCCCTGTCCATCTCCAACTCCCGGAGTTCACTCAGACTCACGCCCATCGAGGCCGTGATGCCATCCAGCCATCTCATCCTCTGTCGTCGCCTTCTCCTCCTGCCCCCAATCCCTCCCAGCATCAGAGTCTTTTCCAGTGAGTCAACTCTTTGCATGAGGTGGCCAAAGTACTGGAGTTTCAGCTTTAGCATCATTCCTTCCAAAGAAATCCCAGGGCTGATCTCCTTCAGAATGGACTGGGTGGATCTCCTTGCAGTCCAAGGGACTCTCAAGAGTCTTCTCCAACAACACAATTCAAAAGCATCAATTCTTTGGCGCTCAGCCTTCTTCACAGTCCAACTCTCACATCCATACGTGACTAATGGATAAACCATAGCCTTGACTAGATGGACCTTAGTTGGCAAAGTAAACCCAAGTACAATCATTCAAAATATTTTGAGTATTATTTCTTCAATTATTTGTATGTGTGTCTGTCGGAACTTTTCTTTCTCCTCTTCTTTCCTACCTGTGCATCCCACCTGGGTGAGCTAGGGATGGCCAATATTAGCTAAAAGAAATGTTTTTTCATCTTGTAAATATTCTTTTTTTTTTATTTTTATTTTTACTTTATTTTGCTTTACAATACTGTATTGGTTTGGCCATACACTGACACGAATCCGCCACGGATGTACATGAGTTTCCAATCCTGAACAGCCCCCCCCCCACCTCCCACCCCATATCATCTCTCTAGATCATCCCCTTGCACCAGCCCCAAGCCTCCTGTATCCTGTATCGAACATAGACTGGCAATTCATTTCTTCCATGATAGTATACATGATTCAATGCCATTCTCCCAAATCATCCCACCCTCTCCCTCTCCCACAGAGCCCAAAAGTCCATTCTATACATCTGTGTCTCTTTTGCTGTCTCACATACAGGGTTGTCATTACCATCTTTCTAAATTCCATATATATGTGTTAGTATGCTGTATTGGTGTTTTTCTTTCTGGCTTACTTCACTCTGTATAATCGGCTCCAGTTTCATCGATCTCATTAGAACTGATTCAAATGTATTCTTTTTAATGGCTGAGTAATACTCCATTGTGTATATGTACCACAGCTTTCTTATCCATTCATCTGCTGATGGACATCTAGGTTGCGTCCATGTCCTGGTTATTATAAACAGTGCTGTGATGAACATTGGGGTACACGTGTCTCTTTCAATTCTGGTTTCCTCAGTGTGTATGCCCAGCAGTGGGATTGCTGGGTCATAAGGCAGTTCTATTTGCAATTTTTTAAGGAATCTCCACACTGTTCTCCATAGTGGCTGTACTAGTTTGCATTCCCACCAACAGTTTCACACCAGTCAGAATGACTGTGATCCAAAAGTCTACAAGCAATAAATGCTTGAGAGGGTGTGGAGAAAATGAATGATTTATTCTTAACCCTCCCAAGGATTTTTTATGAAATCTAAAGCCCTCCCAAGTATCGCAGTGCTCCCTCTTTAGGATGGGCCAGGACAGAGCAGGACTTCCAGTGGGAGAAGAGAAGGATTAAGAGAAGGGATTCTCAGATGTGAAGGAAATATTAGCTGCCCTCCGAATAGACTCACTATAATTGGAAGGCAAACTTTACAGGGAAGAAAATAAGTTGTTTGTATCATCTTCTGGGGTCTGGTCCACATATGCTTGTGTAAAAGAAAATTTGTTCTTTTTGCAAGTCACCAACTGAACTTATAGTTGGGCTTTCAGCTGTTATCAGCATAATGAACACATATGGTGTACATATTCTAAAATCTGTATCATATTCAGGAGACTTTTTAAAACTTAAGATTGTATTATGAGTATTGTCATATCAGTGAATATTTTTGAAATATAACTGATCATATATATTTTTATAATATTGCATTGTGGATGCTCAGTCATTCAGCCATGATTGAGTCTTTGTGATCCCAGGGGCTGTAGCCCACCAGGCTCCTCTGTCCATGGAATGTTTCAGGCAAGAATACTGGAGTGAGTTGCCATACTGGAGAGGGTTGCCATTTCCTCCTCCAGGGGATCTTCCTGACCCAAGGATGGGACCCGAGGATCAAACCCACGTCTCCTGAATTGGCAGGCAGATCCTTTTTTACCACTGAGTCACCGGGAAGCCCACTTAAAATTCCATTAAGTGACGCACCACTATTCATTTAACTGATCCTTTTATGTTGAGTGTTTCAATAGCATTATTTTTCAATGATAAATACACCTAAAAAATATACTAATATTTGGGTGCATTTGTGATTGTCATTTTTATAGTAACATCTTATCAGAAGAATTCGAGGTTAAAGGTTAAGGGGTTCTTGATAAATATTACTTCATAAAATTTTGTAAAGTTCTTGATAAATATTACTTGATTAAAAATCCTTTTCCAGAAAAGTCTAAAAAGTTTTCATTTTCAGTCTCCTTTATTTCTGAAAGGTGATTTAGATTAGATAATTGAAACATTCTCTGTGTGCCCACTACATTAGATTTTTTTAAATAGAAACATACCAAAATTATCAATGTACTTTACCTCTAATAATTTTAAAACTGCAGTTGTCTGTTGAAAGTTTGTAGAGACGTGGATAGACCTAAAGACTGTCATATAGAGTATGAAGTAAATCAGAAAGAAAAAAACAGATGTTGTACAGTAACACGCATATGTGGTGGTGGAATCTAGAAAAATGGTATAGACGATCTTATTTGCAAAGTAGAAATAGAGACACAGACACAGAGAACAAACATGGACACCATGGGGGGAAGCAGGGGGTGGGATGAGCTGGGAGACTGGGACTGACGTATAAACTCTACTATGTATAAAACAGACAACCGATGAGACCCTACTGTATAGTACAGGAACTCGGTGCTATGTGGTGACCTAAATGGAAAGGAAATCCAAAGAAGCGGGGATATGTGTGGCTGACTCACTTTGCTGACGGCAAAAACTAATACAACATTGTAAAGCAAATACTCCGATAAAAATTAATTTTTTAGAACTCGTAAGACTTTTATATTATTGTCCAAAAGAGACAGAAGCAGAGCTAATGATAACCATCAGGCAAGTAACTGTGGTTTCTCACCGACCGTCAGGAATTCACTGTCTCAGGACGCGTTTAGTCAAACATGGAGCCACGTGACAGCTGTTGTCTAGGCTCTCCCCTCAAGGACCCACCAAAAATCTTCCCATCTTGGATTTCGTCAGGGCTCACACAGGGCTCTTTCATGTGAAACCTGAAAATGGACACACTCCCTACTTGCACTGCCTTCCCACCTAATCAAAATCCCTTTGTGTTATTCCAGGAAACACATATTAGAATAGAAAAGTCTCTGGTTGTTCATTTACTGTTATCATCCCTAACCAGATAGATTCAATAATTTTTGCAGAGAGTTCTGAAAGTATAATTGGGAACAGGTAAATAAAGGAAAGGCTTTAGCCCTGAATGTCAGAAAATATTTCCTTGAATGCAGAAGGAATTATTTATGAAACTGGTTCCCCAAATGGAACAAAGGAAATCTTACTGCTTAGGACAATTGAAACTAGATTGCAAGAACAATTCCTTGCTGTCAGAGGCTAAGACATGGGTGACAAATGCTATATTTCTTTCTCCCTCTTTCATAAGAGAAAGCTCCCCAAAGACACCAGCCTAATAAATCTGCTTCCTATTTTGAATTCCAAAGTTTCTTTAAGGTGCATAGAATATGCTATTGTTAAGATTCTGTGTACACACACAGACATACCACACACTCAGTCACATAGTCAGGAAGGTACGATAAAAACTCACATATACTAACTAATGCAGTGACTCACGTTAGCTGCCTTCTTTTCGAAACAGCTGTGTGCATGCGCTTACTAAAGTGTGTGGCAGTGTCTGTGTGTATGTGTGTTTGTGTGTGTGTGTGTGTGTGTGTGTGGTTCTTAGCAACAGTAGTATTACTAGCAGATAAATAGAAATGTAAAGAATTTGGAGGAGAAAATAAAGCAAACGAAATAAAGTTCCCCTTCGTTCGGACTTATTACAATCTGGCTTCCATTTACGCCGCTAGCTTTTATGTATTTTCTTTAAAATAACATTGCTTTAAATCACAAATTATTATAAGTTGATCATCTCATAACATAGGACTGGGAACTGAAGATTTTTTTGACCATGTTAAATAATTCAGGTGTTCAATGTATTTTGCAATACTGTGTTTCTCTTTTTGTTTAGTTTACTGGGATAGAGTCACTTTAGAAGGCTGTATTAGTTTGTGCGGCACAATGAAGTGAATCAGCTGTATGTATACATATATGCCCTCCCCCATGGGCCTCCCTCCCACCCCACCGCGTCCCATCTAGGTCATCACAGAGCACTGAGCTGCGCTGCTGGTGCTATGAGGGTTCCCACCAGCATTTCACGCATGGCAGTGGATTTATGTCAGTCCCAATCTTCCAATTCGTCCCACCCGCTTCCCCTCCTCTGTGTCCACCTGCTTGTCGCCTGTGACTGCCTTTCCATTCCTGCCTTGCAAATCGGTTCATCTGTACCATTTTTCTAGAGTCCATATATAAGCAATATTATACAATATTTGCTTTTCTCTTTATGACTTATTTCACACTGTACGACAGAACTCCAGGTCCAACCACGTCTCTGCAAATGACCTAAGTTTGTTTCTTTCCCTGGCTGAGTAATATTCCATTGTGTATATGTACCACATCATCTTTAATGGAATACTTTTTTTTTTTCTTTTAATGATGCATTTGTCAAAATAAGTTCGGGTTTCCTTTGTTAAACTCAAGTTCCGAGACACACACACACACAAAGAAAAACCTTAAAAATTCAACTACTGTAAACTGTTGGCAACTGGCTTGGTCATGCCTGGAAGAAATAAAATCCCTCCAGTCCTCCTGTCCTCTGAATAGGCTGCTTTCCCGCAAGAGTTCCGTTTTCTTCTCTCCACTTTCCGTTGCTCCCCTCTCTGCCTATCCTCTCCCTTTCTCTCCTTTTTTCTCTTTATCTTGGGTTTTCCCCATCCTTCTTTGTAATTTCACTCTGTATCTTTTATCCTTTCTCTCCCCCACCCCCTTATTCCTTTGTGACTTTCTTTGACAGCTGTAGACATCTATAGACAACTCTACGGTTGAGAATTCCTAGCTCAAGTTCAGAGTTTGAGACAGATCTTGGGGGGTATTTCTTCCATCACCCAGCTCCCAGTTCGTTCATGCTCATTTATTTCTAATTGGACTGTATCGGGTGTTAGTGGAGGCCCTTCGGATCTTCTCTCTTCCTGTGGCATTCAGGGTCTTTTAGCTGTGGCCTCTGGGATCTAGTCCCCTGGCCAGGGATCCAATTCAGGCCCCCTGCAACACTGGACCCCCTCTTCCCGACTTTTTGTAGCTGCCCATTCTTCTTTCAAACTCTTCTCTTTCATCCTAAGTCCATAGGACTGCAAAATATTCTTCATTCCCAAAAGCCTTTCGGTCAAATAAAAGAGCAATAGAGTCAAGAAAGAGAAAGCAGAAATTTTAAATATCCCCCTGCTTTCTTTCTGTTTGGGACCAAGTTTCAAAAAGAAAGATGATCAACACATTACCTTTCTGCTGCTTTCTTTCCTCATGCTGGAGAAGAACGTATCAGTTATTCCTTCTAAGCATTTATAACGTCTCTTAAAAAATTACCTTGGAAAATTGCCAAAAATCAGGTTCATGCTATTATATTGCTGATATGAAATTGTAAGCAATTTGATATTTCTTCTTAATTGAATGCTTGGAAGCTCACAGATTAGTAAAATCCAACATCAGTTCCTTTGCCTTGCTTATTTATTCAGTTTAGTTTCAGAGTTATTAAAGTCTATTTCTTTCATGTGCAGTTCTGTTGAAAACATAGATTTGGTTGGGACTTCCCTGGTGGTCCAGTGGTTAAGGGTCCACCTTCCAGTGCAGGGGATGTGGGTCAATCCTTGGTCTGGGAACTAAAGTCCCACATGCTTTGGGTTGAGCCCAAAATTTTAAAAATAAATGAACATGGTGAACACAGCACACCTTGGCGATGTGTCCCCTACTATACATGACAGCCATGTCACTAGACTTGCTCCTGTTATATACCCTCTTGCATTTCTAAGATTGAGTCAGTTTCACCATTTTAGGCTTATAAACGCATTGTTTAGTCACTAAGTCATGCCCAACTCTTTCGCGACCCTATGGACTGTAGCCTTTCAGGCTCCTCTGTCCATGGGGATTCTCCAGGAATGAGTACTGACTGAAGTGGGTTGCTGTGCACTCCTCCAGGGGATCTTCCCAACCCAGGGATCGAACCTATGTCTCTTACATCTCCTGCTTTGGCAAGAGGGTTCCTTACCTCTGAGACCAGGCTTATAAAAGGTGAATACAAAAAAAGAAACAGAAAGTACTGTTTTCAGGCACTTACCCTAACCACTTTTTTTCTTTTCTTTTTTGTCAACATCAGGCATCGTCTTTCCTTCCCTTGTAACAGAGAAGAAAATGGATCTGAAACTTGGCAGAAAACTTTTAGAAGGTTGTCGGTCCCTTGCTTTAGTGCTAAATCGTGGCTCTGTCCCCATCTGGCCAGCTGACTTTTGGATGGAGCCATATTTTCTTTCTGTGAATGCCTCTGAATTGATGGGCATCTTCCTTTCACTCTTACAGAAGAATCACTTTTGCACATTCTCTGCCTGCCCTGTGCCCTGCGAGGCACGTGTGCAGCAGCGAGGGGATCCAGCTTCTGGTGGAGCTCTGCTCATGGAGGCTCAGCATGTGGGAGTCCCAGCAGGCATGAGAAGGGTACAGTTGGCAGAGTTATTGCCCAAGTCCCATTTCTGGTAGATTGTGCGGGGTTAGCTCCATCCTTCCATCAAACAGATAGCTAGTGGGAAGCTGCTGTATAGTGCAGGGGGCTCAGCTCAGGGCTCTGTGATGACATAGAGGGGTGGAATGAGGGTAGGTGGTAAGGAGGCTTAAGAGGGAGAGGATATATGTACACCTATATAGCTGATTCACTCCATTGTGTAGTAGAAACTAGCACAACATTTTAAAGCAATTATACCCCAGTTTGAAAAAAAAAAAAAAGAGCACAGATTGGAGCAAAATGTAGTAGGGGGGGGAGGGCAAGGGGGAAGGCCTCCAGCAGCCGTCAGAACGTTTTTCTCTATGCAACTCTGACTTCAGGCAATCGCTTCTTCCTCCTTCAAGGCTAGGAGTAATAATAGCCCCCTGCTGTTGTTACTAGCCCTGTCTCTCCTGAATGCTTTTCCTACACCTTTCTCATATCCTTGTAAATTCTCTCTTTATTAAACTTTCCTCAAATAACTCAGTTCCAGTATGCTGTCTATTTGCTTTGGGGACCATAACTGATAATTCTGGGTGATTATTAGATTCTGGCTAGCGAGCTGTTAATTACATATGTATATTTCAGTATATATATCACATATGACATACTTATTCTGACATATGTCTCTTTAAAACCTTGTCAAAGAGAAAAAAGAGACACTGTGAAAGACCTTTATGTACATTGAGTTTAGATCCACATATCACAAGTTTCCTTTTTAAAACCAAAGGGCTTTATATTGTTCAAGGGAATATTCAGGTGGTTATTCATAATGTTTTTATGATGTTTTCCCTAATGTTCATATATAATAACAGGAAAACTTGGCTGGTCAGATAATTAACAAACATTTATTGAGGGTTTATGACTGTATTCTAAAAGTGTGGAACACAACACACAGTCAGACAGGCAAAATCTCCACCTATAGAAAGAGTGCATCACAGGATTGCAATACATATATAAATAACAATAATAACAAACAGGGTATTGAAAGTCCTAGAGGGCTCCCCCAGTGACTCAGTTGTAAAGAACCCTCCTACAATGCAGGAGATGTGGATTCAATCCCTTAGTTGGGAAAATCCTCTGGAGGAGGGCATGGCAACCCACTCCAGTATTCTCGCCTGGAGAATCCCGTAGTCCGAGGAGCCTGGCAGGCTACAGTCCACGAAGTGGCAAAGAGTCGGACACAGCTGAAGCGACTGAGCACACACACACGTGGAGACAGACAGATGAACCTGGTAGATCCATCGAAGGTGTTTGGAGTCTATCGGGAGGTCAGAAAAAGGCACAGAGCTTTTAAAGGAAGAGGGTAATGTGCTCAAGTCCGCTTTTAGGCCCTTTGGCAGCAGAATTTGGACTTGGCAGGAGAAAAGAGAAACTACTGGATGGGATGGTGGCTTCCTCTTCACAGAGATGTTTACGCCACACCAAGCTAAGCTGTGGAATTTCTGGGAATGCTCCTGTGCTTCTGCCATGTGTGTCTTTGTAATTTCATTCAAAATCACGGACAGAGAGCCTACAAGGCGCAAAGCACCAAAGTAGGTAAGAGAAGGGACTTCCCAGGTGGCGCGAGTGGTAAAGAAACCATCTGCCAGTGCAAGAGATGTAAGAGACACGGGTTCAAGCCCTGGGTCCAGAAGTTTCCATGCAAGAGGGCAGTATTCTTGCCCGGAGCATCCCACAGACAGAGGAGCCCCGTGGGCTACAGTTCACAGAGTCACAAACCGTCAGACATGACTGAAGTGACTTAGCACGAACAGGTAAGACAAGGTCTAAAACTTCTAGCCATTTTCCATCTTTTTGCACAGCCCACAGTCGAGGTCAAAGAGCTAAAGAGATTCATAACTGAGAGATGACGATTGTGGGAATTAGGGTAGCTTTTTGAAGTAAATAAAATTTGATCTCAAAAGTGATGGATGGGTAAGGCTTTTCTAAGTAGAGCAGCTCAAACATTCTGACCCAAATGTCCTTCCCATCTTGGCTACTAAACTTCAAACTAAACGTAGAGACCAGAGATTCTATTTATAACATTTCTCCAGCATCTTCTTCTTGAAACTCAGAATAGAACAAGAGGGGACAATGATGCCAGTGCAGACTATGTCTCCAACAAGCCAACATTTCTGATTGAAAATTAAAAGAGAAAAATACAACTGTTTCTGTTGGGCACGTGGTAGAAAACAACACGAGTTGTATTTTTGTTGAGTTGACTAGTTGTTGGGACAGGGTAAAATTCAGCCCAAACAACTGACTTGGAATTCTAAGCCCTTGGCAGTCACTAAATCTAATTTTAGAGAATTCAGCCAGGTTTTCCTTCAAGGTTTCCAGCTAGCAGCCAAAAGCATAAAACACAAAATCTCATCATCTCAGGGTGTTTTGAAGTTTTTTTCCTCCAACAGATTGGCCTCAATAGCTTTATTTTATTTGTAACTCAAGTCTAATTTCAGTGAATCCCAGAAATTACAACCCAAATCCTAATTAACTAATGCATTAGTACAATAAAGCCTGCCCCATCTATAAGTAATTCATCACATGCTGCTCTCTACTGTGAGTATACATTCCACAAAAGTAATCTTGAAAAGGACATACCGTCCTTGCTATTCCTCTCTTGGTTGTATTTCTCTGAGAAGACACTGTTGTCGCCTGTTATATATGGCCACTAGCAAGCTCCCAACAGTGTAGCTGGAAGGCAAAGAAAGAAATCAACTGACCTTTCTGCAAAAGGAAGGAAGGTGCTGATAGATAGCAGGGAAGCCAAACCAGTTCAGAAGGGACCAGGACTAGCGGGCCTTCTCCTTAGTTACGAATGCATCTGGCCTGTGTCCGTGGCTAGATCATATATCTGACAATATCCTCCCTTTTAATGCTTTGCAGATCCAACGTATATTATCATACCCTAAGCCTGAACTCTCCAGGGAAATTATGTCAAGTCGTAGCCAAGGAAGTTGGATTGTAAGAAAATCACTAGAGGAACCAGCTGTCTCGTATTCACTGTTATAGAGGAAGGAGAAACCGCGTACCAAAAGGTGGCGCTGTGAGACCGCAGGATGGTGACTCAGCTCTGGGCTTCACTCTCAAGACTCGGGAAGATTCGCACTCAGCATTTACTCCAGGATGGGGAGCGGGGAGGAGAGTAGAACTCAGCCTCATTTTTGGAACTTATCTCTGTGCACTCAGTGCGCTCAGGGTGGGCCTAAAGTTCTCATAAACTAATCTCCCCGGCTTATTATGCATGCACTACACATTCCTGACATGGGCAGAAAACAAACTAATTTTTACAAAGCCCCTGTGTCCTGTGTATTCATTATTGGGACTGCTGACCTGTGTGGCATTGCTATTTTAGAAGAATGGATCATATCAAGATGACTTGTCTTTAAAAAAAGAAAAAGCTACGTTTTCTGCAAAATACTGAAAAAAAAAAAAATGCCTTAGCAGGTAGTTAGAAATAACAATCTCTGCTAATATGGACATAAAACTGAAACCGTTATACAACTCTCACCTAAAGCGTTTGAGATTGCACCTTTTAAAAAGTGAGATCCCATTGCTGAGTGGCTTAAAATGCCAGGAGGCATTCTTTGTCCACAACTAACCACATTTTAGAAGTTCTTCATAGAGATAGAAAGGCAGACAAGCCTCATGTCCTTAGGACTGAATTTCTTTCTTATTTGTTTCTGACCAAGGGTTTCATGGAATAAACATTAAAGCCCTGACTCTCATTGATGGCAAAGAGCACGCTGTCCATGAACACATTATTTCCTGAACACTAAATATGTACTTTATGTTGTGTCAGGCACTGGAGAGAGAAATGAGGAAAGTAGAACCCAAATTCATTCTCCTTGAGCCAATTCCAAAAGCATACACCAACAAAGAGACCGTGTGATGTATTTTCAGTCATTACCATGGCGGGATCTCAAACTATTGAACTAAGGCAGTTTCTTTTACAGACCCAAATTCCTGCTCTATTTAAACCTCATAGTTTGTTTCTGTGCCCCAAGTTCATGGAAATATATAATCTCAAAACTTGAAGGGACTTGGACAGTAGCAAACATTTATTTCACTGATTTGTCGTGTCTATAACAGTGCTATGTGCTTTCTGTTCATTATCTCTTTAATATTTATAACGACGCATTAAGTTTGTCCCCATTTTACACATAAAGCAACAGAGGCTCAGAAAAAAATCAGTAATCAAAGGCCAAGTCATTAATTCGAAACAAAATCTATACAGTTCTAAAGCCTGGGCTATACTACACCAACTTCCAAATACGAAAAATCATGTCCTAAAATCTAACACCCGATAACTACGTTCATCCAAATATGTGTCCCCTCCCTTCCACGCCCACAGAAGTTCACCCAGTCTCCAAACACAAGGGACTCACTCCCTTCTGAAGCAGGTCTTTTATCTTTCCACAGTTTCCTCTAGTATAAAACTCAGTCACACTTTTAAAGAGGGCAACCCCTTTTCATGTATGTATGTATATGTTTTTTATTGAACTACAGTTAATTTACAATGTTGTATTAGTGTCAAGTATACAGCAAAGTGATTGTTTACAGGTATATATGTAAACAATCCAGATTCTTTTTCCTTATAAGCTATTACAAAACATTAGATAGAGTCCCCTGCACTATACAGTAGGTTTTTGTTGCTTATCTATTTTATTACAGTAGCTTGTATCTAAAGAATTGTTGTTGTTCAGTCACTAAATCGTGTCCCACTCTTTGCAACTCCATGGGCTATAGCACGCTAGGCTCCTCTGTCTACCATCTCCTCAAGTGTGTTCAAGTTCATGTCCATTGAGTTGGTAATGCTGTCCAAGTATCTCATCCTCTACCACTTCCTTCTCCTTTTGGCTTCAATCCTTCCCAGCATCAGGCAAAGAGTTAGCTAGTTTTTCAATGAGTTAATTCTTTTCATCAGGTGGCCCAAGTATTGGAGCTTCAGCTTCAGCATCAGTCCTCCCAGGGGGAGGTTGATTTTCTTTAGGATTGACTGGTTTGATCTCCTTGCAGTTGAAGGGATTCTCAAGAGTCTTCTCCAGCACCACGGTTCAAAAGGATCCATTCTTCGGGGCTCAGTGCAGCAAAGCGCTAATGCTGAGTGTGGGGCTGAGTTGGAAGGGCAGCAGGCTGTGTGCAGAGCAGGTGTCCTTCAGTTTCTTCTGCAAATACCTGGCTTTTCACAGGTAGTGACTGGGTCACAAAACCAAGGGTAGCTCAAGACTATGTTGTTCAGTCACTAAGTCGTGTCTGACTCGTTGCGACCCCGTGGGCTGCAGCACGCCAGGCTTCCCTGTCCTACTATCTCCCAGAGTTTGCTCAAGGACTGTGTAGGGATGTAATTCTACTCATCTCCTAGGGAGACTTCAAATCTTCCCATTGCCAGAAGGCTATGATAAAATATAGTACATTGTATACTTACAAAAGTATCTTCCAGTTTCCCTCATTCTTTTCTTTCATCTTAGTGTGGTTTCAAAATCAGGAATATCAGATTGTATCCCATGCAGGGTTGCCAAGTAAACCACAGGACACACATTTAAATTTGAATTGCTGATAGATAACAAATGCTATCCCATCCTTACAATGAAAAATTACTTGTTATCTATCAGCAACTCAGATTTAATTGGGCATTCTTTATTTTTTGCTTCTTAAATCTAGTGACCCTTATCCATAAAACAGCAAACACATATTTCATGAGGGTGTAAATGAAACAATACTGTAGAGGAGTGAGTTGTGAAAATAAAAAAAAAATAACTGTTTTTTAATTAAGGAAACTGAACCATGTTCAAAACATAAGGATACATAAGTAATATAAAGGATACATAAGTAATTAATAGAACTAAATCACCCCTGGATCACACAAATTCAGGTCTCCATCCCTTAGATGTGTTTGAGTAACGTGCTCTTGGATTTAATATGCAGAGTGATAAGAGTGGTGTTCACTGGGGAATGTCTTTACTTCACTCTCCAACATTTGCTTCCTAGATGAAAACTCTGTTACTAATTTAGGGCCTCCCAGGTGGCTCAGAGGGTAAAGCATCTGCCTGCAAAGCAGGAGACCCCGGTTTGATCCCTGGGTCAGGAAGATCCCCTGGAGAAGGAAATGGCACCCCACTCCAGTACTCTTGCCTGGAAAATCCCATGGACTGAGGAACCTGGTAGACTACAGTCCATAGAGTCAGACACGACTGAGCGACTTCACTTTCACTTTTCACCTGGAAATTCCCTCTGTCACCGACACAGTCTCTTTGTCAATTTGCCCTGCTCTGCGTGGAGCGAAAGGCTCCACAGATCTACAGCTGTCCTTCGGACACTGCTTAGTGGCTGGTGCAGTGGAGACCCGTCTCAGATGGAGACCCTTGGCCTGGAATCAGAGNTTTCACTTTTCACCTGGAAATTCCCTCTGTCACCGACACAGTCTCTTTGTCAATTTGCCCTGCTCTGCGTGGAGCGAAAGGCTCCACAGATCTACAGCTGTCCTTCGGACACTGCTTAGTGGCTGGTGCAGTGGAGACCCGTCTCAGATGGAGACCCTTGGCCTGGAATCAGAGTTTTCCAAAACTAAAACTGGCTTTCCTTTCTTCAGAATTCCCAAATAAAAATACAGGGTGTATGGTCAAATTGGAATTTCAGGTGAACAACAAATATCCTTATAGAATTAATATGTCTGCTATATTTCAGAGGATATATTTTTACCTAAACTTTATTCATCTGAAATTCAAATTCAATGGGCATTATATTTTATGAGGCAAACTTACCTAGAAACACAAGAAGAGGTTTGTGCTCTTCAACAGTGAGATGTAAAACAATTAAATGATTAAAACAAAGCAAAATGAGCAAAACCAACAGAAATGAAGAAACTGTGACAGCCCCCTGAGAATCAGCCTGGATAGGTGTCCTTCAAGGACACTTGATGTTTCCAAGTTGGACTCTTGCTTCATGTTGGTGTATCTACTTGGAAGGCTTCCCACACTTCCTCAAAGTCATGAGGCCTTGTCTAACCTCCCTGGTGGCTTATTCTTTCACTAAACTCAGAGGCAGAACCATTTTCTTATTGGACCTGAAGGTAAACAGTTTGAGGAGGATGCTACTTAAGAAGAAAATATGAAAAAATTTTAAAAGTACGATAAAATATAAAATTATGTTTCAGAGTAAATAATTTTTTAGAATGCAATATTTATTTGGAAGATTTTAAAAGTTGATAAACACCCCAAGTATTATATAACCCAATGTATTAGCAAACTGTGCTCAGTCATGTTCAACTCTTCACAATTGCATGGACCGTAGCCTGCCAGGCTCCTCTGTTCAGGGGATTCTCCAGACAAGAATACCAGAGTGGGTTGCATTTTCAACTCCAGGGGCTCTTCCTAACCCAGGGATCGAACCCAGCCACTCCTGGGTCTCCTGCATTGCAGGTGGCTTCTTCACCACTGCGCCACCTGGCCTGACACCAGTCTATAAGATAATTTTTGGCTCGATTCCCTTTGCTCATCTCTTCAGAGGACAATAATTTTGCATTACCTTCTTCTGTGTAGAGAAGAGAAAGACCACCCTGTCTTTCCTCTAGCATGAATAGTACAGTAAGTCCGCTACCTACGAACCTTTAAGCTGTGAGTTTTCAGAGGCGAATGTGCCTGCCAGCCCCTGTATGCCAGCAGCTGTACTGCGCTACTCCACTTTTCAAGGTCCTGTACTGTAAGAGTAAAAATGTTTTCTTTATTTTTTGTGCTTATTTGTTTTTTATGTACATATTATTCATGTGAAAAGTGTAAATCTATTACAGTGCAGTACCATATAGCCAATTGTGTTAGTTGGGTTCCTAGACTAACTTTGTTGGACTTAATGAACAAATTAGACTTATGAAAGTGCTCTTGGAACAGAACTCATATGTAGAGGACTTACTGTGGTTTAATTTTTTTAAATTGATAGTTGAGGATTGCTCTCAAATTTAAAGAAATCCCTGTGAAGCTTTCTTCATATTTGACCTATCCAATTTCAAATTTTAGCTTTTCTTATGTAGCGAGCAGTTATAAATAATATTTGAATTGAGACACTCATTAACAACTACCCACATATGGACTTCGCGCGGCAGGTGCCTCAGGACATGACCGTGTGGGAGAAGACCTCTAGCCCAGTGCCCTTGTGTGTGATGCCAGTGAGCTGGCAGCATAAGCAACTAGAAGGGTTTCTGAAGGTCATTCCTGTATCAAGACTGCTCCCCATGATTAACAATACACAGGAGTGACCATGAACTAAGTGTATCTCTCCAATTCAAATGCCCCAAGCCAGCTGTCTAAGCATCCAAGACAGTCCTCCACAAATGAGCCCAAGGAGACATGTGATTCAGTTGAAGTCAAGGCAAAAAGAGACAAGTTAAAATATCCTACAGCTAAAAAATCTTACCCTTGCACCTTTTACCAAAATAGCATATGAACACGTTGATAGGGTCCATCCCAGAACCTTTTATGTACAAGCGAAGGGCCCGAAGTTGAGCTTCATTAGACACATGAACTCCACTTCCGTCTAATCTTCAGCAGCTACTATGGTCCAAAGCACTCAGTTTGCACTTAGCCTGGCAGTCTTCTGTTACTAGTTATCTGAGTATTATAGAAACAGATGTAACATCTTGGCATTGAGATTATAAGCTCCTCTGTGGGCAGAAATCATGGTAGTTTCCACTTTATTTCCTTTCTGCGCTTAATATAGAGGCGGTCATCTTCAGAATGTGTGCATATATGTGTAGACGCCTACTTGTATCAAGATGTGTGTGTGAGCTCAGTCGCTCAGTCCTGTCTGGTTCTTTGCTACCTACATGGACTGTAGCCCACCAGACTCCTCTGTCCATAGGATTTCCCAGGAAGAATACTGGAAAAGATTGCCGTTTCCAACTCCATGAGATCTTCCTGACCCAGGGATTGAATCTGCGACTCTTGAGTCTCCTGCACTGACAGGCAGATTCTTTACACTGAGCCACTAGGAAAGCCCCTATATCAAGGTACAGGTTATATTACAGGTTGCCAGGCTGACTGTAACCTCTTATATCTGCATCCCCCAAATCAGTACGGTGAACAGCCCTCCATCAAAACCTGAACTTGGAGAGAAACTTCCAGATTAAAGCCCCCACTTTATCCCATAATAGCTGTGCATTTAACCTTGTCTCAGTTTCTTCATCTGAAAACTGGAGTTGATGCAGTTGATAAAAGCCTGCCAATATTCAATCCAGAATATTATGAGGAGCAAATCAAGGCCCCAGGGTATGTAAATGACTACAGCACTCTTGCTTTTCAGGTTTATTGCCCTCTGATAAGAGAAAAAAACTTCTTTGTGACTTCCTGGCACTATAAGTGGATCGCAAATACATTCTTTTTGTGTTCCATAAATTTTATGAAACAATGAGGAAAGAGGGAACAGAGTCATGTAGCTGTGTCGGAATTTCCAGGGAGCATTATGGGAGAATCTAAAACCAACTCCCAGATATTCAAGCTGGTTTTAGAAAAGGCAGAGATCAAATTGCCAACATCCGCTGGATCATCGAAAAAGCAGGACAGTTCCGGAAAAACATCTATTTCTGCTTTATTGACTATGCCAAAGCCTTTGACTGTGTGGATCACAATAAACTGTGGACAATTCTGAAAGAGATGGGAATACCAGGTCACCTGATCTGCCTCTTGAGAAACCTATATGCAGGTCAGGAAGCAACAGTTAGAACTGGACATGGAACAACAGATTGGTTCCAAATAGGAAAAGGAGTATGTCAAGGCTGTATATTGTCACCCTGCTTATTTAACTTATATGCAGAGTACATCATGAGAAACGCTGGGCTGGAAGAAGCAGAAGCTGGAATCAAGATTTCCAGGAGAAATATCAATAACCTCAGATATGCAGATGACACCACCCTTATGGCAGAAAGTAAAGAGGAACTCAAAAGCCTCTTGATGAAAGTGAAAGAGGAGAGTGAAAAAGTTGGCTTAAAGCTCAACATTCAGAAAACGAAGATCATGGCATCTGGTCCCATCACTTCATGGGAAATGGATGGGGAAACAGTGGAAACAGTGTCAGACTTTATTTTGGGGGGCTCCAAAATCACTGCAGATGGTGACTCCAGCCATGAGATTAAAAGACGGTTACTCCTTAGAAGAAAAGTTATGACCTACCTAGATAGCATATTCAAAAGCAGAGACATTACTTTGCTAACAAAGATCCATCTAGTCAAGGTTATGGTTTTTACTGTGGTCATGTATGGATGTGAGAGTTGGACTGTGAAGAAAGCTGAGCACCGAAGAACTGATGCTTTTGAACTGTGGTGTTGGAGAAGACTCTTGAGAGTCCCTTGGACTGCAAGGAGATCCAGCCAGTCCATTCTGAAGATCAGCCCTGGGATTTCTTTGGAAGGAATGATGCTAAAGCTGAAACTCCAGTACTTTGGTCACCTGATGTGAAGAGTTGACTCATTGGAAAAGACTCTGATGCTGGGAGGGATTGGGGGCAGGAGGAGAAGGGGACGAAAGAGGATGAGATGGCTGGATGGCATCACGGACTCAATGGACGTAAGTCTGAATGAACTCTGGGAGTTGGTGATGGACAGGGAGGCCTGGCATGCTGCGATTCATGGGGGTCACAAAGAGTCAGACACGACTGAGTGACTGAACTGAACTGAACTGAAAAGATGTCATAGTCATTTCAAAGGAGAACCACACAAATGTAGATACAGTAGAGGAATGTTGAAATGAATATGTAAACTCTGACCTGTCCATAGGGAAATAATCAATTACATCCCATGAATACAACTGATTTGCATTTATTTGGACAAAAACTATTTTTGTGGCTCATTTCTACAAGTTAGCTTCTGATTCTGAAAAGCTATAAAATAGCATAGTCAAAGACAAAGGCTCAGACTCCCATAGGATCAACTAATCCCTGGAGGCTCAGCATTCCATTGAAAGGATATCCTGTAATTTCCTTTCTCATCGCATAGTCCAGAGTTTCTCCTTATGCCTTCATGATTCCACAGGACTCCTGTTCGTGATAGAACTTCTAATTTGCTGATGAAAACTTGGTGAGGTGGGATTTCTATAACTTTGGAAATTCTCTATTTTTCTTTGATGTACATTTTACTTTAAAAAAGGTTTTGATTGTGGGAAGTTTTACATAAACAGAGTAAGGCAAATAGTATTTTGATCCTCAGGTCCCTATTACTCAGCTTCCAGGGTCATCAATATTTTGCTAATCTAGTTTAATCTGTCCACATTGCCTCTAAGTATTTTAAAGCTCAGACATCTTATCTTTTCATTTGTAGATGCAAATAGTTGTGTATTTTATCTAACAAGTAAGCCTCCTATTTTTAATAACCAGATGGTCTATATTTTATGATGTATAGAGAGATAATACTTTATGAAAAGACATTATACTCCTCAGGCCTGACTCTGTAACATTATAGAGGTGTGAATGTGTGTACATTAGTACAAAACTATTAACTAAACTCCAGACTTTATTCACATTTTCTTGGTGTTTTCACTAATGTCCTTTTTCCATTTCAGAATTGACTCCAGAGTATCACACATTATTTAACTATAAAATTTTAAAATACCGCACATACACTCTTTTATGAGGGTGCTGTTATATGTTCAACCAGCTAATCTTTGTAACTAAACAGTATGTTCTATGAGTGAAAATCCAATGATGTTGGTTTCCAACAATATGTTGAACACAGAGTATGGTCTCAAAACAAGTATATCAAAAGCAGAAGACTATTTGGTAGGGCTATGTGTAGCTGAGCTGCCATCACTTAGCTCAGAATTATTCATAGCAGTATGATGACTTGGTAGAAATTTTACTTTGAACATTGTGTCCTGAACATCAAACGTGAAGCAGGATCCCCTAAATCAGACATGACCCAGTCAGTTCCATGTGCCTGGCTTTGTGTGTAGTTGTCACATTTAATTCTGCTGTGAGTCACATAGCCTATACCTTGAGCCCCTTAGATGAGGAAATGAAACTCGGGGAAGTTGTTACTTGCCCAAGTATTTACAAGTGGTCAATAACTCAGTTAAAATGAAGACATATGTCTTCTGCTTTGGAGCTTATTCTCTTGCTACTATCCTCCCACCCTCCCACTCTTCTCCACCTGCTTGCTCACCTCTCCTTGGTGCCTTTTGATGGTCATGCAGTCATTGACACATCTGTATTATGAAACATGCATGGTATATTTCTTAGTAATCTGGGTTAACTGTCAGCCTTAGATCTGTGAAACATTTTCTGAACCTAACAATTTGTAAAAACTATTATCTTGATATCTGCATACATTGACCAAGAAGCTCATCAGAAAATTCAGTTCAGTCCAGTTGCTCAGTCGTATCTGACTCTTTGCAACTCCATGTACTGCAGCATGCCAGGCTTCCCGGTCCATCACCAACTCCTGAGCTTGCTCAAACTCATGTCCATTGAATCAGTGATGCCATCCAACTATCTCATCCTCTGTCGTCCCCTTCTCCTCCTGCCTTTAGTCTTTCCCAGCATCAGGGTCTTTTCCAGTGAGTTCCTGTGCTCTAACAATAAAGTTGATCCAGGGTCAATAATAAGCTTAGAATTAAGCACCTCGGTAGAGCAGGCATTCATGTTTTATCATAATTCAAATATTTTATTATTTTATAATGTGTTTGACTTCAGGACTTTTCTCAGTCCTTCTATAGTTACTTTTTTTTTTTTTTTTTTTTTACATATTACATGAAGGATATGGAATGTTCAGTGAAATCATTGACTGATCTCTATACATTCAATAGCCCAACTGAAAATTACCCTTGGTTGCTTTGGAACTTGGGTCATGAAATTCAGAAGAAGAAATTTTTATAAATTATTCAAACTTTGACTCTGGGAAAATAAACAACATGGATATCTGGGCTAACCAATGCTGAAATCCCCCTAACCTCTAATTCTAAATTCAGAAAAGAATAGGCTTTAAGGTTTTTTGTTTGTTTTTGCTTTGATTACAAGTTGTTGGAAGCTTAGAGTTAGTATCTAATAACACAATCTATATAAAACACAAATTATTGGCTCAGAATGAGATCAAACTTCAAGAAGATACACAGAAACAATCATGTAAAAATGGTCTTTTGTCCTGAGAAAGAATAAACAGGGATTGACTGAAAGGTAATCCCTTCAGATTTTAATGTTTGAAGCATTGCACATTTTTAAAGGAGAAAAGGCATTACCGTTCAGATCATATTTATGAAACTGTTTTCTTTCCTTAAATGACTGCATTAGTTTGGCAAGGGCTCAAACCATGACCTTTGATCGGATGGTCAAAGGGCTATTTGACCTTTGATCTTAGTATTTGTGACCTAGACACAATCTATTCATGCAGATTTGCAAACTGTGCTTTAGCAAGCCCCCAACTCAGGGCCCTGGGGTGTCTAGAGGAGAGGGCCACGCTGACTGCACTGCAGAGTGCTGTGCTTACCTGTTTTGTACATGACGCTTCTGAGAAAAAGTAAGTTGAAGGAAGAGCCTCTCTTCTCAAAAAAAAAAAAAAAAAAAAGGCAAACAAGCAACTGAACATATTTAAACCATCATATATTTCCTTATTTTGTTTAGTCTGCTTTTCTGAACACTTCTCTTTAGGAACTACATGTTCTCTTTAGGAAGCGCTTGGATTTCTAGAAGGAAAATAAGTTTTTCTATGTCACATTAACTTTTCTATGTCTAAATTCAGATTTACTTTCATAATGGTGAGATTATAAGCTCCCACAGGGCAAAGGAGGCTTCCCAGTGGCACTAGTGGTAAAAAACCTACCTGCCAATGCAGGAGACTAAAGAGACGTGAGTGTGAGCCCTGGATTTGGAAGAGTCCCTGGAGGAGGGCATGGCAACCCACTCCAGTGTTCCTGCCTAGATAATCCCACAGAGAAGCCTGGCAGGCTACAGTCCATAGTGTTGCAAAGAGTGGGACACAACTGAACCGATTTAGTACCCATGCACAGGGCAAGGGACTGTGTCTATTCTACTTGGTGGGCATTCAGTAGTTTGCTTCGCCAGCTACTGTTGTATGGGCAACATTAAAGTGCTTACTGTTACCAGAAGCTATTCCAGGGTCTTTTTTCATGTTATGTTATTTAATCCCACACAAAAGCCCCATGAGCCACCTGATTCTACATTTGGTGAAACTGTGCCACAGGGAGGTTGAATAATTTATTCAATGACCTGCAGCTGTAAGTAGCACAATCAATTTTCAAACACATACCTTCCCAATTCCAACTCCCATGCTTCTAGCCACTACCTGTGGGGTGGTTTTTAAAAATATATCTGCAAATTCTTTGCTACTGTTCCCATCAAGAGGTAGACTCCAGGTTTCTCTCCCTCAGAGTGGGACCTGGACTTGGTGACTCATCTCTAAGGAACAGAATAAAGGAGAAGTGACAATTAGAAACTTTGGAGTCCAGATCACTCAAAGGCACTGTGGCTTCTGTCTTGGTTGCTCTGTCTTTTGGATCATTCATTCTGGGGGAAACCGACAACCACGTGTTGAGCTGCCCTGTGGAGAGGCCCACATGGAAAGAGAGTGAGAGACTCCCACCGCCAGTGTGGAATGAAACTCAGGCCCCCAACCCAGTAGCCAATGTGAGACCAAAGCCTCTGGACAATAACCAGCATGACCTTGGAGATGAAGCCATCAGCCCCAGTCTAGCCTCAGAATGACCCTTTCATGCCAACATCTTGACTGTGACCTTGTGAAAGACCCTGAGTTAGAATCACCCAGCTAAACCTCTTCTAGGTCCCTACCCACAGACTGTAACATAATAAACGTTTGTTGTTTTAAACTGCTACATTTTGAGTTAACTTGTTATGCAGTGATAGATAACTAAGGCAGCCTAACACTGCCTTGATCACTTTAAAAAAATAAATTGTCTTAATTTCAGTAAATCTTAAATTTTGAAATATTGATATAGCAAAGAGAAATTTTTCAGAAAAAACAGCTGCCAAATATAAGTAGTAAAATGTTAATGACCCATTAACATAATAATTATAATGACATCCCTGGGATTTGGGATTTTGTAATTCAAAGGACAACTGCCTTGAAAATCCATGATTTAAAAGGAAGGATAATAATAACCACATTGCTGAAGATAGCATTTTGAACTTTTAAAAAAATCCTCGTGGGAAAACTCAGGAAATATTTTGTTTGGTAAGTTATCACTCATAATCTTAGATCGTCAGGAGCATGTTTGCACTGTAAAGTATTTAAAGAGGGATATAAAACAAAGTTGAATTTTAACCTCTTCCCTAGTGATTTCACTCAGCTTTTCAAAGGGGGTCCTGAAAGCTCATAGGTCAGGCCATGTCTTGGTTTGCTCTGCCTGCCAAATTGCATTAACTTTGCTTTATGGCCACTTACAGTTTAATAAATTACTTGGACTTTGATTAATATCTTTTGAGCTTAAACCCAAGAATTTGAATAAGACTTTGGGACATAGTACTGTAAACTTATTTAAAGATGGACTCTCAGAGCTGGAAAGAGATGGGTTAATGTTGGATTTAGTACGCATATACATACTGAATTTAGAGCATTTTAAGATCCTCATGGAAGACTCTAAATGATTTGCCTTTTTAAAAAACATGTAAAGGTGATTTTTTTCTTATATACTTAAAAAGTGATTTAAGTAAGTTAAGGAATTATTCACGAAGGGGATATGACTAGTTCTTGCTTGGTATTCAGAATGAATACAGAGATGCTGGTTTTCCTTCCCTATGTTGGAGAACATAGATTAGACCCTGCTAGTCCTTCCCTTTCAATCTTTCTTCCTCCATGCAGCTTACACCCTGAAAATTAAGTAAAAAATTCTTTTTATATTGAACTGGACTTGATAGTTTATGCTTGACTTTGATTCATGGGTTTGTGCTGCAGAGGAGGATAAAGATGAATATTGATAGCCTAAGTATAAAGAGCCATCATTACCATAATTCATTCATTCACTCACTCTCAAATCACTCATTAATTCAACCTATACTTTGCCTAGCAGAGCAGACACTGGGTGCTGGAATCCCTCCTATAATAAGCAACTCAGACATAGCCTTTGTCTCCTGTGAGTTCATGGTCTACAATGGAGAAGGACATTAACCAAGTATAATTAAAAGCAATTTTAAGTATACGATGGAATAAAAGAATAAGGAGACCTAATTCAGGTGGGGGCTTGATGGTAAGGGAAGGCTTTCAAAAGAAGATTTTGAAATCTAAAGGAGTAAGAGTAGGAGGAAGAAGGAAGAGCAATGTGGGCAGGGGGAACAGGACCCAGACAGTTACCCAGTACCGTTGAGAAGTGAAAACAGTCAGTGTAGTCAGAGCCCAGGGAGCGATGAGCATGGCTTAGGAGGCCAGAGGAGGAAGCAGGGGCTGGATCTCACATGGTCTTGCAGTCTGCATTGTAGTTTTTATTAATAGAAAAGACAATAGAAAATCATTGAAGAGTTTGAAGCAAAAGGGTGACAGAATCAGGTTTGCATTTTAAGGAGGTCACCTGGCTCTATAATGAAGAATGGATGAAGGGGAAGTGGAAAGAGGTATTCAGGGAGATGAATTCTACATCTGCTGGAGGCCAGAGATATTGGTAGCTTGGACCAGAGTTGGGGCTTCCCTGGTGGCTCAGATGGTAAAGAATCTGCTTGCAGGAGACTTGGGTTTGATCCCTGGGTCAGGAAGATGATCCCTCGGAGAAGGAAATGGTTACCCACTCCAGTATTCTTGCCTGGGGAATTCCATGGACAGAGGAGCCTGGTGGGTTACAGTCCATAGAGTCACAAAGAGTCGGACATGACTGAGCAGCTAACGCTTTCAACTTTCAACAATAGTTGATGGATTTACCACTTATTTATGAAGGGAAGTGGACCGGACTTGGTGCTGACTTGGAAATGACTGGGTGAGGAATGCCATGTAAAACTTCCCAGTATTTGGCTTCTTCGGATGAATGGGGAACACTGGAGGGAGACCAGGCATAGTTTGGGAGACAGTGTTTAATATGGGGACATTTTCAGAGGGGGCTTTTTTAAGACATTCATAAGGAGACCCATTGTAGTCTTAGTCCTGGATCAGAGGTATCTGAAGATAAAAATTTGGAAGTCAGTGGTTTCCACATAGTATTGAAGCCACAAAGATATCACTGTGAGCTCCGAGAGTGAAAGCAGAGTGAGAAAAGAAAGAGTAACCCTGAGTCCTGAGGAACCCAACATTTGAAAGCTACCTGGAAGAGAAGCTGACAAGTAAGAGTGGAAGCTGTGACAGGGAAGATGGTGGCGTGTCATCTCAGAGGCCAAGGAAACAGAATCATGCAAGATGCTGATGAGGGGTAAAGTTAAAAAAGAAAAAAAAAAGCCCTGAACATGTCCATTGGGTTAGTAAAATGGATGTCTGGAAGGACTTTAAGGAGAGCTGTGTTGCTGCAGTGATGGAAACAGAGTCCGGCGTGCAGTGTCATGGGGAGTGAGCAGGACATGAAGGAAGGAAGACAGTGGATAGAATATAACTCAAGATATTTGGCTGTTGAGGGAAACAGAAGGATGGAGTGCTAACTGGAGAAGGAAATATAGCTAAGGGAGATGTTTCTAAGGATGAGAAACCTGAGCTTATCTAAGGGTTGATGGAAAAGAGCAATGCGAAGGTGAGGGGGTGGATTGAAGCTAGAGAGAGGGTGGGTAATCCGTCATGCAGGATTCCTGAGAAGATAGCACGGATCCGCTCAGAGAACAGCTCGAGGAATCAGAGAGGAGGGAGGATCCCTGCCCTTCTGTACTAGGAGGGCAGAAGAAGGGAAGGGTGCAGATGCCGAGCTATGGTAGCTGCAAGTTAAAGGTGTTTCTACTTCATGGCTTCTATCAATTTCGGAAAGTAGTTGAACGAGAGAGAGAAAGGGATGGCATCCTGGCAAAGAAAGGAAGCAGTTTCAAATTTTTGTGGAGGACAGAGCTTGAATAGGAAAGGGAATAAACTAGTAAAGCTTAATAGGATCCTTAGTTATTACTTGAAGGCCCTGTTGAGATTGATGATCACAAATTTATGGTGACATACTGTTAAAAGGATAAAGTATTTGCTGCTTTCTGGAGGCGTTCAGCCATACCACACACAGGAAAAGTGGAATCCTCTAGGCCTTGGGTTTTGTCAGAGAGCTGTGATGAAAAGATGGCAGGAGCAAGGGAGCCACTGAAAGGACTAACCAAGGACCTAAGCTGGTTAAGAAAAAAAAGTTAAGATGAGATGGGAAGAGAGTAGGAATCAGAGGAGTTGATTAAATGTGGTAGAAAAATAGAAGTTGGTGATAAGAACAGGATGCTGCACCCAAGAATAAATAAATTCAAATTCTTAAGGGGGGGCCATTGATTGTTTAAGGCTTACTGGTGATTCCAGTGCTTTTTGGAAAAAGCAATATAGGGATGTAGTGTAAAAAACAAATCAAAAACAGGAATATGATGAAATGATTGTTATTAAGTCCATAATGAAAAAAAGATACTAGCAGTATGAAATCAAGATGAAGACATAATTAGAGAACGCAGTCAAAAAGTGTGCCTTTAAAACAAAAGCTCTGAAATCAAGCATTTCCTTCTTCACAGACTGAAGTCATAGGCCCTTCCTTCTTGCTCATTCTCTTTGATTTTAGAAGTCCATAGTAAAGAAGCAAAGATTATTATAGGGAAGCTAGTACAATTCAGGAGGGCCTCCCTCGTGGCTCAGTGGTAAAGAATCAGTCTGCCAGTGCAGGAGATGTGGGTTTGATCCCTGGGTTGGGAAGATCCTCTGGAGAAGGAAATGGCAACCCACTCCAGTATTCTTGCCTGGAGAATCCCATGGACAGAGGAGCCTAGTGGGTAACAGCCCATAGGGTTGCAAAGAGTCCAATACAATTTAGCAACTAAACAACAACGAAATGTAAATTCAGGACAAATTATCTGACGCTTTGGGATTGAGCTGATGCAAACAGGAACTGAAAACATGGTAATATTTGTTCATTACAGTCTCTTTGGAGGGACAGCACTTTGGCTTCCTTGGCATGGGATGCTGTTAGTCTGGCTACAGAGGTCTGAATGTTGGGCTTGGGTTCCTGTAAGGATCCTGGTTGGCCCTCTGTTAGCCCAGATGCTTGGGCTTGGTGGCTTTATCATGGTCCATTGAAATCAGATGTGAGGTTACATTAATGTTTTATCTGGAAGTCAGTAACAAAGATCATCACTGCCACGTCTTTTCAGTTCAGAAAACTCACTTCTGTTCTCTACATGTCAAATGGAAGGCCATTATATAGTTAATGTCTGGCTAAGCAGACTGCTTATTAAATACACAGGGCTCATAGGCACAACTATTGCCTAAGAAAGCCCAGCAAATCTAGCTAAATACTCCTACACAGGCTTCCCTGATGACTCAGATATTAAAGAATCTACCAGCAGTGTGGGAGACTTGGGTTCAATTCCTGAGTCAGAACATCTCCCGGAGAAGTGAATGACAATCCACTCCAGTATTCTTGCTTGGAGAATCCCATGGACAGAGGAGCCTGGCAGGGGTCATAAAGAGTCAGACACAAGGAGCAACTAGCAGCACTCAGCTGATAATCCTTATCTGTCATCCCATAAATTTCATGTCAAGAAAATTTTCTAGAGAAGACTATCATAAGAAGATTCAGGTAGACAGGAAACAGGTTGTGAAAACTCGGGCATGTTTTACCACTGTATGAGGGTTCTCAAGAGAAACAGAACCAATAGAATGTGTATACATAGGGAAGGAGATTGAAGGAATTAGTTCACACCATTATGGAAGCTGCTGCTGCTAAGTTACTTCAGTCGTGTCCAACTCTATGCGACCCCATAGGCGGCAACCCACCAGGCTCCCCTGTCCCTAGGATTCTCCAGGCAAGAACACTGGAGTGGGGTGCCATTTCCTTCTCCAGTGCATGAAAGTGAAAAGTGAAAATTAAGTTGCTCAGTCGTGTCCGACCCTTAGCGACCCCGTGGACTGCAGCCTACCAGGCTCCTCTGTCCATGGGATTTTCCAGGCAAGAGTACTGGAGTAGGGTGCCATCACCTTCTCTGACTATGGAAGCTAGTAAACTCAAAATCTGCAGGGTGGGCTAGAGTTCTGGAGCAGAGCTGATGTTGCACTTCAAACTCAGCTGTCTGTTGCAGCATTCTCCCTGACTGCAAGGTCGGTCTTTTGTTCCATTCAGGCCGTCAGCTGGTTTAGTGAGTCCACCCACATTCCAAAAACAATCTGCATAAAGTCTACTGATGTAAATGTTAATCTCATCAAAAAAACTCCCTGAGAATAGTATTTGACCATGTATCTGGGCACTGTGACCCAGTTCAATGAACACATAAAATTAACCTAACGCCAAGTGGGAGCACTGTCTTCTCTGGAACCAACAACAACAAAAATACTTGGTGAGTGCTTTGTATCTATCAGGTGCTATGTAGAACATAAACATCACACTACAAGTTTGGTTTGGTCTTTGCTGGGAATCATGAGCATTTTGCTGTACACGTTTTTAGCACTTTGGTAATATAACAGTTCTGGGCGAGTAGCAAGTACACAGACTGCTCAGTGCCAGTGACAAGAGACTTCATAATGACGTGTTTGAAGCCAAAGCTCTGAGAAGCAAGGCACCACAGCAGTTAATAGATTTCCATTGACAGTATCTGGGGACATTAATCAGAAGGATCCCTACCGTGTTCAGCTCATACACTTGGTTGGAGCAGAAGCCACAACCACAGAAGTCCTTATTTACCCTCCTTTATCTCATCTCACTATTGCAAAAAGGAGAAGGGGGTCTCAGAGGATGACATGGTTAGATACCATCACCAACTCAATGGACATGAATCTGAGCAAACTCTGGAAGATAGTAAAGGACAGGGAAGCCTGCATGCTACAGTCCTGGGGTCACAAAGAGTTGGACACGACTTATAGACTGAACAACAACATCATTGCCAAATCATCTTAAATAATTGGTGTTCTGACCACTCACTCTCTCACAAATCATCTTATAAGCCTAAGGATTGATTTTTAGATTCCTTAGCCACATGGTCAGAGCCCTGTGATATTACCCCAACCTACTTAGCCATCTGAATTTTCTGCCAAGCTTCAAACCGAACTGCTCCTGTACCCTCAAAATATCTCATTTGTTTCTGCCCAGCAATTTTTTGTTCATGTTATTCTCTTCACAGTGATCTCTCTCTCTCTCTGTTTCATCCTCTCAGTCTGCTCATCCTTTGAGGCTCAGCTCAAAGGCCACGACATCAGACTCCACAGTGCCTGCTCCGATCCGATCCTTCTCCTGCATCTGCTCCCTTTCCAGTTGCAAGCTCTTTTTTCCTTCCCCTGGCATTTCCTCCATGTATTTATGAAAAGTCTCATTCTTTCTCTCACTTAAGTTTCTCGTGAGTATTATCTAACTAAATATGGCCTACATGTGGGAACGAAGTCCACAGTCTCCCTAGTAGCCTCTCTGCAGTGTCTTACAGATGCTGAGCACTCTGCCCTGCGAGATCTTGTTGAGAGAAATCAAAATAAGGGGCCTAATGTGTAAACCTTCATTCTGATTTATCAGTTTCATCAAGAAAAGAATTTTTATTTATTTATTTGTATATCATCCAGGGAACTTAGCAGTGTGCTGGGCTATAGTGGGCATTCAGTAATTTGTAATTGATGGATTTATTCTGTATGTGATAAAGCTGTCTTGGACGCACTCAGACTAAAGTAGAATTGACAATACAGGTTTCAAAAGGTGACCTTATTGATGATGCACATTGTAAGGGCACTGTGGTATCTTTGGGGTTTCCCAGGTGGCTCGCTGGTAAGGAATCTACCAGCCAATTCAGGAAGCGCAGAAGATGTGGGTTCAGTTCCTAGGTTGAGAGGATCCCCTGCAGGAGGAAATGGCAACCCACTCCAATATTCTTGCTGGGAAAATCACGTGGACGGAGGAGTCTGGTGGGCTACAGTTCATGGGGTTGCAGTGTGGGACACGACTGAGAGACTGAACGTACAGGCATGCGTGATATCTTTAAAGGCCAGTGGATACAAAAATGAGTCAATCACGAGTGAGAATCATTGATGGAATTGTGCCACCATCAAGCTCTACCGGATTGACCCTGATGTCAATAGGTAATAGCCCACTCTCAAGCAGGCAGACCTAGCTCTCTGTACCGAACCAGCAGTGTGAGTGTGACCTTTCTCTGGGGTAAAGACTTGGTAGTCTGGAAATCATTGTGGTTTTTAGAATCTATTTTCATTTTCTATATAGTCACTTGACGTGACTCTGATTTTGTTTCCTCCATCTCTGGTAGTGACTTTTCTGAAGATATTCTTGATATCTCCTGATTCAAGTCACAGCAAAAAACTATACAGTAGAAAAGAAGAGAACGCTGTAAAGCAACTATACTCCAATAAAAAATTTTTTACAAAAGATTCACCTGAAGGATCTTAGTGATGGAATTGTTTCTATCTAAACAGTGGTAATGGTCACAAAGCTACACATGTGATAAATAAATAAATTACCACAAAAGAGATTCAGGTAAATATCAAGAGAGAGTGCCTATGATGTCTGATTTGAAAAGTGTACTTCAATCAACATTGACTTTTTTATTAATTTATTTTTAATTGTAGGATAATTGCTTTACAGTGTTGCCTTGGTTTCTGCCGTACATCAGTGTGAATCAGCCATAGGTATACATATGTCCTCTGCCTCCCGAACCTCCCTCCCACTTCCTACGCCATCCCACCCTTTTAGGTTGTCACACGGCACTGAGTTTGAGTTCTCTGTGTCATACAGCAAATTCCCGCTGGCTATCTATTTTACATATGCTAATGTGTATGTTTCAGTGCTACTTTCCTGATTTGTCCCATCCTCTCCTCCCCCCCACTGTGTCCACAAGTCTGATCACTATGTCTGCATGTCCATTGCTGCCCTGAATATACCTTCATCAGTACTAGGCTCAACGTCGCACCAGTCAGAATGGTCATCATCAGAAAATCTACAAACAGTAAATGCTGGAGAGGGGGTGGAGAAAAGGCAACCCTATTGCACTGGAAGGGAATGAAAAGTGAAACATTGACTTTTATGTCATACGTTATGTTTAATAAAGAGGGTCTGACTTAAGCTCAGTGTGTTTGAGAATGGAGCATATTTTTGTTTGCTGGTTTGTTTCAATGTGTTTTAAAGTCCTTATTGAGGTAATTGACTAATAATATTGTGTACATTTTTGTGAGGATCTGCTTTATTGCCTATGCCAAAGCCTTTGACTGTGTGGATCACAGTAAACTGTGGAAAATTCTGAAAGAGATGGGATTACCAGACCACCTGACCTGCCTCTTGATAAATCTGTATGCAGATCAGGAAGCAACAGTTAGAACTGGACATGGAACAGCAGACTAGTTACANTCTGAGTGAACTCCGGGAGTTGGTGATGGAGAGGGAGGCCTGGCGTGCTGCGATTCATGGGGTTGCAGAGTCGAACTCTCCACGACTGAGTTCAGTTCACACGACTGAGCGACTGAACTGAAATGAACTGAACTGAAAACCAACTCCTAATGCCAGTACTATTTCGTTTCTTTGTTTCTCCCATGTTATATTCTGACTAACCAGAGAATTCAGAAAAATGAAAAAAAAATTTAATTTTTGAGATGTAGGCAAAGTCTATACTTACCCACCCTTTCAACAACACAATATTCCTCTAGTCCTCACAGAGCATGCTGGGGATCTTTACATAACTTAAGTGTCAGTCTGGTCTTGAGTTTGGTTCTTTGAGAATATGTCATGCATCTGCCGAAACTGGTCTACTGTTACTCATTGATGGTTTCCAAGCTCCTAAACCCAATCTACTCTTTTATGCGCTAATTCCATGGCATCCAGCAGAGCTAATATCCTCTTCCTTGATAGAGTTCTTCCTAGGCTTCTGAGATTCTACATTCTCCTGCTTATCTCTTATTTCTCCAAATAAACTTCTGTTTTTCCAACCAGGTCCTCCTCCAATTTTGACCTCCAAAATTGGAATTCTTCAAGTCTCGATCTCAAGCTTTCTTCTCCTCTCAGTCTACACATTCCCTCAAAATGATTTATTGTCCTCTCTCGTTTCAAATTCCATCTCTGTAACAAGGATTCAGAATTAATATCTCCCCCCCCTGCATTTTCCCAGCTCAGTAAATGTCATCTACACCCACAGTTCCTTAAGAAAGAAAACAGAACATTTTTCCTACCACTTTCTCTCCCTTCCCATTTTCAGTTTACCACCACATCTTACTGGTTTTTGCCTCATGTATCTCTCTGAATCACCCCTTTCAATTTACTTCTACCATCTTCATCCAAACCCAAACCACAGCCACCATCATCTGGATTCCAGTTCCTATCTTTATTTCCTCTCCTTGTCCTCCCAATCTTGTCTCCATTCTCCATGGAGCAGATAAAAGAAATGTCAACAGTTTTAAATCATATTATCTCTTCTACTTAAAAGGCTCCATTTAAAGGTTTTTTAACACTTAAAGTGCATGTTTTTTTATCAGTTTTACCAAGATGTAATTGAAAAAATTAAGAACTATTGACAGTGTACATCTTGATGATTTGGTAAATATATGCGTTTTGAAAAGATTCTTCCCATCTAGTTAATTAGTACACCCATCACCATATATATATGAATATTCAAGTCCTTCTCTGAGGAATTTCTCTGATATAATACACTACTATCAACCAGAGTCACCATGTGGTATATTGAGTCTTCATCTATTCATCTTACAGGTGAAATTCTATGATCTTTTACCACATTATCCCTCCCTCCGTACACACACCATCCAGACCCTGGAAACCACTGTTCTAGTATCTGTTACTGAGTTCGATGATACCTTTAGATTTCATGTATAAAATCCGTAAAAGAAACTTCAAAAGCTTCACATCTCTTGCTCCACCCTGTTTCCAGACTCCCTCGCACCCCTTCCCACACCTCTTTGTGCTGTGACCACTCCAGCCTTCCCACAATTCCGGAAATTCACCAAGACCTTTCCTCTCAGCTGCTGTTCCCCGTGGGGCTTCTTGCCAGGTGGTTCAAGTGGTAAAGAATCCGTGTGCTAAGCAGGAGATGCAGGATGCATCCCCGAGTTGGGAAGATCCCCTGGAAAAGGACATAGAGACCCACTCCAGTATTCTTGCTGGGAAATCCCATGGACAGAGGAATCTGGCGGGCTATAGTCCAAGGGGTCACAGAGAGCTGGGCATGACGGAGCAGCTGAGTAGACGTGCATGCACGTCGCTCCCTCCGTCTAGAGCGCTTCTCCCCATCTCTGGAGTTAATCTGCACCCATCCTTCAGTCCCCTATGATGCTTCATTCTCAGAGAAGCCTCCCCCACTCCCAGACTGTACTCTCCTCTTAACACGTATCCATTACTCTCACATCCATATCTTTATTTTTACGGTTACTTACTAACTCAATAATATGTACCTCTCCCACTTGACTGTGGACTCCACGAAAGCATGGGGCATGCATGTTTGCTTACCACTGTTTAAAAAAAAACAAAACCTGGCACCTACTAAGTATTCAGTGGATATGAATGAATACAAGTAAACAAACTCATGACTGAATGGAGAAAGGCAGCCCCCACTTATGACTCTTTCTCACGATGTCGTACATTTGACTTGCATCTTGAGACGGCATTGTGCTTTCTTTTCATCTGGGGCAAATCTCCCAGGACCGAGCATACCTGAGCTCCCTAGCTTCTTCTGGGGCTCTGGCAAAGTCACTAGGTTTTCCTGGATGTTAATCAAGCCATCTGGAAAACAGGGCATGAAATCGTATGTCCCTGACTAGCAGCAGATGTGGCAAGTGAACTGAGCTACATTTCCTTTCAGTAACTAATTGCACACATGGTACAATATGGAGAAAAACATTATAAATCAATTAGGCCATTAGAGCCACACTGTGCTCTGTAAATACAGGGCTAGACCTGGGGTTGGGAAGTGGAAGATAAGGGTATCTGATTCTCCTTGCAGAAGCCTTGGATGACCATTCATGTCCTTACATTTCATTTGTCTCACCCTTCTATCCAGGTTTCCAGGAAGATTAGTTTACTGATATGTGTTAAGGGTTTTGACTTCCTAGGTTGGAAGGTGGGCTGTTACTGGAGGAGGATGGTGGTTTAAAGGTCTTACTGATGTCAGACACTCCTGTATTTGATGTTTACCCTGTCATCAGTATCCAAGGTCAGAGCTGGTTGGTGCTTTGGGCCAGGGTGATGGGAGGAAGAGGAGGTGAACGGAGGAGGTGAAGGGATGAAGTAGCTGCTGTGGAGATGACAATGTTCCCAGGTATCCAAGGCTTGGGACACATGGGTGGTGGTGCTGGTGGTGAAGTCGCCTAATCGTGTCTGACTCTTTGTGGCCCCGTGGACTGTAGTCCACCAGATTGCTCTGTCCATGGCATTTCCCAGGCAAGAATATTGGAATGGGTGGCCATTTCCTCCTCCAGAGGATCTTCCTGATTGAGAGATGGAACCTACGTCTCCTGTGTCTCCTGAGTTGGCAGCGGAGCCTTTACCCCTGTGCCACGTGTACACGCCATGTTCAGATTCCACCAGGAATCTTACCACACCTATATTGTTTAGGTGCCCACAGCCCCAGACAGAAACGGAGCCCCAGGAACCTCAGTCACCACCAAGACAACAGAGCATCTTGCTTCCTCTAATACATTGTCCTTCGTTCAGTGTTTATCTGGGTGTCAGGACCACAGCTGCTGTCTCTTTACAGACCCAGGTCTGGGTCACAGGGCGGGGAGAAAACAATGACTGTTTTGCTTGTCTGGTGACAGATATCCTGTGCCACTTTGCACTGCTCGTTGAAAATGTGATCCCATATCCCGTGACCATCCCCTGGGCTTGCATCTCCAGCACGGCCCGGGGTCTTCAGGGATGCCTGCCAAACAGTCTGTGTTCTGACCTCAACCTCCCTGGGCCCATAAATCATACGAGGCAACTCACACTTCAAGCCGTGGCCTGGGGACGTGGTGGGATCAGAGGGCAGAGACTAGAGAAGAATAGGAGCGGAGGCCAGGGGCAGGGAGAGGAAGGTTATGCTGAGAAACAATGAGAAAGAGAGACAGAGAGCTTTTTATCCCCTAGAGAAACGGGGCTGTTTCCTAGATGTCATAATCATATCACGAGGTGGAGATTGCAGGAGCCCAGTTTGCGGGGGAGGAGGATGCAAGTCAATATTTTATCATGAGTGAAGTTTCTCATCAGCATCATTACCTGTAAACAACTTCTGAAGAAGGGGCTCCTGTCCAGACAACAGATTCACCAGCTAACACATGAGAAATGGAAAAGGCTCAATTAGCACTGAACTTTCTAAACTCGGTGTACTTCTGTTCGCCTATTTTTGCTTCTGTTGCTTGTGCTTTTGGTGTGGTGTCCAAAAATCACTGCCAAACTCAGTGTCATGAAGCTTTTCCTCTCTGTTTACAGCTCATTTTTCTAGCAGGAAAGGGGTTCTTCTTAGACATTCGGCTGGCAATTTGAAACCAGAGTTGCTGGAGTTTTGCACCCTGATATAACGAAGGGAACTGTGCCTGTTTTTAAAGCTATTATCTGTCGATTGTCATGTGAAGATTATGTCCTTCCTCTCCTCACCACTTTAGGTGAATATAGGTCCCTGCCCCTGTTTCATGTGGGGTTATGTGATGTATTTACTTAACCCTACACCCAGTTTTTCCTATTTGCATTTCATGCTAAAAATAACTAAGTTTCCTTTGTGTTCCTTACAAAAGTCATGATTTGTATCTATTTAAGGTCCTGGATGAGATGGTATTCAACTGGCATTCCTGGAAAAAATGACCTAGCATTAGCTTGTGGTTATGGCTTTCAAACTTCTTAAAGCAATGGAATATTTCCTTCAGAAGAAATCTGACACAGAAATCCCATTACACTGAACCAAAGATATCTATGTGGAGCATCTCTGGTTGAGATGGAAGCAGAGGTATCTGATTCAACTCTGCCATCACCCCCACAGAATGCTGGGAACCCAGAGACTATGCTTTGTAAACCTTTACTCTAAGTGAAGAGCAAGACAGAACAGATTGAAACCGGAAGGCAGAAGGGAGAAGGGAATGAATATTGCACACCTGAGCTTGGTATGTCTCTGTTTTAGTCCCAGCTTTAATAGCCACAGAGTCTCGGATAAGTGGTTTAAATGATCGGACTCTCAGTTTCCTCATCCATATCTGTGTCGTCGAGTTTTGCAGCAATTACATCCCACAAGATGTGTTAAAATTACATATCGAATGCTCGATGTACAGACATGAGATACCTGTTGACCTCATTACTGCTCACCTCTGTGATGCTACCCAAGTCTATGCGTCCTGCATGTCTTATGTATGGAGGATCTGTGTGCACGTTTATAGATGGAATCCTGCTCCGCTACTGACAATTACCTTTCCAGATGTGGCTTACTTTCATTTTATTTACTCTTCAATTGAGAGTAACCATTAGATTTCATCTTTCAGCACGTCTGCATCTTTCTGCTTAAGTATCTAGTGCCCTCAGAAATAGTTCTGGATGGATCCTTTTATAATTCAATCCTTCAAATTTTCCTAGTTTAGAACCCAATAGTATAACTTAGAAATAGCCTGCTTGTTTTCTTTGGGGACAGCAAATGGTAGCTACTTGAAGAATGCAAATTCGACCTCAGGAGACAAAACCATGGACCTAGTAGACACACTTGTCAAGTTCCAATGTCATACGATCAGCTTCACCCTCTTATCAGGTGGGAGTGCCCAGAGACAGACACTGGGGTGGAGGCAAAATCTAAAAAAGACTGAATGCAAAACAAATAGAGTATTGTAAAGCAAAACAAACTAAAAAAAAAAAAAGACTGAATGATCTGAACCCTTGGTTGCACACTAGCAGAAATACATTCTAATGAAACCAAAAAGGTGTCCCACAAAATCTAGGAGCAGAGTTGCACCCAAGCTCTGGGACCAAACTTAAAGTATTTGCTTAAATGCCGTCAAGAGATGATTCCTTTTGCTCCGTTCTCCTCCTCTCTCTGTTCTCTTTCTCTCTCTCCCCTCCTTTCCCTCCCCCTCTCCTCCGTTCCCTCTCCCAGCCCTCTTCCTCTCTATCTCCATCTCCATCTGAATCTCTCTCCCCTTTCCTTCCCCACCCTGCTCCTCTGCTTATTTCCTCTGATTTCTTCACACCCAAGTGTTGAAAACCTGACCTCTCCCAAGTTTGTAAAATTTACATCTTACAAAGCCATATTTCTGGAACAACAACAACAATCAGCAACAAAACAGCAACAATCGTGAATTCTCTCCTGTTCATCACTTAAACGGAGGAGATCAAAGATCTCATTTGTCTGTGCTTAGCTGAGTATTACCTCCTGGAACAAATGACAGCAGCCCGAAGGGCACGGTCACCTTGCACACACATGGCTCCTGGGTCCCAGAGCTGCAACAAATGTGGAGGGAAGGGGGAGTGGGCCAGGACATTTGCTGGAGTGACTGGAGAAACATGAATATATTAATGGATAAGAATTTTCATTAAGTGGAGAAGGCAATGGCACCCCACTCCAGTACTCTTGCCTGGAAAATCCCATGGACGGAGGAGCCTGGTAGGCTGCAGTCCTTGGGGTCGCTATGAGTCGGACACGACTGAGCAACTTCACTTTCACTTTTCACTTTCATGCATTGGAGGAGGAAATGGCAACTCACTCCAGTGTTCTTGCCTGGAGAATCCCAGGGGCGGGGGAGCCTGGTGGGCTGCCGTCTATGGGGTCGCACAGAGTCGGACACGACTGAAGCGACTTAGCAGCAGCAGCAGCATTCTCATTAAGTATCCCCAAATACTCCCCTGCTCTGAATTATTTGCTCTTGAGTCTTTGGGTGTGCAGACCTGAGTGATGGGTACAGGTTCAGAATTGTGGGGAAAGGGAATAAGTTTATATTTGGGAGGCAGAGAATAGTGTTTTGGGAATGGAACCATGGCTACAAAAATAATTGGTGACTGTATGAAGGACCAAGTGGACAGATGACCAATGGTCTGTGTGAGCACTACTGAGTGTCCATGGGCAGTGGGTGACCAGAAAGAAAGGATGGCTGAGAGAAATTTTTTTTTTAGAAGCTAATTACTTTACAAAATTGTAGTGGGTTTTGCCATACACTGACATGAATCCCCCATGGGTGTACACATGTTCCCCATCCTGAACTCGCCTCCCACCTCCCTCCCCATCCCATCCCTCAGGGTCATCCCAGTGCACCAGCCCTGAGCACCCTGTCTCATGCATTGAACCTGGGCTGGTGATGTATTTCACATATGGTAATATACATGTTTCAATGCTATTCTCTCAAATCATCCCACCCTCGCCTTCTCCCACTGAGAGAAAGTTTAGACCAAAACTGGCAAACTATGCATGAGATCAAGGACAAAAACAAAAAAGATATTTGTTTTGACACTGTTTGATTTTGTGATAATAAAGACTGAAATGGTCATTGTTGCTGATGTTTCTCCTTATTTTATAATCTCTGCTCTATGTATTAAAATATGATTCTTCTCCTTGCTCTAAATTTGCCTCGTGTTTTTGACTCTACTTTTTGTCTAAATTAATTCTGTTCTTCTTGTTGGCCCTCACTGTTGAATTAAATAAGTGTTCAAGGGCTCATTCTGAAATCCTCAAACCTACCAAGCTTGCTCCTGGCCCAGGGCATTTGTACCTGCTCTTGGCTCTGCAATGAAAGGCCCTTTTCTCAGATAGCAGTATGGTTCTTAGCCTGCTCCCTTGGAACTCTGTCTTTCCTTCTCTGACCAGCCAAACTTATCATCCCCAGTAGCTTTCTATCCCTTTACCTGGTTTTGATTTTTTTTATTACCTGAAATTTTATGATGAGGGATTAAATGTAAGCAAGTATAAACATAAATAAATGAATGAAACTGCTTCTTTGTTTGCTGACTGTCTCTGCACACTGTATTGTAAGCTCCATGGAAGCAAGGATCTGTCTTGTTCATTTCAGAGCTTTTTACTTCCTAGAATAAGCCCATCATGGTCTCAATAAATATTTGTAGAATAAATGTGTGAAATAGGTTTTGACTAGCTTCAGTCATGTCTGATTCTTTGTGGCCCTGTGGACTGCAGCCCACCACACTCTTCTGTCCATGGAATTCTCCAGGCAAGAACACTGGAGTGGATTGCCATGCCATCGTCCAGGGGATCTTCTTGACCCAGGGATCAAACCCACGCCTCTTACTTCTTCTGCACCACTACTGCCACCTGGGAAGCCCCTTAGCAATGGATAGCAATGGGTAATAACTTTTCCCATTTTCATCTGCCTTTAGTTTGACTTTGCCATTTTTGTGAAGAGACAATTGTCTTTGCAGAATACTTTCCTCTCTCAGTCTCTCTTTCTTAAATCATGAAATAATGAAAAAGGGAGAAGATCAGAATCAAGTAGACCAGATTTCAGATCAACAGAATATCATGAAATGTGCTATCTTCTCTGCACCTTGGCTTGTTTTTACCTTAATATGGCCTTAAACCATTTACTGTACAAAAGGGGACGACAGAGGATGAGATGGCTGGATGGCATCACCATGCCAGTGGGCGTGAGTCTGAGTGAACTCCGGGAACTGGTGATGGACAGGGAGGCCTGGCATGCTGCGATTCATGGGGTAGTAACGAGTCAGACACGACTGAGCGACTGATCTGAACTGAACTGATGGATTGAATTGTGTCCATCAGAAAGATATTGCAATCCTAGCCCCTAGTATCTGCGAATGTGACCCCATTTGAAAATAGTCTTTGCAGGTAATCAAGGTGAGATGAGGTCATTCGCAAGAGCCACATGGTGACTGTGTCCTTATGAATAGAGGACACTTGAACACAGAGGCAGACACATACAGAGGGAAAACAATTTGAAGACATTGGGAGAAGAGGACCCTTTAGAAGCCAGTGAATGCCTGCAACTACAGAAGATAGGACAGAATCCTGGAATGGATTCTCTATCAAAGTTCATAGAAGGAACCACCCTGCCAACTGCTTGATTTTGGACCTCTGGCCCGAGAGCAGTGAGACAGTAGATGTCTGTTGCTTAAGTCTCTGAGTTTGTAGTGCTTTGTTATGGCAGCCCTAAGAAATTAATACAGGGACACACACACACACACACACACACACACACAAAGGCTCTGTGCCTAACACATATAGTGGGGTTGTTGGGGTTTTTTGTTTGTTTGTTTTTGGCCACAACACAGTTTATGGGTTCTTAGTTCCCCACCCGGAAAAGGCATTGGCACCCCACTTCAGCACTCTTGCCTGGAAAATCCCATGGATGGAGGAGCCTGGTGGGCTGCAATCCGTTGGGTCACGAAGAGTCGGACACGACTGAGTGACTTCACCTTCACACACTGGAGAAGGAAATGGCAGCCCACTCTAGTGTTCTTGCCTGGAGAATCCCAGGGACGGGGGAGCCTGGGGGGCTGCCGTCTATGGGGTCTCACAGAGTTGGACACGACTGAATGACTTAGCAGCAGCAACAGCAGCAGCAGTTCCCCACCCAAAGATGGAATCTGTGCCCTCCCAGTGAAAGTTCAGAGTCCTAACCACCAGACCACCAGGGAATTCCCACCTAGCGTTAACAATGGTGCCCATTTCCTTCCAGAAGCCACAATGAGGAGACGGATTTGGTCCAATTGAAAGGATATAGAGTTAGGGCTATTGAGAAGATCATTCCAATTTTCTCAGGGCTGATAAGAGAATAGCAAGAAAAACAATTTTGTGAATGACTAGACACAGGCCACGGAGCCTTTCCAACATCTGTCGGAGTTTCCCACTTACTCGGGGCCAGATGCTAATGGTGTGTGTGCCTCTGCACGTGGAGGAAAGTTTCACTGATACTAATGAGCCATTCACAGTCCTGCATTCCAGGACTCCTCCCACACAGGCCCGTTCTCAGATGTTCTGCATTAAGTGAAACTCAGCACCATTTCCATAGCAACCAGAAGCAAGGGCTCCCAGAAGGCCTCACGTTCTAGCGCAGGCCAAGCTCTGGAAGACACGCAGGGCACTAATCCATCTGATAGTGAACCGGCGCTATGGAGGGTGTCATATTGCCAGGCCCTGAGCGCTGCATCAAAAACACAACCCAAACGCAGCCCTCAGATGAACTAATTCAGAGGTTGAGGCAGACAAGCAAAAAATACGCAATCTGAAAAGTGCTACACAGCCCAGGCACAGTCCTGTTTGAGTCTATAGGCTGGGAATCTAACAAGGCTCTAGAGTCATGAAAAAACATTTTCTAAAGAAAGTGACCTCTGAGTCTCCGAGGGCAAGATGGCAAGCCTGCCAGGAGGGTGCAGGTAGGGTGAGAGGGCTGCTAATCTAGACAGAAGGTGGATGCTCGGGGTCCTTATGGCTGCAGATGAAGCAGGTCTGATTTAAAGAAATTATAACTTCAGAACTCTGCTGCACTCACAACGGTGCTCTGTGACTTGAGGCTTTCATAAATCCCAGAACTCCCCTGGCCAGGATGTCCCAAACTGTTTCAAAACCTCACCCTTCCCTCAGAACTGTGAGACCTGTGGGTGGAACTTCCAGCTCTGGAGAAAAGGAGGGCTTAAACTGTAACATGAGCCCTGTCTTTCAGCAGCCTCATCTGTCATTTTCTTGCCCTACTTGTCATGTCACACATTCCTGACTCCTCGCACCATCCTAAAAAAAAATGTGTGTTATCAAGGATTGATGTTCCCTATCTTTGAACTCAGCCCAATCTTCTTTATGTATCATTGCAGACAGGCAGAGAGCCTGGGTCCTGCTGTGAAAGTCATTCCCCTTGTCTGCATAGCCCATTTTCCCAGCAGAGTCAGGCTGGTCCCTACAGAAGACAAATGCCTGGGAACAGACTCTCAAGCAATTATTGAAAAAGTATTTGGCTGAGCCATTTCACCTGACTTTTAAAATTTCCATTGTCCCTGCCCATGTTTCAAAATGACAAACCTATCTCAATGATGACTCTGCAGAATGCCTATTATATAATAGGTACTAAATGTATATTTGGTGTTGTCTAGTTGGTAAGTTGTATCAGACTCTGCAACCTCAGGGACTGCAGCATGCTAGGCTTCCCTGTCCTTCACTGTCTCCCAGAGTTGGCTCAAACTCATGCCCATTGAGTCAGTAATACCATCCAACCATCTCATCCTCTCTCACCCCCTTCTCCTCCTGCCCTCAGTCTTTTTCAGCAACAAGGTATTTTCCAATGAGTCGATGCTTCACATCAGGTGGCCAAAGTATTGGAGCTTCAGCTTAGTATCAGTCGTTTTAATGAATATTCAGGACTGATTTCCTTTAGGACTGACTGGTTTGATCTTGCTGTCCAAGGGACTTTCAAGAGTTTTCTCCAATATCACAATCTGAAAGCATCAATTCTTTGCATTTAGCCTTCTTTATGGTCCAATTCTCACATCCATACATGACTACTGGGAAAACCATAGCTTTACCTACATGGACCTCTGTTAGTAAAGTGATGTCTCTGTTTTTCAATATTCTGTCTAGCTTTGTCATAACTTTTCTTCCAAAGAGTAAGTGTCTTTTAATTTTGTGACTGTAATCACCGTCTACAGTGATTTTGGAGACCAAGAAAATAAAATGTGCCACTGTTTCTACCTTTTCCCCATATATTTGCCATGAAATGATGGGGCCAGATGCCATGATCATAGATTTTTGAATGTTGAGTGTTAAGCCAGCTTTTTCACTCTCCTCTTTTATCCTTATCAAGAGGCTCTTTAGTTCTTCTTCTCTTTCTGTGGTTAGAGTAGTATCATCTGCATATCTGAGGTTGTTGATATTTCTCCTGGCAATCTTGATTCCAGTTTGTGATTCATCCAGCCTGGCATTTTGCATGATGTATTCTGTATCTAAATTAAATAAGGAGAATGACAATATACAGCCTTGATGTACTCCTTTCCCAATTTTGAACCAGTCTGTTGTTTCATGTCAGATTCTAAGTGTTGCTTCTTGACCTGCATACAGGTTTCTCAGGAGACAGGAAAGGTTGGTCTAGTATTCCCATTTCTTTAAGAATTTTCCACAGTTTGTTGTAATCCATAGAGTCAAAGGCTTTAGTGTAGTCAATGAAGCAGAATTAGATGTTTTCCTGGATGGCTGCATATACATAATTATAACATGTTAAGTATATACCGCATATTATATGTAATTATATTTATGAAAACGTGGACTCCCCTGGTGGCTCTGACAGTGAAGAATCTGCTTGCAATGCAAGAAACCTGAGTTCAATCACTGGGTTGGGGAGATCGCCTGCAGAAGAGAACATCTACCCACTCCAATATTCTTGCTTGGAGAATTCCATGGAGAGAGGAGCCTGGAGGGCTACAGTCCATTGGGTCACAAAGAATCAGACATGAATGAGTTATTAACACTTTCATTTTTCCACATTGATATGACTACATATTCTGTGTGTGTGTGTGTGTGTGTGTGTGTGTGTGTGTAGGCTAAATTTACCTTCCTCATCTTCAAACTACCTAACAGATTGTCTTTACATATAATAGAATCTCCATAAACATTTATTGGCTGGCTAGCTAACTGACTGGTGGGCAAAAGGAAACAATGGACTTTCCTATCATGAAGCGAAAAGTATCAGTATATAAGGAAACATTGAGGCAAATTCAACCAAACTTCCTAAATCAAAAAAGAAAAAACATGAAATTCAGGATTGAGGCAAAAGAAAAAAAAAAAAAAAACCCACACAGCAACAGCTTATAGGCTCCAAATCTGTTTTCTTCTTCTTAGACTTGTGTTTTATTTCTTTGGTTCCAAGCCTGTGGATCAGAATTGTTCGCATAACTGGCTAGGGGGGAATAATAATAAAACATTTTATGACATCTTGGGAAAACATACACAAACACAAAACTAGTATTTGATCCCCTGCCTTCGTGACATTGTGATTTTTATGTCCAACTTGAAAAACAGGTATTGCAATAAGGAGATATGAGTTGAGGGAGGGTCTGAAGTTCAGGACAACATGTTAGCTCTGCACTTGGGGCAGCTAGAGCAAAAGCTCATAACCTATCCTTGGATGGACACCAGAAGTCTCTTAAGAAACATGGTTTCAAAGCTAGTTTCCTATAGTTCTCTTCCACACAGGTACACACACATCCCTATGAACACTCTTTGTTATGGAGAATGTCAGGAAATGGCAGACTATGAAAAGGTTTCCCCATCTTGCAGTGAGAAGAGATCAAGACCATAGCAACGTACATTATCATAAGGTCTGTCCATAGAGGCTTCTGAGAAAAGGCAAGCTGTGGTTTTCTCACTAGCACAGAGCTCAGTGAACTGAACTGAGGTTCAGCCTCTGAACCACAGTCCCTCCCACCACCTGCCACCAACAAAGGGCCAGTGCAACTCTAGGAGCCAGTCCCAGGTGAGATGGCTCCATGCGTTCCAGAGGACCAGCACCTGGACTACAGACCAACAGGGTGAGACCGTGCCCTCTGAACTATTAAAACCACGCTTGAATCTTTGTTCACCTCACTCCACTCTGTCCACTGCAGCCATGACAATTAAAGCATTCACATCCTGATTTTGTCTATCCTCAGACTCTATCTCCAATCTTGTTCCAAACCAGGAAGAACAGAAAGACCTCTAAGCTTTGCTCATGGTTTGGCTCGGACTCACTTGTATCATTGCTGCTACTGCTGCTGCTAAGTCGCTTCAGTCATGTCCGACTCTGTGTGACACCATAGACGGCAGCCCACTAGGCTCCTCTGTCCCTGGGATTCTCCAGGCAAGAATACTGGAGTGGGTTGCCATTTCCTTCTGCAATGCATGAAAGTGAAAAGGGAAAGTGAAGTCGCTCAGTCATGTCTGACTCTTAGTGATCCCATGGACTGCAGCCCACCAGGCTCCTCCATCCATGGGATTTTCCAGGCAAGAGGACTGTAGTGGGGTGCCATTGCCTTCTCATTAGGATTCCCTGAAGGTGGGGTGCAGCCCTGGACCTCACTTACCACGAGTCCATCCCAGGCAGTTGATACTCATTATCTCATATACCAATGACTCTATTTTTAAAGCTCAAATGTGATCATTGATCAGATCATGTTGAAAGGTATCTGTAATATCCTGGGTATACTCCACAGAGTTCAGGCTATAATTCTGAAAATAATTTCGAAATAGCTTTTCATTCAAAGGTTACTTTTAATGGCACATCCCCAGGCTCCTTTGGCAGGTAATTCTACCCGTTTTCCTCCCTTTGCTCTCAGATGGGACTACAGGACTGAGTTTTGGCCAAGGCAGTGAGGATAAATGTTACATACACCAGTTTCTGGACTGGCCGCTAGAATTTGGTACATGTTTCTCTACTCTCTCTTTTTGAGCTTTGTTCAGGGGTGAATCTTATAGAGAATGCCAAGGCTGTGGAGTCGAGAGAGCCAGCAACTGGAGGAACCCTGGGTCCCCACATGCCTAAGTGTGGGGCAGAGGACAGAACAGCCCGCCCCACCACCACGGACCCACACTGTCCACTGACAGGACTAGAAGCAGACTTCTGCTCCATGACACTTCTGCAGTGCTGGCTTCGCTTGTTACCGCAGTTGGTCCCTGTTGAATGGTCCCGGCTCATCTGTAGAATATTCCTTCCGCCTGCTGATTCCCTGTGTGAGGCTCACCATTCTGCCTGTCTCAAAGGCTATTTCTGGCCGTCTGGTCCTGACCTTCCCCCGCCGCCCTCAGCTATTGCCTGAGCCCAGTTTTAACAAGAAACTACTGCAATGTCTTTGTAAACAGCCTGGGCCGTCTCAGAGGGGGAGTAGTGAGAAAATGAGAAGCGCTCCACCCATAAGAATCCCATTTCTGCCAACACATCACTTGTTTAAAACATCTCCATTTTCGAGGGCCGAAAGTGCTGCGTCTCTCTCTACAGAAACCTGATCATTTGTTTATTTTTCAGTATTCCTTTTGTTTCATAAACATTTGAGTTGGTCCATGTAGTTGTTTAGCTATTAATTAAGAATTATCAGCAGAGTGTGCCAGCACTACATTTTTCATTTACTTTTTAAAATTATACACTTCAAAGTAGATGAACACACAGTTTTGGGAGTTTTCTTTTCTTGTCCACACCTTGCAGCATGCTGAAGTTCCTCGACAAGGGATCAAACCTGCCTCTCACCCCACCCCCGCAGTGGAAACACAGAACCTTAACCACTGGACCACCAGGCAAGTCTACACAATTTTTTTTTGAAGAGGGCAAGGAAATCTGGGCAAAAGAAGTCCAAATATAATTTAAAAGCTCTTGGTAATTTTTATGTGTATTTAGGATTGATGCTTTTGAACTGTGGTGTTGGAGAAGACTCTTGAGAGTCCCTTGGACTGCAAGGAGATCCAACCAGTCCATTCTGAAGGAGATCAGCCCTGGGATTTCTTTGGAAGGAATCCAAAGAAAGCTGAAACTCCAGTACTTTGGCCAACTCAAGCGAAGAATTGACTCATTGGAAAAGACTTTGATGCTGGGAGGGATTGAGGGCAAGAGGAGAAGGGGACAACCGAGGATGAGATGGCTGGATGGCATCACTGACTCGATGGACCTGAGTCTGATTGAACTCTGGGATTTGATGATGGAGAGGGAGGCCTGGCATGCGGCAATTCATGGGGTCACAAAGAGTCGGACACGACTGAGGGACTGAACTGAACTGAACTGAGGAATGAGAGTCATTTGTCTTCTTTGATATTTCCAATTACTACACCAGTGGTCATAAAAGTCTCAAATATATTCATATTATATTAATTAAAACTTATTTCAAAACAACTAACTTTATTCAAGTCAAGTATGCCCCCATGTGTATTGGGTCAATTGCCATAAAAATTCCATAAACCCTCAACCACAAATTACAGAAAAGGGCGTAATGATGACAGCCATCACGTAAGTTGTGAAAATTAATGCAATAATGAATATAAAGTAAGTACCAGAGTCTACGAAACGTCTATTGTTATGATGTGGAATCATTATTAGCTATTAAGCATCAATAGGCTTTATTTTGACCCCTGCTTTTCTATAGGGAGCGCAGTTTTATAATAACAACCAGAGTGACTCTTTAAAATGTAAAGAAGATAATGTCGTTCTGCTAAAAACCATCCAACAGTTTTTCATCTCACTCAAAACAAAAATCAGAGTTCTCCCAATGACTTACAAGGGACAATAGAACCTTCCTGGATTGCTTTTCTGACAGCATCACTTTCCATTCTTTCCCTCATATACTTTGCCCCTGTTGGACTAGCTCTCTTATGTTTCCCTGAACACACTAGACAACCAACCTCAGAGCCTTCGCAGCTGATTACCCAGTGTGCTTTTTCCATGGAATTCACCCAACTCACTCCCTCACCTTCTTTAAGTCTTGGTCTACATGTCACCTGCAGAGAGAATTTCCCTCCTCATTCCAGCCCTATCTAACCACACCTCCTGCTTTGTGTTCTTCTTAGCACACAAAATGGTCTGATAAACTATAAATATGTTTATTTCTTAAGTTGTAGTTCTATCCCCCCTTTATTGCTCTATTTGTTTCTACAGTACTTATAACTTTCTGATAAAATACACATTGTATGTACTGGGATGGCCAAAGAATTTGTTCAGGTTTTTTCAGTACCACCTTAGGGAAAAACCCAAACAAACCTTTTTGCCAACCCAATATTTATTTTATTTAGTATGTGAGCCCTGTAAGAACAGGATGTTTGCTTGCTCCATTTACCACAGTGTCTGGAGGACTGAAAGATTGCCAGGAACATACTAGGTCCTAATTAAATACTGAATTTACGAATTAGCTGTCTGTCACAGAAGTAAATTTTCTCCATGAAGAACCAAGCTGGTCCAGCGGCAGTTAAGCATTTGTGCTTTGAGGTGGGTGTCGCACAATGAAACTGTTATGGAACTCCAAATCCACCCCAGAGTGACAAATTGTGATTTCAGCAGTGCAAACTTCTGAGAACTTGGGCAAGTTAATTCATTCTCTAACCTTATTTTCCTCATTGTGAAATGGTGATAAGTTGTCTTATAGGGATCTGAGAACTGAATGAGGTAGCCTGAATTTCCAGAATCCCTGATCTGTGAGGGGATGTTCAAAGAATCTGAGTTTTGTGATTGCTGTGGTTCCTCCAGGGCAGCGAGGAGATGTCATGCAGTCTCAAGGAAGATGTGAATTATGCTGTTGCCTCTGAAAAATAGCTTAATATGCTTCATGGAGTTTATCTTGTTCTATCTCTGTATATCTCTTACTAGAGAAGGCTGAGGGATAACTTGAGAGAAATATTTAGATGTCTCCGCAGTATATGGAGAAGTGACCAGTTCAGTTCAGTGGCTCAGTCATGTCCAACTCTTTGCAACCCCATGGGCTGCAGCATGCCAGGCATGCCAGGTGTCCCTGTCCATCACCAACTCCCAGAGCTTGCTCACACTCATGTCCATCGAGTTTGGGATGCCATCCAACCGTCTCATCCTCTGTCGTCCCCTTTTCCTCTTGCCCTCAATCTTTCCCAACATCAGGGCCTTTTCTAATGAGTCAGTTCTTTGCATCAGGTGGCGAAAACATTGGAGCTTCAGCATCAGCATCAGTCTTTCCAATGAACATTCAGCACTGATTTCCTATAGAATTGACTGGCTTGATCTCCTTGCAGTCCAAGGGGCTTTCAGGAGTTCTCTCCAACACCAGAAGTCAAAAGCATCAATTCTTCAGCAATCAGCTTTCTTTATAGTTCAACTCTCACATCCATACATGACTACTGGAAAAGTAGTCCAGACAATAATGAAAGAAGCTTCCCTCTTACCCAGAAAGCCTGTGGCTCTTCCATTCTCACACTAGTTTCATTCATACACAAAATTCGATGAGAACTTTGGTGGACACCTCAGTTGACAGAAGCATCTGGAATTGACAAACAAGTGCATATATAAAAGCTAAATTTCCTTTTAAAATATCCCTGTTCCCAAGACTTTCGGATTTCTGATTTATGAATAGAGCTTAACAACCTCCAGCCATGCGCAACTTAATAACTCTTTTGTGTTCTCTTGGCCACAGGATGAATAAAGAGCATTAAATGACAACCATCTTCTAGTACTTGAAGGCTATAAAATCCAAGGTATAAAAATGAGGCAGAGTGAAATAGTGTAAATAATGCAGTGACATTTAGAAAAAAAGGGAACTTGGGGAATAATAACTGGGAAAACTTCCCTATGTCTAAGATCAGCTGGATGATGAAATAGACTCTGAGGGAAATGGTGGGAGCCGTCAAGCTTGGACTGTTTTGAAATCTGAAGAGACTGAGCCCCAGAGGCCAATACTATGGGATCACTTATTTTTTCTTTTTAACAACAAAGCAACAACATGACTTAATGTATCTTTTCCACCCTAACACCAATTCACTGAATCAGAACTTGATACTGTGTCTCTTACTCAGATAACATACTCTTACTCAGTCATTTTGGAACCAAGTGACAACAGCCTCAAGGTTCAGGCCGTCACATTTGGTAGTTATTTCTGGATGCTTCCCCCTTAAGTAATTGTAGTCAACAAGTAGTTGTGCTGATGCTTTTTCCTTCCACCCATACGCTGCCCTTCTGTCTTTTTTTCTTCCTCCCTCCTTTTTATCCTGTCTTCCTTGTTTTTCTTCCTCTTTCCTTTTCTTCCCTCTTTCTTGTAGTTTCATCTTTTTTTTTTTTCAGAAATGCATGACATCTTGAACAAACATCTTTTCCCTCTTCCATCATCAATTTTTAAAGTAGATCTTAGCCAGAGTCTCAACTCTAAGTGACCACATTCTGGAGTGCTTGAGAGTGGCCTAGATGGTAAAAAAATTAAAAAGTACACAGAAAATGGGGCAGACAGCTAATAATAAAAATGGGATGGGCATACACACCAAGGAAACCAGAATTGAAAGAGACACGTGTACCCCAATGTTCATCACAGCACTATTTATAATAGCCAGGACATGGAAGCAACCTAGATGTCCATTAGCAGATGAATGGATAAGAAAACTTTGGTACATATACACAATGGAGTATTCCTCAGCCATTAAAAAGAATACATTTGAATCAGTTCTAATGAGGTGGATGAAACTGGAGCTCATTATACAGAGTAAAGTAAACCAGAAAGAAAAACACCAATACAGTATACTAACACACATACATGGAATTTAGAAAGATGATCATGTTAAACCTGTACGTGAGACAGCAAAAGAGACACAGATGTATAGGACAGCCTTTTGTACTCTGTGGGAGAGGGAGAGGGTGGGATGATTTGGGAGAGTGGCATTGTAACATGTATGATATCATAAGTGAAACGAATCGCCGGTCTAGGTTCGATGCAGGATGCAGGATGCTTGGGACTGATGCACGAGGATGATCCAGAGAGATGGGATGATCCAGGGGGGTGGGAGGGG
>SJYA01003263.1:2042022-2058324 GCA_006410615.1 Neotragus moschatus
GCCTTGACATACTTCTTTTCGTATTTGGAACCAGTCTGTTGTTCCATGTCCAGTTCTAACTGTTGCTTCCTGACCTGCATATAGGTTTCTCAACAGGCAGGTCAGGTGGTCTTGTATTCCCATCTCTTTTAGAATTTTCCAGTTTATTGTGATCCACACAGTCAAAGGCTTTGGCATAGTCAGTAAAGCAGAAATAGATGTTTTTCTGGAACTTTCTTGCTTTTTACATGATCCAGCAGATGTTGACAATTTGATCTCTGGTTCCTCTGACTTTTCTAAAACTAGCTTGAACATCTAGAAGTTCACGGTTCATGTATTGCTGAAGCCTGGCTTGGAGAATTTTGAGCATTACTTTTCTAGCATGTGAGATGAGTGCAATTGTGCAGTAGTTTGAGCATTCTTTGGCATTGCCTTTCTTTGGGATTGGAATGAAAACTGACCTTTTCCAGTCCTGTGGCCACTGCTGAGTTTTCCAAATTTTCTGGCATATTGAGTGCAGCATTTTCACAGCATCATCTTTCAGGATTTGAAATAGGTCAACTGGAATTCCATCACCTCCACTAGTTTTGTTCATAGTGATGCTTTCTACGACCTTTCAGAACTAACACCCCAAAAAAGATGTCCTTTTCATTATAGGGGACTGGAATGCAAAAATAGGAAGTCAAGAAACACCTAGAGTAACAGGCAAATTTGGCCTTAGAATATGGAATGAAGCAAGACAAAGGCTAATATAGTTTTGCCAAGAGAACGCACTGGTCATAGCAAACACCCTCTTCCAACAACACAGGGAAAACTCTACACATGAACATCACCAGACGGTCAACACCGAAATCCGACTGATTAAGCTAACTAGCCACCCCGAAAGATTAAGTCCAGATCTAGGATGGGCCCTGGATTCTGCATTTTTAACAAACACCCTACACGTAGTTCAGATACAGTGATTTTAGAAGTTCTTTTAGAAACATTATCATAGGAATATTTCTCTAGTTCAGCTTTTCTTTTCTCTCAACTTACGCACATTTTGGAGGGTGGGGACTTCTGGAGTTACTGTGCGTATTCTTGGTTACTGAGGGGTAACTTGTTGCTTTTAGACTCAAAAGCATGAGTTCCCTCAGGTTCAGAAGGCTTAAAGAATGACTGATTTTCCAATGATCCTCCAGTGATCAGACACCTGATCAATGACTCTGTCCCAAGGATGGCTTGGTGATTCACATTCATTCTTTTCTAATATGCGAATCAGATGGGAGAGGAAAGTCATCAGTGAAATAGATACCCTACTACCACAGGGCTATTATTGAAATAAATATAATAATATATTACATTATTATATGACTATAGTGTTGCATAATAATTTATAAAAATGCTACATTCTTATAAAAATACGATATGTCTGCATGATTGCATCAATTAACTATCAGATGAAAATTATGAGTTATGCATCTTCTAAGAACCAACTCACTAGAAAAGACGCTGTTGCTGGGAAAGATTGAAAGCAGAAGGAAAAAGGGGCAGCAGAAGATGAGAGGGTAGATACAATCACCAACTCAATGATCATGAATCTGAGCAAACTCTGGGAGACGGTGGAGGACAGAAGACCCTGGCATGCTGCAGTCCACAGGATCACAAAGAGTCAGACACGACTTAGCGACTCAACAGCAGCAACAATTACTAATCACTATCAATAATGTGTAGAACTGGGAGATTTTACTGGGAGCTGCACAAAAACATTGGGTGATATCTACATGTTAAAAACTGGTTTGATTTCATAATGTTCTTTTCTCTCTGATTACCTGAACATTTTATGTAATTTTAGCTTTTGTCCTAGTTATTCAATAGTCCCCTTGTTTCTATATTTTGTTCTGTATCTGATTATTCCACACCATCTGTGGCTGTAACCGTCTCTCTCCCAAGCCCACTTTTGTTCAATATGTGCAATCACCGACAGAAGAGAGAAAAAAATTTAACCGGAAAAAAAAATGATGCAAAGAAAGATTTAGGGTCCTGCAGATGTTTCCAGCTGAAATACCAGCTGGCATTGTCGTTGTTTATGTGGAGTGGAATCCCAGAACCCAATGAAAGGAGACAATCAGTTTTAGCTGACTCAATTTTTTTATTTCCACTTTCCTAACACAGATGAATCTGATGCAAATTGTTTGAAAATAAGAGGCTTACGGCTAAGTGCATTACCATACTCTACTGCAGAAAACTAAATTTCCCAGTGACGTGATAATGTCTGGAAATACTGCCTTCTAAAGGTTGTTAAAATCCGTGGAGGAATCCCTAGTTATTTTGACTGTTGGTGCAGTTGTTGGAGACACAAATAATTAGAATTCTTATTCTTCAGCTGTATAATGTACCTTCTTCAAAGAATTCAAGAGCCTTGGGACTTCCCTGGTGATACAGTGGTTAAAACTCTGCACTTCCCAACCTAGATGTCCATTGACAGATGAATGGATAAAGAAACAATGGTACATATATACAATGGAATATTACTCAGCTATAAAAAAAGAACACATTTGAGTCAGTTTTAATGATTGGATGAACTTAGAGCCTATTGTACAGAGTGAAGTAAGTCAGAAGATAAAAACAAATATATATTAAGCATGTATATGAAATCTGGAAAGATAATACTGATGAACCTATTTGCAGTACAGCAATGGAGATGCAGACATAGAGATCAGATTTGCGGACACACCAGGGGAAGGAGAGGGTGGGACGAATGGAAACAGAAGCATTGAAACATATATATTACCATATGTAAAACAGATAACCTGTGGGAATTTGCTGTATGACAGAGGGAACTCAAACCCAGTACTCTGTGACATCCTAGAGAGGTGGGTTGGGGAGGGAGGTGGGAGGGAGACTCAAGAGTGAGGGGACATATGTACACCTACGGCTTATTCATGTTGATTAATGGTAGAAACCAACACAATATTGCAAAGCAATTGTCCTCCAATTAAAAATAAATAAAGTTTAAAAATTAAACCATTATTCTAAAACAGAAAGATTCCACACTGCCAATGCAAGGGGTACAAATTTGATCCCTATCGGGGAACTAAGATCCTGCATGGTATGTGGTGTGGCCAAGAAAATATGAGAAAAAAGAAAAGAGCTCAAGCACTTTACAAACAAAAGAGCAATTGGAGAAAGGCTGTACCACATCTTTATTCACACTCAGTAACAGTTACAAGGGACCATTGGGAAAATATTATAGGATGTGTGTGTGTGTGTGTGTGTGTGTGTGTGTTAGTCACTTAATCATGTCCAACTCTTTGTAACCCCATGGACTGTAGCCCACCCGGCTCCTCTGTCCAAGAATACTGGAGTACATTGCCATTTCCTTCTCCAGGAGATCTTCCTGACCTAGGGACTGAACCCGAGTCTGTTGCATTTCAGGCAGATTCTGTACCATCTGNTGTGTGTGTGTGTGTGTGTGTGTGTGTGTTAGTCACTTAATCATGTCCAACTCTTTGTAACCCCATGGACTGTAGCCCACCCGGCTCCTCTGTCCAAGAATACTGGAGTACATTGCCATTTCCTTCTCCAGGAGATCTTCCTGACCTAGGGACTGAACCCGAGTCTGTTGCATTTCAGGCAGATTCTGTACCATCTGGGCCACCATGGAAGCCCTAAAAAATGTTACGGTAGCCCTCTAAAATATCAGCCTTAAAATGACAGCAGTGTGTTATCCTGTACTTGAAGATAATGGTAATTAACTGGTATAATGGTAATAATAGTAATAGCTCAATGTTTATGATATATCAGGCACTTTATTTGAATCTCACAAAACTATATGATTTGGATACAACAGACTGGTTCCAAATAGGAAAAGGAGTACACCAAGACTGTATATTGTCACCCTGCTTATTTAACTTATATGCAGAGTACATCATGATAAACGCTGGGCTGGAGGAAAAACAAGCTGGAATCAAGATTGCGGGGAGAAATATCAATAACCTCAGATATGCAGATGNACTCATTAGAAAAGACTCTGATGCTGCGAGGGATTGGGGGCAGGAGAAGAAGGGGACGACAGAGGATGAAGTGGCTGGATGGCATCACTGACTCGATGGACCATGAGTCTGAGTGAACCCCAGGAGTTGGTGATGGGCAGGGAGGCCTGGCGTGCTGCGATTCACAGGGTCACAAAAAGTCGGATATGACTGAGAGACTGAACTGAACTGATTAAACTAATTTACAAATGAAAAACATGCAGGTATAGAAATTTTAAATAATCTGCCTAAAGTTGCATAATCAATATTTTGCCTGAGATTCACACCAAGATCTGATGCAAGAACCTCTGGACTCTTAATTAGTTTGCAGTATTAAGTCGTTTGATTCTTACATTTTATTGGTTTGCATTTTGGAGATATGGGAAATGACAAGAAAGTTTAAATAGCAGACAGAAGGGTTCCTCCATTGACTCGTGTCAATATCGATATTCAATAGGCCAACAAATATTGGGAAGCATTTTCTGTGTTGATCATCCTTTGAGGAGTTGAGGATACTGGTCTCTGTAAGTAAGTTGTTCAGAAAACTGTGAGAGACAACCCTTTAAACAAATAATGGACTGTTACATGGTAACTTACTTAGTTGCTAAGGAAACTCAGCCAAGTGGTGCTAATTCTCCTTGGGACTGGAGACCACAATGAGGTCAAGAGCTGGTCTGTCCGTGAAACAAACCACTCAATGCAGAGAATCGAACTGCTGTCATGCGGTTCCCAATGATACTGCTGAAGAGAAAAACTCATGGTAACACGTGAGAAAGTTTCACTGAGGGCTTCGAAATTCTCTGCCCCTTAAAAGTGAGCTGAAGGTGGTGGGATGGAGGCAATTTGCAGGAAGCTTCCTCTGTCACTACCCACAACTCTTCCTTAAATTAAGCAGCTGCAGCCTTGAAAGCATACAGTATGCTGCGATTCCATCAAAATGGAATCAGGCAAAGATAGCAACAGCCTTCCTCTCATTGCTTCCCAGGTGGCACTAGTGGTAAAGAACCCGCTTGCAAACACAGGAGGCATGAGACATGGGTTTGATCCCTGGGTTGGGAAGATCCCCTGGAGGAGAGAACGGCAACTCACTCCAGTAATCTTGCCTGGAGAATCCCATGAAGAGAGGAGCCTGGTGGACTATAGTTCATAGGGTCGCAAAGAGTCGGACATGACTGAAGTGACTTAATATGCAGAAAAGAGCACTTGGGAAAGCCCAAGGTCTCTGCCTGAGCTATTTTGCTTCCTGCAGCATCTTCTTAATTAGCCAGAGGAAAACCTGTCTTTGGGCTTCAGGCAATACTGTGCTCCTAGCCTGGAAAAGCAGCCAAAGGCCTCTGCCAACAGCCACTGAGGGGCTCTGCCCTCCTCCCAGATGTTGGCTACCCACTACACTTGTTAAGGAAGCCCACGGACAGGGCGGGACTTTCTAATCCAACTCCCATTGGCCAGAGCTTCCCCTGGAAACCTAGAGAAGGCGATGGCACCCCACTCCAGTACTCTTGCCTGGAAAATCCCACGGATGGTGGAGCATGGTGGGCTGCAGTCCACAGGGTCACGAAGAGTCAGACACTACTGAGCGACTTCACTTTCACTTTTCACTTTCGTGCAGGAGGAAGAAATGGCGACCCACTCCAGTGTTCTTGCCTGGAGAATCCCAGGGACGGGGGAGCCTGGTGGGCTGCTGTCTCTGGGGTTGCACAGAGTCGGACATGACTGAAATGACAGCAGCAGCAGCAGCAGCAGCAGCCCCTGGAACCCAGCACACCAAGAGCTGGGACAAATCACCACATTGTCTACTCATGAAATTATTAAGGATGACTCTCTATGGTTTGTGCTTGGCAGGGAAATACTCTTTCACATGTGGCCAGCATATATTTGGCCAGCAGACTGAGAGTCTGCAGGCAGATAAGACAAGCAATCCCAATTATCTGCTGGTTGAGAGCAAAACACATCTTAGAGCCTCTATCCCAGCCCCAGTTGGGTTGATTCATTGATGAGGAATTTTGCTAAAGAAAAAAAAAAAAAAAAAAGATGTCCAGTCTGGACAATAGTCCAAACAAGGCTTTAAGTGGCAAAGCTTTCTGTGACATTACAGGCCTGTCTAGCAAAGGATGATTTAATAAGTTTGTGAAATGTTTACATGCCTCAGTTAGACCAAGGACAAAAAGAAAGCTGCAAGCAAGTTAGGAGCATTTTTGTTGTTGTTGCTAAGCATTTTTATTTTATTTTACTTTATTTGGCTGCACCAGGTCTTAGTCGTGGCACACAGGATCTAATTCTCTGACCAAGGGTTGAACCCAGTTCCCCTGCATTTAGGAGTATGGAGTCTTAGCCACTGGACCACCAGGGAAGTCCCAAATTAGAAACATTTTTAACCCGAAAGTAAGGTGAACAGAAATGTTTTCTCCCAAGACCTCACCTAGGCACCATAAAGCTTACCAGTATTTCTTGTTTCAAAGTTGAAAAACTCATTGGTACTAACAGTCTCTCCAGAGATAATTTACAAGAGCTGGTAGAGTTGAGGACATTCAGAAATATTCAATGCCTTTGTGATTTACAGAAAGCATTGCAAAAAATAAACTTTTATTTCATTTTGCGAGAAAAGGAAAGTCTGTGAAAGGTTATGTTAGGTTTGGAATATTTATGAATCCAGTCTTCACTGTGGCTTTTCGTCTTTCAGACTCTCTCAACATTTCTCTCAACATTTTGTTAAACTCTATTCAAGGACCATTTTTAAAATCCAGCGAAAAAAACAAACTAAAAGCCATTGATATTTCTTCCAAATACATTAAAAACCACTAGGCACTGCATTTCAAGGATCTCTTTTTCATGTTTCCAAGTCTACCATCTCTGCTCATTCTGCCCTCATCCTGAAAACACAGAGAGGTCACCTCTCCATTTCTGCCTTGTTTGATCTTTCAAGATTAATCAACTTAAACACTTTGAGAGCCCTTCATCACTATGATGAGGTTTTCAAAAATAGCAGATTGGAGATATAAAGTTTATCTCTTTGGAAGGAATGATGCTAAAGCTGAAGCTCCAGTACTTTGGCCACCTCATGCAAATAGTTGACTCATTGGAAAAGACTCTGATGCTGGGAGGGATTGGGGGCAGGAAGAGCAGGGGACGACAGAGGATGAGATGGCTGGATGGCATCACTGACTCAATGGGCGTGAGTCTGAGTGAACTCCAGGAGTTGGTGATGGACAGGGAGGCCTGGCGTGCTGCGATTCATGGGGTCGCAAAGAGTCGGACAGGACTGAGCGACTGAACTGAACTGAACTGAATGCTCATAATAAGTAAATTGAGAGGTGCTGGCCCCCTGTGAAACAGCCTGCTGCTCTTGGTAAGGGTCAGCATGAAGTTTTTATCCTCACCCACCACACACGATTCCTAAGTCTACAAGTACTTAATCTCACCCTATTTTTTAAGAGTTTTTTTGATGTGGACCATTTTTTAAGTCTTTGTTGAATTTGTTACAATATCGCTTCTGTTTTTTGTTTGACTGTGAACCATGTGGTACCTTAGCTCCCCGATCAGGGACCGAACCTATGCCCCCTACGGTGGAAAGTAAAGTCTTAACCACTGGACCACCAGGGATGTCCCGCATCTTATTTTTTAAGAATGGCAACTCTGACCAGGTCACTAAGCTGCTTTTATTTATTTGACAGATTCTTATTCGGTGACTTCCACAGGCTACATAGGCCTGAAACTTGTTATAAAAATGATCCCTGGTTACCCAACACCTAGAGAACATGTTGCAAATCACTCATCTTTCTCATAATCCTTTAACCATCTGCGAGCCTATCATCCTAGACTCACTTCCGTCCCTCCTTTCACTGTTATTCCCCTTCAGGTCACTCCCTACCCTTGGCAGCTATGATGCATTCTGTATTCATCCATATATGTTTACTTGTAATTTCACAAATATTGCACCATACTTTGCTCGTGTTCATCTTAATCATTGCATTTGGAATGCTTCCTCTGTCTTTTCCGGAATATCTTCTGCCCCAACACACACACACACACACACACACACACACACACACACACACACACATACACCTGAATAGGAAACTAATATAAATCATTTAAGACTCAGTTTTAAAAGGCCTTCCTTTGACATATTCCCTAACTAAAAGCCATGGTTAAAATGGCTACAATTTCTTTTTTTAATTATTCTATACAATGTTTTCTTACAATGTATGATAAAAGTTAAGTTTTGTTATAGGCTAGGGGTTTTGCTTCCACTTTTAATAAAAATAATTTTAAATGGATAACCAACAAAGACAGTCTGAAAGCACAGGGAACTCTGCTCAGTATTCAGTAACAATCTAAATGGCGAATGAACTTCAAAAAGAACAGATACGTGTATATGTATAACCGCGTCACTTGGTTGTACATCTGAAACACAACACTGTTAATCAACTGTGTGTGTGTTTGTGTCTGTGTGCACACTTTTCAGTTTTATCTAACTCTTTGCAACCCTCCTTCCCTGGTAGCTCAGCTAGTAAAGAATCTGCCTGCAATGCGGGCAACCTGGGTTTGATCCCTGGGTTGCAAGGCTATGGACTGTAGCCCACCAGGCTCCTCTGTCCTTGGGATTCCCCAAGCAAGAATACTGCAGTGTGTGGCCCTCCCTTTCTCCACGGATCTTCCCAATGCAAGGATCAAACCCGTGTCTTTCCTGTCTCCTGCGTTGGCTGGGGGTTCTTTACCAATAGTGCTACGTGAGAAGTCTCATTGATCAACTATGCTGCTGTTACTGCTGCTGCTAAATCGCTTCAGTCGTGTCCGACTCCGTGAGACCCCATAGACAGCAGCCCACCAGGCTCCCCGGTCCCTGGGATTCTCCAGGCAAGTACGCTGGAGTGGGTTGCCATTTCCTTCTCCAATGCAGGAAAGTGAGAGTGAAGTCGCTCAGTCATGTCTGACTCTTCGCAACCCCATGGACTGCAGCCTTCCATCCATGGGATTTTCCAGGAAAGTACTGGAGTGGGGTGCCATTGCCTTCTCCTTGATCAACTATACTCCACCTCGTGATGGGAGGAGCTGAGAAGAAACCACAGCCTTTTAATAGTATTCAAGTTATAAGGTATTCCTCCTCCTGGCGCTCAGTCTGTGGCAGGATTTTTCCTCAAAAGAAATTATTTTAGGAATGTAACATAAAAAGTTAAAAAAAAAAAAAACACAAAAAAAAGACACACTGAAGAGCAAAGAACAGTCATTTTTGGAACTAGTGAAAAAGCAGCAATGTATTTCTTTTGAGGAAAAATCCTGCCACAGACTGAGCGCCAGGGGGAGGAACACCTTATAACTTGAATACTGTTAAAATGGCTATGGTTTCTTCTCAGCTCCTCCCATCACGAGGTGGGGATGGTTTCCACTATTGCTGATTCTGGAATAGACCAGTTCCTTGTTGTCTCCAATAACATGCAGTGGATGTGACATCGTATGGCTGCCAAGCCTCAGCTCAAGAGGCCTTGCGGTTTTTGCTCTCACTCTTTTGGAAAGTTGCAGCCACCTTGTCAAACACCTGGGCTAGTCCGCTGGATGGGCCACACAGAGGAGAATCAAGATGCTCAGCTAGTAATCCAACATCCAACCTAATGACCAAGGATGTGAGCACCTTTCTTTGCCTGTCTGACCTGGTTGAATCACCATGAGTAATTCCAGGAAACACCAACGGAAGAAGTGTGTGCCTCAGCTCAGACTTCAGAGAAAAAACATGAGCAAATAAACTCCAATTGCTTAAACCTACTTAGTTCTGGAAAGGTGTGTTACACAGCAGTAGGTAGGTGGTATAACCCCACCCCAGTTCCAACCGCAGATAGCTAGTCATTTTGAATTTTGAAACACCATAGCACCCTGTGTCTACTTGTAAAATAGTAAGAGTCACATTTTAACATGATCACGTGTTTATGCATTTCTCCACTACTTGACTCTGAGTTCCCTAGAAGCAGAAATAGCCCCAGGACCTCACAACGCGCCTAAATACACAGCAGGCACTAAAGAAATAACTGTTAACAAACATCTAAGACTTAGCCTTCATAAGGACAGATTCTATCATGTTGATTCTATTTGAGTGTGTTAACCAAACCATGGGCAGAAGAGACTTTCACCTTCCATCTTGGGACACCGGTGAGCCTCATGCCCCACAGCATGGCTCACACGAGGTTAAATTTAGCAGCAGTAATAGATTGGATCTTTTCAGAGTCCTAAGATTAAATAGCCTCAGATGAGCAGTATTTCACTAGCTCTGCCAATCTAACAGCCAAGGGAACTCTTTGCTTGCAAAAAACAGAATGTAATTCCAAGCAAAATCCTGTAAGTCTTGGCTTTGGGACAAAATGCCTTATAAAAATAAAAACATTTGTTTTATCCAATTCCTCTCCAGAGCTTTGGCCAGCATTATCCAGAACAAGTCAAATTGTCCTCTATCGTCTGCAGTTACTTGTATATTACTGGTAACATGGCTGGGAAAATGATGATCATATTAGTCATCTTTAGATCATAATTCTTCCAGTTTAGAATATATTTTTGCATATATTTTAGCTGGATGAATCCCATTGTTGAATAATTAAATAACCCATTTAGAAACATAGATGCAAAGTTACATTTTTATATTTCACTAAGTTGCATTAGCACCTTTAATACTATTTTCGTCACATATGTCATTATTAAAATCACATCATTATTAAAACTACCATTAGCATAAAAATGTGTGTGTGTGTGTGTGTGTGTGTGTCACGTCACTACTGTCACATCTCAATCTTTTTGACTCTATGGACTGTAGGTCTCCAGGCTCCTCTGTCCATGGGATTTTCCAGGCAAGAATACTGGAGTGGGTTGCCATGCTCTCCTCCAGGGAATTTTCCCAACCCAGGGATCAAATCCACATTTCTTGTGTCTCTGTCTCCAGCATTGGCGGGCAGGTTCTTTATCACTAGCGCCTCCTGGGGAGCTCCAATATAGAAGTCAAAAAAAAATTGACTAGAGGACTCAGAAGACATTTTCATCCCCTGCTTTGCTTTGTCAATGACTTGCTCTATGTGTCTTTGAATCTTAAATGTGTGTCCCTAGGTTTGTTTGGTTTTTTTTTTTTTTTGTCAATTCCTTTCATTAAGAAATAAAAGATTAACAACATAAATTGTGGTTGAAGATTTCATAGTAAGTGAATAGTTAATAAATAGGTCACGCTTCAGCTAAATAGTGTGTAACCACTTATATTTTAGAAAATATTAAGACTTTTAACTATATCAGTAGGGTTTTCTGTTAACTATTTTATTAAAAATAAGCTTAATAAATATTATATCTTTTTAAAATTATTTCTCCAGTTTTATTGAAATATAATTAACATCCAGATTGTATAATTTTAAGATCTACAGCACAATGATTTGACTCACACAAATTGTGAAATGACCACCACAGAAATTTAGTGAATATCTATCATCTCATATAGATACAGGGAAAAAAAAGGAGGGGGGGATTTTTTTTCCCAGTCATAAGAACTCTGAGGATTTACTCTCTTAACGGCTTTCAAATACACCAAACAACAACGTTAACTGTCGTCATAAGGTTGTACATTACATCCCTGGTGTCCGTCTATCTTATAACTGAAAGTTGAGACTGTTGACCTCCATCTTCCGATTCACCCTCTCTTTAGCCCTTGCCTCTGGTAACCACACACATTTGATCTCTTTTTCTAACTTTGGTTTCTTGCTTTTTTAGATCCCACATACATGTGAGATCATATGGTATTTGTCTTTCTCTGCCTGATCTATTTCACTTAGCATAATGCCCTCAAGAGGCCCATCCATGTTGTCAAAGATAGAAAATAGCAGGAGTTCTTTATTTTTCATGGCTGAGTAACATATATGTGTGTGCATATATATCACAACTTCTATATCCTTTATCCGTCTATGGACACGGGTTGTTGCCATACCTTGGCTATTGTAAATAACGCTGCTATGAACATGGGGATGCTGAGATCTCTTCCACATTGTATTTTCATTTTCTTCAGATATATTCCCAGAAGTAGAATTGCTGGATCACATGGTACTTCTGTTTTTAATTTTTTGAGGAAACTCAATACAGTTTTCCTTATTGCCTGCCCCTATTTATAACCCTACTAACAGTGCCCAAGAGTTCTCTTTTCTCCACATCCCTGCCAGCATTTGTTATCTCTTATCTTTTTTATTACAGTCATTCTAAACAGGCATGAAAATGATATCACATTGTGTCTTTATTTGCGTCTCGCTAATGATCACTGATGTTGAGCACATTTTTATGTACCTATTGGCAGGAATTTTTTATTAATTACACAGTATTTGTTGATATCAATTTAAAATTACTACATGTGTTCATTTTTAGCTGTAACCAAAATCGATAACGGGTCAGTTTTGAAAATGATTTCAAAATGCCCAATCAAGATATATAGGAACATTTTTTTATGATCTATTTTACTTCTTGCTATGGAACAGCAGTCCATCTGGCTCAAGAAAGACTACACATCTTTACTAAATTGCTGTAGTTTTGGCAAAATGCAAACTCAACTCCTCATTAGTGAGACCTTATTTATTTGCAAGGAAATTTAATCCACATGATTTTGATTCGTTGACACTTACAGCAATATAAGCAAATACTGTTTCATAAGTGCTACTTGATTTCTGAGAAGTCCTCGAGCCATATTTTGCTGTGATCTTTTTTATTGGGATAAGAAAGTTTATTTTTACAGGTTGAAAAGGGGGGAAGGGCTCAAATTTGAGCAGAAAATTTAGACCCTTAGCGTGGTAGGAGGGGATGAAATGAAAACGTCTTTGAGACTCGTGACAGCATAAGTACTGAGGGGTGTCCTAGACAGGTAGATTGACCTTGACTTCCAGGTATACACTTCTGGGGTAAAGATTAACCTTTCAGCCAGCTTAAGCCAATAGTAATAAGCAAGCTGATTTGCCTTCCCAACTATCCTTCAGAAGACCCACAGAGACGATCAATGAGTCAATTAGAAATATAAGTGAAACTTACATAAATGGAAAGTTTGCTGATTTTGCGACAATCATGTAGGTAGGTGAGCTAGAGAGTGAGTCACTTTTGTGTTCTCTGTTGACCTGGGTGCCAACGAGACTCCACCTAAACTGAATGGCTGTCAAGCTTCATCCCAGAGCAGTGACTCACTCACCCTCAAGGCTCACTCAGGGAACAGTTTTGGCTCTGAAGACCACTAACCCTGGGAACTCCCCAGCTGAGAGGTGGGACTGGTGAGATTTAGAACTGCTGACTTGGAGTTGTGAGTCATGGGTGAGTGCCAACAAGCCAGCATAAATCATGTAAGCACTTGAATTTCATGGCCATTATTTATAATAGCAGGGTAATAGCCTAACTTTTATAGTAGACATTTATTCACAGATATAAAAATAAAGCATTATTAGAATTCTTTATCCTAAATTTAGACATTGAGAATTAAAAATTCAGGATAGCTGATCTCCCCCAGACCGTAAATAAAGAGAAGACTGATACAGCTGCTTAACCTAATATTTTGTTTCATATTTATGTGACCAAAAATCTGCCGTGGAGAGACACAAAATTTTAAATCAGTAAACCTAGATTAAGACCCAAATCTGCTGATTACAAGTGATTTGATGCTGGGAAATGACAAAGCTTTCCTTAGCTTCAGTTTCCCAATTGCTACACAACAAGTTTCACAGAGTTAATATCACAGTTCATTGATGTGCTTGAAACTCTTTAATTAACCATGAAACACTGTACTCATTTATTCTAAGAAATGTGTATACTCATTTTGGAGTCAAGACCTAGGCTTGAAACTTAGTGTGATTAAAACTCAAGCATCTCAAGTTTTTCTTTTTTTATCTGTATAGGAACATTTTTTAAGATGCACGGTATTGCATTTCTATCTCTTTTCAGGCATTAACACTGTATATTTGCTTCACACCCCAAATTCACTACTCTCAATACAAAACATTGCCCCCCAACACCAAGATATCCAATGGCAGTTAGAAGAATAAAACTGCACACAATGAAGGTTCACATTTCCCAGAAGAAAGTCAATTCACTTTCTCTGTGCCAAGTCTCATAAGCTGTGCATTAATCTCTGCAGACTTGATTTCAAAAACGAAACTACATTTAGAAAGGAAACAAATTCTACCAGCCATTTGTTGGAAACTGAAATCATTCTGTGTCTTGAATGTTTTAAATTTATTTATTTATTTGGACAGGGAAAGTTGCATATTTGAACCACATGTGAATCCAACTGGAATATGTTAGTTTTGAATGTGCCAGAGTTCCTAGAGGGCTTCAAAAATCCAAAGATGTAGTCAGTCACCCTAGCTTTAGGCGATCTGAATGTCTTGGCTCATGGTAAGGGTACAGAACAAAACGTAGCTAGTGCTTCCACCCTATCCACTGGCATCTATCCTCATCGCAGGAGCTAGTTTGGCTTACTCTATGGAGGTTGAGTAAGACCACCAGGGGCCAGGAGAAGGTTGGAAACTACTGGCTTGAGGACGAGAATGGAAGAGTGAGTTGAGCACTCAGTAAGTTGAGTGCTTGAGAAAACATGGCTGCTTAGCTCAGTTCCAAGATCGGCAATCAATACTATGCTCCTCTGTTAAGAGGGAATTCAGACTAGATGATTTCAAAGATCTTTTCTACATCTAACATTCAATGAGCTATAAAATTCTTGAACTAGGTTGCCATGAGTAACTATAATCACTTGGCCCAGAGGAAGACAAATAGATGTAAAATATTTCAATATTTGAAAGTTTGGACAAGAGAAACAAAAACACAAGAAGGAAAATTCTACCATTTCAAAGCAGTAGTGAATTTGACCTAAAATGGGCTCTGAACCTGACCAAATTAGCAGCATCTTCTCCCTAAGGCAGACATTTCAGTAGTAAATATAGGAAAATTAGTGTATCAGTCAGGGTTCTCCAGGAAAAAAAAAATAAGAAAAGACATGCACACACACGTGTTCACACACACATTCACAAATACACACACATACACATATACACAATGTTTATTTGTTTACTAACTTTTTCCTTTTATTTTTTTTATTTTAAGGAATTGGCTCATCACACAATTGTGGGGGCTGGCAAGTCTGTTTAGGGCAGCTTTATTCATAATGGACAAATACTAGAACACCCTATCTGTCTTCAGTGGATAAACAGTTTAAAACCCCAGTGTGTCTATGCCATGGAGTACTACTCAGCAAGTCAAAAAGAACAAACTGTTGGGACATGGGACATCTTGTATCCAAGTAAAGATGCTGAGTGAAGAGAGCCAGTTTCAAATCCCATACTGTGTGATTCTATTTACATATGTAACATTCTCTAGGTCTGTATACAACATGCTTTTGGCTGGGGGCGGGGGGAGGGGAATGTGGCTCTAAAGGAACAACACAGGATCTTTGTGGCCACAGAGCACTTCTGGGTGTGATATTAAACCATGGTTTTACAAGGCGTCACCACTGACAGAAACTAGGTAAAGGGGGCGTGGGATCTCCCTGAATGATTTCTTAACAGCTGCTTGTGATCTGTATTTAGCAGAATAAAAAGTTTAACTTAAAAATTTAAGTTGACACAGCAAACAAAATCATAAGCAAAACAAAAAGATAACCTACAGACTGGGAGAAAATATTTGCAAATGATGCAACTGACAAGGGCTTAAGGTCCAAAACATACAAACAACTCTTACAATTCAATAACAACAGCAACAACAACAAAAATAATCAGAAAATGGGCAGAAGACCTAGATGTTTCTACAAATGGCCAATAGGTACATGAGAAGATGCTCAACATGACTAGTTATTAGAGAACTAAATAAAAACAACAACGAGGTACCACCTCATATCCCTCAGAACAGCCATCATTAAAATGTGTACAAATAATAAATCATGGAAAGAGCACCGAGAAAAAGCAACTTTCTTACACTGTTGAAAGGAATGTAAATTGGTGCAGCCAATGGAATACTACTCAGCCCTAAAAAAGAATGAAATAATGCCATTTGCAGCAACATGCTGCTGCTGCTAAGTCACTTCAGTCGTGTCCAACTCTGTGTGACCCCATAGACAGCAGCCCCCCAGGCTCCCCCTTCCCTGGGATTCTCCAGGCAAGAACACTGGAGTGGGTTGCCATTGCCTTCTCCAATGCATGAAAGTGAAAAGTGAAAGTCAAGTCGCTCAGTCATATCCAACTCAATCAAATCCCGACCTGGGATTTTCCAGGCAAGAGTACTGGAGTGGGGTGCCATTGCCTTCCCCTTGCAGCGACATAGCTGTCTCTTATACACA
>SJYA01003263.1:2058384-2082634 GCA_006410615.1 Neotragus moschatus
ACTACAAGTCCAAGTAGATGCAGAGGTTTATAACAACAATAAAAAGTGTGACTGAATATACACATATATATACACCACCCATAAGCAAAATCTAAACAGTCCAACAAAAATAAATACAATAGATTGACCCGGTGAGCAAAGGAAACCCAAAATTATAGCTACCAGAATGGAACTAACTAAAGCACAAACTGGAAAACAAAACTAAAGCCAGGTGCCAGTTGGGAATAAAGCAATGAAATAAAACTAACCAATATGTTGAGACTAAAGGAAAGAAAGGAAAAAGAAAGAATAGAGATGCAAAGTTAAATATAGGTAAATAGAGAAGATTTATATATATTAAAGATTAACTGCAAGGGGGAAAGAATAGCAGGAAAAGCAAACAAAGGAATAAATGTAGAAAAAATAATAATAGGTTTAAAAAATTAAAATTAAAAAAAGAGAGGAAAAAACTGAAACACTCCCCAGAATGGCAAAAGCCCAACTTAGAGGCAGAGGTTTATAACAACAATAAAAAATGTGACTGAGAAAGAAAAAAATAAGTTCAAAAGCTTAGTTAGATTTCATAGTGCCAAAAAACCCACAACCAGAACAGAGACAGGGGTGGGAGTGAGGAGGGAGGCAGTGGAGGAAAAAAAGAAAAAAAAAAATTCCAAAAGAATCTACAGAACAAGTCAAAACATAGGAATAACAAATGTTTTTCTTGAGTCACTGCTATCAGAGTCCTTTCCCTCTCTGGGAGTCACAGTCCACCTCACCTCCATAGGATGCCCGCTAACTCTGTGCTGATCTCTGGACCCGCTGTGGGGGCAGCTCAGCCTCTAATCTGGTCCTACTTCTCTGTGTTCTTGCCTCCTATGTCCCACAGCTATCAGAACTAGTGTGTTTCCTTTTGTAGGAGCTCTCAATGACCTTTTGTATATTCCACAGACACAGAGTCTACCTAGTTGATCGTGTGGATTTAATCTGCAGCTTGCACAGCTGGTGGGAAGGTTTGGGGTCTTGTTCCTTAGTCACACAGCCCTTGGGTTTCAATTGTGGTTTTATTTCCACCTCTGGATCTGGGTCGTCCACTGGGGTTTGCTCCTGAGGCTGCCCTGGAGGACTTGGGTTTGCCCCAGTGAGGGCCAGGTGCAGAGGTGCTGCAGATGCCTGGGTCACAGGGTTCTGGGAGCACCAGGTACTCAGGGGTGTTGGTGGCTAGGGCAGCAGGAAATACAGTGCTCTAGAAGAGTATGGCAACCAGTATTGGCCAATACACTCCAACCCCCCTCCCTGACAAGCCACAATCCACAGGGTTGCAGAGTCCGACACTACATAAGCAACCCTGCACTCATAGGCACAAGACTTTTTTTTGCCTGTGGCAGCTTGCCCCAGTGAGAGTTGAGCGTGAAGATAGCACAGTTGCTTAGCTTATAAGGACCCCGGTGACGCCAACTGTGCAGGGACACAGACTGCCTCTGTGGCAGGAGTTATGGGCATATTGTAGTCTTTTTTCGAGCCTCTTGTAGCTGGTGATCAGATCAGCTGCTCTTTGGCCAGTCTTTCTCCATAGTTCCACCCATTCGTGTGCTTAGAGGGCTCCCTTGCCTGGGGTCCTTCTCTGTTGTTCACTGCATTAGGCACATAGAGGGGCCCCTGTGGGTGGGGTCCTACTCTGTAGATTAGTGCATCAGCCACTAAAAGGAGCACCTGGGTGGTCCTATTCTGTAGTTCAGTGCATCAGGCATTTGATGCTCCAGCCTCTCTTGTTCAGCTGCCAACGCTGGCATGTGCGGGGAGAGAGGCTATGGGGATGGCTCCACCCACTAAACGTGACTCAGCAGTATCTCCTTGTTTCCATGGCTGCCTGGCTTTCCTTCACAGTCATTTCCCACCACAATCTCCTCCCTCACATCCCTTCGATCCTTCTCTCCACAGTCAACAGCAGCCCTCACTTTGGGATTGCTCCACAATCCCTAAACTCCAGCTCCCAGCCACTGCGCCATCTGGGGTATGTATGGCTGTGGCAAGGACTGTCTGATTCTCATTCCATTTAGGCTGCCACAGATCAGCTGTTTCCCTCTCAGCCTTAAACGTTTCTCTTCTGACTCAGATAATTGCTCTGAGGTGGGGATCGAACCCCTGCTTCAGTTCCCCCACCCAAGGAGGGCAGATGGAGTCCTACTGGCACTCCAGTTTCTCCCCCTACTTCCTTTGTCCTGCCGAGTTTTGCCTGGGTCTATATATTCTTTTCCTCTGGTCAGGTACTCCTGTCTGCATGCACTTCTGTGTCTGAAGGTGTACTCCTGATGTATCCATGGAGAGAGATGCACTCCATGTCCACCTACTCCTCCGCCATCTTGTTCCTCCATGTTAATACTCATGATGTGTTAATATTTCATTGAATGTTTTTGCATATAAGTTAATGTAGGTTTTCTTTGTATTTTCTTTCCTGTTTCTGCTATCTGAGGTAATTCTAGTCTTATAAAGATTGTGTAAAAATGCTGTAAATTCTTCTTTAATTGCTTGGTAGACTTCTTCAATGAAACGTGGGCCTGGTTTTTAAAAGCTTCATTGAAGTACATGTATTTTTTTTTTTTACAATGTTGTGTTACTTTCTGCAGTACAGCAAAGTGAATCAGCTGTATGCATATATATACCCCTCCCTTTTGGGATTTCCTTCCCATTTAGGTCACCACAGAGCACTGCACAGAGTTCTTTGAGCTGTACTCTAAGTTCTCATTAGTTGTCCAGTTCATACACCACTCCAGTGTTCTTGCCTGGAGAATCCCAGGGACGGGGGAGCCTGGTGGGAGGCCATCTATGGGGTCACACAGAGTTGGACACGGCTGAAGCGACTTAGCAGCAGCAGCAGCAGCAGAGTAACTATGTCAATCCCAATCTCCCAACTCATTCTTGTTTCTTTTTCAGGAGATTAGACTATAAATTCAATTACTTGAATGGTCTTAGAATTTTTCAAGCTGATTGTTTCATCCTGTTTGAATTTCGGCAGTTTTCAGTTTTCAAGGAATTGGTCTATTTCTCCTCAGTTATTGAATGTATGCGCATTCAAAGAGTTAAGACACATGAGTCGACTGCTGTGGTAGCTGTGCTCCAAGAGGCGCCTCAGTGGGCCCTGCTTCCTGTTATTCACACCCTTGTGCTCTTTCCTCACACGTTACACCAGAGTTGGTTGGTCTGTGTGGCAGAAAATGCCGGAAGTGAGAATCATGCCTTGTCTAACAGTAGGTTCTAGAAGACACTACAGTTTTTGATTTGGTCCCCCATCCCCCCACAACCTTGTCTGATTATGGCTTTGAGGAAAACCAGCTGCCATGTTGTGAGCAGCTCTACGGACAAGCCCATGTGATGAAGAGTTGCAGAAGACGCTTGCCCACAGGGCGTGGGGCTGCCATCTTTGACAGAGATCCCCCAGCTCAGTCAGGCAGTCAGATGCCTGCAGCCTTGGCCAACATCTTTATTGCAATCTCATGAGAAATCCTGAGCCAGAACCACCTACCTCATCTGCTGCTTGAATCCTGACTTTCAGAAACTGTGTCAGATAAGAACTGCTATTTCAAGTTGTTAAGTTTGGGGGTAGTTTATTATGCAACAATAGATACCTAATGGAATTGCCATTGATACCCTATTATAGGGATTTCCCTAGTGGTCCAGTGGTTAAGACTTCACCTTCCAATGTATGGGGTGCAGGTTTGAGTTCAATCCCTGGCAGGGGAGCTAAAATCCCACATGCCTTGTGGCCAAAACATAAAATAGCAGCAATATTGTGACAAATTCAATAAAGACTTGAAAAATGATCCACATCAAAAAAATCTTTTAAACATTTGTAAAATTCCTCTATTATACTCAGACCTCTGTACCAAAATAATTTTCCTTTCCCTCTTTTGTTTACTTAACCATTGATTTATCCTTCCAGACATTTAATAAACTCCTACTATGTTTGGTCTGAGAATACAATGTTAAAAAAGAATATCAGAAGTGGGGGTGTTATTCACTTAGCCATGTCTGACTCTTTTGCAACCTCATGGACTGTAGCCCACCAGGCTCCTCTGTCTATGGGATTCTCCAGGCAAGAATACTGCAGTGGGTTGCCATTTCCTTCTCCAGGGGATCTTCCCAACCCAGAGATCAAACCCTGGTCTCCTGCATTACAGGCAGATTCTTTACTATCTGAGCCACCAAACAGAATATTAGCAGGACGTTAAATGGGATTTTCCTCCTCCCTCACTCTCAAACTTGGGAACAATGCATGAGAAGACCCCTACATTTTATGGATGATTTCTGAAAGTTACACTATCTGCCTTCCAGAGCACAGTAAAGAGTAGAATCAGTCATGTTCCTCTCCAGCCAGTTAGCATCTACGGAAGCAACCAGCTTCTATAAAAGAAAGGACAAAAAGAAGAATTACTAAGTTAGAAAGAGTTATTAGAACAGGAAGAGCATGGGAGAAAATGTTCTGACTTTTCCCTTTTCCTTCCTGTGGGAAGGATTTATTCCTTCATGTTAACTCTACTTGAAGAGATGGTGATGAAGTGGCCCAGTGAGATGGAGAACTTATCCACTGCCTTGATCAAGCCAAGCTGCAGGTATCACATGATATGATATGATATGAGAACCACTGCTGAGCTAAGGGAACTCTGCCAGGTGTGATGCGCATGCACTGGGGTTTGGTGGGTCGAGACCAGTATAAAAATCAACATCTGCTTCCTTTCTGGATTATTCCTAAGGTAGAAGTTTGTCCGGTAGGGCAGCTACTGCAGAAAAGAAAGACGACCAGCAGTGGCCAGATAGCCTTCACACCTGTCCACACCTGTCCACACCCTTTGCCCCTTTTTCTTAAAGCTCCCTTCTCTGTCTCTGGAAAGCCAGAAGTAGCAGAGAGAGGGAGAGAGGGAGTAAAAGAAACAAGGAAAATTAAATTCCCCCTTCACACACACACACACACACACACACACACACACACACACACACTAGTTTTCCAAACAATAAGTTAAACCTGAATTTGTATAGAAGGAAAAAGTAAATTTGAACATGAAATTAAAGTTTTAAGTGACTAAAAATCTATGGAATATGCCTCAGATGTAATGAGAGGCCAGAAAGGGAGCTACCAGCAGGGGCATGTCTGAGAATAGTTGTATGAGAAAATATGAGGTGTTTTTCTTTCTGCCAGTATTCAGCTCTTCAATAAGCAAGTTAATGAAAGATTAATCAAAACAAGAAATACTTTCTTCCCAGGGTCTGAAATCTTTTTTATTTTGGCCTTGCACTCCCTGAAATCTCCCATAAGGAGAAAATGACTTAGAAGATCCTTTCCTGGCAGTTGACTTGATCCAGGAATAGACCAGCTTGCAGGCAAGCAGAACATCAGAAGAGGTGGAAGAAGGAAGTCATTTCATGAATAGAAAGAAGGGCCAAGAAGAAGATAAAAATGTGAAGGTACTGAAAGTCAGAAAGCAAAAACTCCCCTAAGGGCCCAGGGAACCCACCACTCAGGAGCTAAGCAGTTTTGTCTCTGTTATTTAGTCCACAGCTGCCTCCAGGAGACAAAAATTTTGTCCCTGCCTTGGCATAAAGATGCATGCCTGTCACAATGATGCTTGCCTGTCACCAAAGTGTGTGGACTTGAGTTATATCTGTATGTCCCTAACGGGGGGTACAATGTAGAGCAAGAGGAAGAGTAGGAGGAATTATTTTTTTAAAAAAAAAGAATCTTGCAACAGTCAACCACAGAAGGAGAAATACTGTTTGACATCCCTTATGTGTGGAATCTATAAAGAAATGATACAAATGAACTTATTTACAAAACAGAAAGAAACTCACAAACTTAGAGAACTTATGCTTGAAGGGGGATGGGATAGTTAGGGAGTTTGAGGTGGACATGTACACACCGCTGTATTTAAAATGAATGACCAACAAGGACTTACCGGATAGCACAAGGAACTCTGCTAAATGGTATATGGCAGCCTGGATAGCAGGAGGGTCTGGGGGGGGAGAATGGACACATATCTATGTATGGCTGAGACCCTTTGCAGTTCACCTATCACTATCACAACTTTGTAAATTGGCTATGCTCCAGTACAAAAAAAAAGTTTTTAAAAAGAGAGTCTTACAACAAAGAAGCCTGGGAAGAAGCAATTTAGAACAACTCTGGATGATACTCCTGAGAGTCCAGAGAGAACTCAGGGTCGACATAAGCCAGAAGTCTCTAGGTTAGAAGTCTTGTTTTCACGAGGAGAACCCCAGGGTCATTAGCATCATTCACGAGGTTCTATTTCACAGAGCCTGGTGAGGATATCAGTTGCCAGTGTCCAGGGATGACAGGGTGGCCCACTTTTCCTCACAAGAAAGGATACAACTCTGATCCCATGAACACAGAAGTGTTACAATCATTGTTCAACCAACCCCTCTGGTCCTGAAAGAAATAAGTTCCCCTCATAAATTACTCACTTACTAGAAAGGAGGAAAGTTAGCATTGAGTGGGTGTGGCTACATTTTCACCAGGCTTCAAATAACATCTCTTCATTTTGAGAGACTGACGTGTACAGGAATGTTTAAGGTGTGGTGTTCAGAACCTCAGTAGATGTTTCCCCTCATTTAAAGTCTTTGCAAAAGGATCTTCCATAATCCTGCCCACCCACTCCTGCCTCTGTGGATCAAGATAAGAGGTACTCTTTTTCCCAAATAAATGCTACAGTTTACAGAAATTTTTAAAGTATGTCTGATTTTGGCTTTTTGGAACAGTATGGATTTTTTAATGTTAGAGACTCACAGAAATGAAGAAGCTTGGGGTCAGTAAGAGCTTGTCCTTACCTGATGTGTGGTAACTCCTATGGCCCTCAGTGTATTCATCTGTAAAACCAGACAATGATTATTATGTCTTCTCTGTTTACTGTAAGTGCTGTTGTGCAGGTTGATCAGTTAATATGTGTATAAAACTTATTATCACTTGTTGTGTCAGACTGGTGTCCTATTTCTGGTTTCTTGGCCATTTCCCCAGATTAATCATGAATTCTGCTTTCGTAATACAATAAAAAAGGATTCACTTTGGGCGAGGCAGTAGAAAACATCTGGTCCTCAGAACTTTGTCAGTTAACAGAAGAAGCCAGTTCCTTGAAACCTATCATTGCTCTTCAAAGAAGAGAAATTACATATAGTAAGTTCCCTACATAGAAACCTTCATGTTGCAAACTTTCAGAGCTGCAAATGTGCATTCCAATGTCCAATACATAGGTTAGTTCATGTGTCTGTTGTACATTGTCACATACATGCATCCTGTATGAGGGGTTGCGCTTTTGTGTACTCACTGTACCATATTGTATAGAGTACAGTAGACAATAGCCTTATTTCAGGCCCAGGATGTCCAGAAGTAAACATAAAAGTATCAGTGGTGTAGCTGGTAACACAGTACTTTTCAAGGTCTTGTACTGCAAGATTAAAAGTGTTTTCTTCTTTTTTTTTGTTTTTCCTTTTTATTATTTTTTTTATTTTTACTTTATTTTACTTTACAATACTGTATTGGTTTTGCCATACACTGACATGAATCTGCCACGGTTGTACATGAGTTCCCGATCCTGAACCCCCCTCCCACCTCCCACCCCATATCATCCCTCTGGATCATCCCCATGCACCAGCCCCAAGCATCCTGTATCCTGTATCGAACATAGACTGGCAATTCGTTTCTTACATGATAGTATACATGTTTCAATGCCATTCTCCCAAATCATCCCACCCTCTCCCTCTCCCACAGAGCCCAAAAGTCCGTTCTATACATCTGTGTCTCTTTTGCTGTCTTGCATACAGGGTTATCATTACCATCTTTCTAAATTCCATATATATGTGTTAGTATACTGTATTGGTGTTTTTCTTTCTGGCTTACTTCACTCTGTATAATAGGTTCCAGTTTCACCCGTCTCATTAGAACTGATTCAAATGTATTCTTTTTAATGGCTGAGTAATACTCCATTGTGTAAATGTACCACAGCTTTCTTATCCATTCATCTGCTGATGGACATTTTTAATGTATTATTTGCATGAAAAGTATTGCAAACTTATTATAGTACANGCTACAGTTTACAGAAATTTTTAAAGTATGTCTGATTTTGGCTTTTTGGAACAGTATGGATTTTTTAATGTTAGAGACTCACAGAAATGAAGAAGCTTGGGGTCAGTAAGAGCTTGTCCTTACCTGATGTGTGGTAACTCCTATGGCCCTCAGTGTATTCATCTGTAAAACCAGACAATGATTATTATGTCTTCTCTGTTTACTGTAAGTGCTGTTGTGCAGGTTGATCAGTTAATATGTGTATAAAACTTATTATCACTTGTTGTGTCAGACTGGTGTCCTATTTCTGGTTTCTTGGCCATTTCCCCAGATTAATCATGAATTCTGCTTTCGTAATACAATAAAAAAGGATTCACTTTGGGCGAGGCAGTAGAAAACATCTGGTCCTCAGAACTTTGTCAGTTAACAGAAGAAGCCAGTTCCTTGAAACCTATCATTGCTCTTCAAAGAAGAGAAATTACATATAGTAAGTTCCCTACATAGAAACCTTCATGTTGCAAACTTTCAGAGCTGCAAATGTGCATTCCAATGTCCAATACATAGGTTAGTTCATGTGTCTGTTGTACATTGTCACATACATGCATCCTGTATGAGGGGTTGCGCTTTTGTGTACTCACTGTACCATATTGTATAGAGTACAGTAGACAATAGCCTTATTTCAGGCCCAGGATGTCCAGAAGTAAACATAAAAGTATCAGTGGTGTAGCTGGTAACACAGTACTTTTCAAGGTCTTGTACTGCAAGATTAAAAGTGTTTTCTTCTTTTTTTTTGTTTTTCCTTTTTATTATTTTTTTTATTTTTACTTTATTTTACTTTACAATACTGTATTGGTTTTGCCATACACTGACATGAATCTGCCACGGTTGTACATGAGTTCCCGATCCTGAACCCCCCTCCCACCTCCCACCCCATATCATCCCTCTGGATCATCCCCATGCACCAGCCCCAAGCATCCTGTATCCTGTATCGAACATAGACTGGCAATTCGTTTCTTACATGATAGTATACATGTTTCAATGCCATTCTCCCAAATCATCCCACCCTCTCCCTCTCCCACAGAGCCCAAAAGTCCGTTCTATACATCTGTGTCTCTTTTGCTGTCTTGCATACAGGGTTATCATTACCATCTTTCTAAATTCCATATATATGTGTTAGTATACTGTATTGGTGTTTTTCTTTCTGGCTTACTTCACTCTGTATAATAGGTTCCAGTTTCACCCGTCTCATTAGAACTGATTCAAATGTATTCTTTTTAATGGCTGAGTAATACTCCATTGTGTAAATGTACCACAGCTTTCTTATCCATTCATCTGCTGATGGACATTTTTAATGTATTATTTGCATGAAAAGTATTGCAAACTTATTATAGTACAGTACTATATAGCTGAGTGTTATTTTGGTACCTAGACTTCCTTGGAAGTTTCCTTGGTGGCTCAGATGGTAAAAAATCTGCCTGCAGTGCAGGAGACCTGGGTTTGATCCCTAGGACGGAAAATCCCCTGGAGCGGGTAATGGCAACCCACTCCAGCATTCTTGCCTGGAGAAATCCATGGACAGAGGAACCTGGTGGACCACAGTCCATGGGGTTTCAGAGTTGGACATGACCGAATGACACTTTCACTTTCAGGCTAACTTCTTGTACTTAAGGAACAAATTGGATTTACACACCGTGCTCTTGGAATGGAGCCCGTCCATATGTAGTGGAACTTCTTGTACTCTATATTCAAAGCATTCCACAGGACAGCCTGCATCCACTTTTCCACCTTATTTCTCAGTTCTCAGCTTTCCTCCACGTGAGTGCCCTGGCCTCCAGCTGACTATCACACTGGGTACCTTGGCCTCCATGCCTCTATTGAACCAGGGGGTAAATAAAGTGTGTACTTTGCACGTGGATGTTCAGATTGTCTTCATAGGCTTGAGCCTCTCCTCCAAGAATTCACACAGTGATGTTTGTGTCCTTTACCTGAGATGAACACCATTCGTCTTTTTCTTTTTTAATTCCCTCTCTTATATGGTCCCCTTGAAGAAAGACATAGCCTGTCACAGTTGGTTGGTTTCTTGCTGGTTTTGTTAGTTGTATTTCTCACGGCATAAAGAACCATGTTCTGCATATGTCAGCTGCTTAAGAAGTACTTGTCAAACAGTGAATGAATGAACAACCACGTGTTATTTCCACAGATCAATATAAATGCGGGCCTTGCTCTATGCCCTCCATTGTTCAGAAAGGCAGATATGGAGAAAGGTTCTTTATCTACCCAAAAGCTTACTGAAAAGGCTTGTGGTAAGAAAGGAAGAAAGAAAAAAAAAGAAAGGAAGGAAGAAAATAAGGACGGAAAGAAGGAAAGAAAGAAAGGAAGGAAGGAAGGCATGCGATCCAGAAGAAACAACACTGCTGAGTTTCTTGGGAGAATTCAGAGGCTTATTCTTTGGCCCCTAGTAATAATCCCCTCAAATCTTGCTTTCTTTTCTATTATAAACAAGAAGCCATCCTCTTAGCATTTAAAAATTCTTCAGATATCTGTAGGTCATGGGAAGGCAAAGACTACTCAATATAGGAATCTGACTCTGGATGAGAAACCAACCTCTTGAGCTCAGGAGATGGCTCACCTCTGATTTCCTTTAAATAACCACAAGGAACCCTAAGTCAGGAGATTTAACCTCAGGATATTTGTGCTCAAGGAAGCCCTTAGCTGCAAGTGGAACTCAGAGTATTGCTACTTCAGCATACAATACACAGTACCAAAAAATCAAAATATCTTTGCAAATACGGACCTGAAATTTCTACATGGGAAATATGGGCTTTGTGGACATCACAGCCACAAAAGGCAGCTCACAGTTGTGTGTGAGAAAATCTTGACCTGACCAAAAATGACATTTTCTTTGTAAAATTTATACTAGAAAGAATTTATCCAGATGAAAATAATTTTGGTAAAGTAAGATAATATTTTTTTTAATTTGAAGTGGTTTAGTTCTGAATAGCAAGGAATGCTATTCCTGATGAAGAAATTTAAGTATCCTAAAGTGATTTACTCAAGAAGACATTTTTCCAGTTTAAAAAAAAATTATAAGTGTTAATATATGTAAGTATAGTGTGAACTTATGGTCTAGAAACAGGTCAAACGCTCCTCCCACGTGAGTAAGTGTAAATCTAACTCACTGTGGAAAGCTGGGGTCAAAACAGCCTCTATCCGCCCTTCTCTCCTCTCTGTCTGAGACTCCTATTATGTCCTCCTATAGGTTATCACCCCAGCAGCTGCTGGTCATTCTGTTACCATGGATCCCATTCCCAGAGAAGATCCTTAATCTAAGCACACACATACACATAGATGGTGGTTAAAGTGGCGGAACAAAGTCGTCTTCTGAGATGTAGTGAAGACCATGCATGACTGGATGTGGAATGTTATTGAGTGAGTCTTACAGCCCCATGACTGCAGTTGGCTCCAGAACAAAGTATGACAAGATAGTTATTAATCCGGCTCCCTTCATGCAAGAGGAAAAATGGAGCCCAGGAAATGACCAGGTGACTTGCAAACACTGGCTTGGCAAGTTGAGACAAAGTGAGATAGAAACATTCAGTGTCCTCTGCTAGAGCATTTGAGAAAAAAATTATCACACCAAGTTACTCACAGTCAGCCCTGGGTACAATTTGAAAGACAAGAGATATTTTCCTTTACTGCCTTTCTATCTCCCATCTCAAGGATTTTTGTTGCTTCTGGTTCTAAGTTACCCAAGTCTCACACAGCATATAGCCCTCAGTCCCCTGTCCTGCCAAGACTTGCCTTTCCAGCAGTGCTCCAAAGCCGGGTCACCCTGACGACTTCCCCATTTCTCAGAACTATTTCTCATGAAACTCTTACAGAGCTGTTAAAAGCACCTTGCTTTCTGCTCTGTGCATCATCACTAGAGTTAAGACGTCTTACACCATTTCAGAGCGCTACCTCTTCAAATGAACTGCTCTGATTTTAAATTAACTGCATTACTGTTTTGTATTAAGGGCACACATCATATATAACCCTAGTGAAGTGAAGTGAAAGTCACTCAGTCGTGTCCAACTCTTTAAGACCCCATGGACTATACAGTCCATGGAATTCTCCAGGCCAGACTACTGGAGTGGGTAGCCTTGCCCTTCTCCAGGGGATCTTCTCAACCCAGGGATTGAACCCAGGTCTCCCGCATTGCAGACAGATTGTTTACCAGCTGAGCCACAGGGGAAGCCAACAGTTCTTTATAAGGTAAATGTCTTTAAAAAAATGACAGACTGAACCATATAAAAACTAAGAAATTCTTAAGTTAAGATTGAACTAAGACCATTCTGGGCTTTGTCCCAGATATAAAATGAAAAAGCTGTATTCTACAGTCCCTGAGAAACTGTTACATCCTGAAATTATATGTTACATTCTGAAATTAATTAAAAATGAGGAAAATCTGGAAATTAAGACACAATTAAACAAAAATGTAACCCACTGAGAGGGAGAAATTACTCATAATAAATGTATTTTAGAGAATTTATGTCTAGACNCTGTATTCTACAGTCCCTGAGAAACTGTTACATCCTGAAATTATATGTTACATTCTGAAATTAATTAAAAATGAGGAAAATCTGGAAATTAAGACACAATTAAACAAAAATGTAACCCACTGAGAGGGAGAAATTACTCATAATAAATGTATTTTAGAGAATTTATGTCTAGACTATATGAAGAACTTTAACAAATTGAGAAGGAAAAGACTACTTACCAAATAGGAAAATGCACAGACATGAATAGACATTTCAAACAAGAAGACATAAAAATCATGAATAATCATGACAGAAACATAGTCAACTTCATTAATTACGGATGAGGACTACTTAGAATGACAATATGATATCACACATGCCACAATAATTACAATGAAAAATATAAAAAGTACCAAGTATGGCAAGAAGATGGAGCAATTGGAACACGTATATACTCCTAGCGTGAGGTTAAGTTGACACAGTCACATTGGAAAATCATGTGGCAAAATTTATTGAAACTAAACATGTATGTAATTGTTATAAACTATGGTGTATTTTATACCACGAAATATTATGCAACAATGAGAATTAATTATCTATAATTCCACAAATATATATGAATGTCATAAACATAATATTGAGCAAAAGAAGCTTGATCAAATGAGAACATATCTGTGATTCCAGAGATAAGTTCCAAAAAAGAGCAAAATCAATATGTTGCTGCTGCTGCTGCTAAGTCACTTTAGTGGTATCTTACTGTGTGCGACCCCATAGATGGCAACCCACCAGGCTCCCCCGTCCCTGGGATTCTCCAGGCAAGAACACAATGTGTTAGAAGTCATAATCATGAGATTAGCCAAGGGAAAGTAGTTGTTAACTGGAATGGAAAAAAAGGTGATCTCTGAGACCTGAAAATAATTCTCTGATCTAGGTGCTGGATCCACAGGTGTAATTGTTAGAAATTTATCAAACTGCACACTTGGAATATGTTTATGTATCTTTCTGTATATTGTAGTTCAATAAAAATGTTCACCAAGATGAAAATAAATTCAAGCAAGAAAAATATAGAGATCTTTACTTAGATGCAAAAAATTATTTGCAAACTGGAGAGATGTTGCCTTTTTGGTGACATACACACAAAAATGTCTATGGGTTTTTATTGATGTAAACTCAGTCCAAGACAAGAGTGAGATGTGGATGTCAAAATTACAAAAATAATTCAGGCTTTATTTTCAGTTTATTTAAAAATAATTTAGTTTCGTATCGCATGAATGAAATATATTAAAAATGTAAAGGTCTCTTAAAAACTGTACAGTACCACATTTTTATTTAATACTTGGGAGAATCAAAATCCAGAAAGGCCTTGCTCGTGCTTGTGAGCAATCATTCAGTCATGTCCAGCTCTCTGCGATACCAATTTCAGAGCATACTGTGGGTAGTGGGGGAAAAAAAGAGCCCATTACATTAAATTTACACATAGATTCATGCATATGTACGTGCCCAGCAGCTCAGTCATGTTCAACTCTGCAACCCCATGGACTATAGCCCGCCTGGCTCCTCTGTCCATGGGATTCTCCAGGCAAGAATACTGGAGTGGGCTGCCATTTCCTACTGCAGAGGATCTTCCCAACCCAGGGATCGAACCCAGGTCTCCCGCAGTCAGATTCGTTACCATCTAAGGTACCAGGGAAGCCCANCATGTGTGAATTGCAGTGACTATAAGGAGACATATAAGGCCATATGAAGACATATCTGAAGTATGCTTAGAATTTCATGTTGTGAAGCAGATATAGGCAGGATTTTTCATGGATTACTGAACCCAAGTAAAAGACAGTGCAGCTTCAAGACAGGGAGTAACACTTTTGGAGGGGAATATAAAGTAAGGCCACAGATGTAGGGAGGAGTCAAAATGTGTTCTTTGTTATAAAAAAAAAGGTATGCCTCGAGTAAACAGAATTCTTTGTGTGTGTGTTTGTGTATGCTCAGTGGTGTCCAACTCTTTGCCACCCCATGGACTGTAGCCTGCCAGGTCCCTCTGTCCATAGGATTTTCCCATCAAGAATACTCGAGTGAGTTGCCATTTCCTATTCTAGGGGATCTTCCCAATCTAGGCATCAAACATACATCTCTTGTATCTCCCGCGTTGGCAGGGGGATTCCTTACCAGTCATGCTAGCTGGGAAGTGCCAGTCAGGATTCTTTAAGGACAATTAAATACTTAATTGATAATGAGTGAACCCATATGATGAAACAATCATGTCTTATTTCATAAATAATTAACTTATGCAAAATAAGCAGCTTTGGAAGTTAAGAGAGGTTAACTGAACTGAGCTGAGGTTGCCGTTTCTGCTCCGATCTCTGTCATATCCTAGCAGATCTGGAACCAGTGTAGCAAAACCACTGGAACGCAGCAGGAACTCAGCACTCTTAACCGAATGAGTCAGTGAGTGGACAGGCACCGTGACCCTGACAGTAATGCAGAGCCCACCAAATCTGGATCCGTTGCTGGGGAAAATGTCCTTCTGCTAGGAGCTTCTGGCTCCTCTATTTTGTCTTTCTTGACTTAGGATAATTGTTCTTTCATATTAAATTTTTTACTCCAACTACGAGATTTTATTATTTTGTTTCCATATGCAAGTTCTCCAAGTCCAAGACTTAAAAAGAGGACTTCAATTAACATTTTTATGACTCTAGACTGGGAACCTCCAAAATTAATTACACATAATTTAATTCTCCTTCAAAACATGCTCTGTAACTGATGAATGTAGTTGCTGGCAACTTGTTTGTACTGTTGCTACTGTTTATATTTTTCAGTAGCAGAGCAAAGAGACTCTATATTTTTGGCAAGAAAGAAACAAAAGGACTTAATTTAAAAATAAAATAAGATCTCCTAAATCTTTAGGGTGGATAGTAGCTCCCAGTAAATTTTCTGAATCATCCTTTATTTACTCCTGTTTTTTTCCACCATGCTAATTCCAAATAGATGGTGCCAAATAGAATCCCATGGATGCAGGAGCCTGGTGGGCTACAGTCCATGGGGATTGTAAAGAGTCGGACATGACTGAACGTCTTCACATTCAAATAGATTACACCTCTCTATTTTCACTTCTTCCTGTTAGAAGCAATGCAAAACCATTATGCAGGAATATCTGAAAAACTCCTGCCACAAAGTATTCCTATTTTTTTAAGAAGCAGGACAAATCTTATTTAACATAAAATAATAAACAAAAGTTTATTAATTTGGAGGCTTTTAGCATTAAAGTCTAAAAAGCACAAGAATATGAAAATTAAAAAAGAAGCTTGGCAAGTTTGACAAAGAAGCAATTAGAAGTTCTAGATATTAAAATAGTAATTTTAAAAATCCAATAATGGCTGAAAAAAACAGGTTAGACTAAAAGAAATATGGAACCAATCAATTTTATAATATATAATAAATATTAAAAGAAAACAAATAGAAAATTAAAATATAGAGTGCTAAGTAATGTGATAATAAATCCAAATATATCATTTATGAAAATAAATTGATTATACTTTCTAAAGACAAAGATACTTAGGTAAGGTTTAATAATCAAGTTATACATTTTGCTTCTATTATGATCAAACAGACCTATCTCCTTGCTTATAATAGCTTAAGTCTGGGGGGAAAACACATAAACCAAATACCTCAAGGCAGAATTTGAAAGGGAGCCAAACCTGAAAGGATAGACCAGAATGGTATAAATTTATATTGGTAACATTGAGAGGGACTGGAGTCTTCACCACATGTTAGGAAACTTAGAAACTTATGGAAAGTTTGATATTTTTCTGGCCTGAAGAGAAAGAAAAGAAAGTTATGGTTACCTAGAGCCACTAGGGGATATAGAAAAGAAAGAGTGAGATAAATCCCAGATTCTCTGTGTTAACTCTGCTAAGGCTCTAGTTTACGCTTTAAGTATGTATATACAGAGCAAAAAGCAAGCAATTCAGTTTATGATAAAATACCTGACCTGCTATATGAACTACCAAGAGACAAATTTTATAGTCTAGGTGCACAAAGTTAATTGCTTGGTAAACATTTTTTTTTAATTTGTAAGGTACATGCTGCTGCTGCTAAGTCACTTCAGTCGTGTCTGACTCTGTACGACCCCACAGATGGCAGCACACCAGGCTCCTCTGTCCTTGGGATTCTCCGGGCAAGAATACTGGAGTGGGTTGCCATTTCCTTCTCCAATCCATGCATGCATGCTAAGTTGCTTCAGTCATGTCCTACTCTGTGCAACCGTATGGACAGCAGCCCACCAGGCTCTTCTGTCCACAAGATTCTTTAGGTAAGAACACTGGAGTGGGTTGCCATTTCCTTCTCCATGTAAGGTACATATCATAATTATAATTAACTATCATAATTAAAAGATACTTGCTCTTTGGAAGGAAAGCTATGACAAACCTAGAGAGCATATTAAAAAGCAGAGACATCACTTTGCTGACAAAGGTCCGACTGAACAAAGCTATGTTTTTTTCAATAGTTGTTATGGATGGGAGAGTTGGACCACAAAGAAGGCTGAGTGCCGAAGGATCGATGCCTTTAAATTGTGGTACTGGAGAAGACTCTTGAGAGTCCCTCAGACAGCAGGGAGATCAAACCAGTTACCTCCTAAAGGAAATCAACCCTGAATATTAACTGGAAGGACTGATGCTGAAGCTGAAGGTCCAATATTTCGTCCAGCTGATGCAAACAGCTGACTCATTGGAAAAGACCCTGATGCTAGGGAAGAGTAAGGCAAAAGGAGAAGGGGGATGAGATGGTTAGATAGTGTTATTGACTCAAAGGATATGAATCTGAGCGAACTACAGGAGATAGTGAAGGATGGGGAAACCTGGAGCATTGTAGTCCATGGGGTGGCAAAGAGGTGGACACAACTTACCAACTGAACAACATCAACTACATATCATAATCCAAAGATTCAACCATATAACATTCACAATAGTCAGGATACAGTACAGATTGCTCAACACATACAGAATAAGAGAAATGAAACCAACTCAAAGAGTATTATTCAAAGCCAATCCCAAGGTAACAGATATTTTAATAAGCAGATCAAGATGTAAAGTCAGTGTACAAGTATGCTTTATGAGATTAAAAAAAAAATGCCACTGATAAATTTAAAAAACACAAAACATCTGGAGAAATAAAACTAAATGGATATTTTTAATTAAAAAATACAACATCAGGATTGACATGCACACACTGCCATATGTAAAATGGATAACTAACAAGGAACTGATGTATAGTACAGGGAACTCTGCTCAATGTTATGAAACAATTCAAATGGGAAAAGAATTTGAAAAAGAATACATACACGGATACATGAATCACTTTACTCTACACCTGAAACTAACACAGCATTGTTAACCAGCTACATACAGTAGGTGTGTGCTGGGCTCCACAGCAGGAGAAGCCACTGCAACAAGAACTCTGAGCATAGCAACTAGAGAGCAGCCCTCAGTCTCTGCAACTAGAGAGAGGCTCCCATGCAGCAATGAAAACCCAACATAGCCAAAAACAAATAAATAAATAGAACTTTTTAAAAATGTCAGCACAACACTGTAAATCAACTACATCCCAATACAATATTTAAAAATTATATCTTAATAAGATGAAAACTAAAAAATAAGTATGATTCCCAGAATAAACAAGTTTCTGGGTGATTTTTGCCAAGTAATGGAGAAAACAGAGGATCATTAGGATAAATCACAATTATCTAATCTGAAGAACACAGAGGAAAAGGATAGAGGGAAAGAGATCTTAAAGACAGTATAAGGGGGACAGTATTAGAGATCCTAACATTTTCCAGTGGTCATGCATGGGTGTGAGAGTTGGACGATGAAGAAAGCTGAGCGCTAAAGAATTGATGCTTTTGAACTGTGGTGTTGGAGAAGACTCTTGAGAGTCCCTTGGACTGCAAGGAGATCCAACCAGTCCCTCCTAAAGGAGATCAGTCCTGAATATTCATTGGAAGGACTGATACTGAGGCTGAAACTCCAATACTTTGGCCACCTGATGCAAAGAGTTGACTCATTGGAAAAGACCTTGATGCTGGGAGGAATTGGGGGCAGGAGGAGAAGGGGACGACAGAAGATGAGATGGCTGGATGGCATCACTGACTCGATGGGCGTGAGCCTGAGTGAACTCCGGGAGTTGGTGATGGACAGGGAGGCCTGGCATGCTGCGATTCATGGGGTCGCAAAGAGTCGGACATGACTGAGTGACTGAACTGAACTGAACATTGTTACACACACACACACACACACACACACACACAAACCAGTATGGAGTTTCTGTAAAAAATTAAGAATATAACTAACATAGGACCCAACAGCTCAATTCCACTACTGGGTGTACATCCATAGGAAACGAAATCAGCATCTTAAAGATGTATCAACATCTCAGTGAATTATTCATAGTAGCTAAGATATGGAAACAGCATAAGTAAAGAGAATAATGGGTAGAGAAAATGTGAAAAAAATCATTCTTTTCACATGTATAAATAAAATTAATAAAAATATATATGGAATATTATTCAACCTTTTAAAACAAAGGAAATCTTGATATCTGTGAAAACAAGGATAAACTCTGGAAACATTATACTAAGTGAAATAAATCAGGCACAGAAAAAGAAATATTCTATGATCTCACCTTTGTGTGGAATCAAAAGAAAAAAAAGTCAAACTTGAACTTTTCAGGTAGTCCAGTGGTTAAGACTGCAGCCTTCCACTGCAGAGGGCGCAGGTTCAGTCCATGGTCAGTGAAGTTGTGCCTGCTGTAGGCTGTGACCCCAAACAAACAAAAAATGTCAAACTCATCGTGAGTTTTAGAGGTTGTGGATCCTTTCACAATCTTGATCATGGTGATAGCATCATGGATGTACACATAAGTCAAAACGTATCAAATTGTACATCTAAAAACAAAAATCTACAAGCCACGCCACTGTGCTCAGGCTTGACTGGAAGTTCAGCTAAACTATCAGATAGTAACTAGTCTCTATTCTAGAAATCACTTCAGGAAGCAGAAGATGTAATCCTCAAATCATTTAACAAGGCTAATATCTTGAAACAATAACTTGGATGAGACAGCATGAGAACTTATACCAGGATTTAGAGCAGATAGATACTTGGCTATGGGTCCTCGGCTGAGTAAAAGGCCCTAAAAGACACTGAGCAGCGAGTCCTGAGCAGTGAGATTTACGAGGGTTGCTGAAGTGCACTGTGGCCCCAGGGACAGAGCAGACCTCGCTCCTCCCACTATATGTGCTCCCGCTGTTCTTCTCTGGAGGTTCACCAAGCAACCCACTGTTTGGAGACAATTTATTTGTAACGAGCCCTCATGGCTAAGTGGTCTTTTATTAGCCTAAATGGAGTCCCCTGCATCAGAGGGGCCACCCTCCCCTGAGTCCCTTCCCTATTAAAGTGAAATATGGTTTTAATATAGTCACACCTGGGGGAAGTACTCTCCAAGTCAGTGGTCCTGGATGCCCATTCTCCCCCATTTGGGACTGCTTCCTATTTCTTTATTCCTCAGGGCTGGGTTTGGCAGGTTTTTGAATCATTACATTGGTTTTAAAGGAAATAGAAATATCGCAGATGAAAAGCAAAATCACTGGAACTTACGTGCTTCGAAACTGACTTCAGTCATAATTGAAAAAAGAGAGAGAGAGAGAGGGGAGCCGGAAAAGAAACAACAAACAGCCCATGCAAACAAGTTTTAGAACTTCTTTACTCAGTATAAATAATAAATTAAATTATAAAAAGTACATTGAGGAAACAGAAGGATAAATAACTCCATCGGATGCTTGTTTCAATGTCTCCCTGGGACCAAGAAGCATAGAAGGCCTACAATGGGCAAGAGAATGTTGATCTCAGTATCCAAGCATGGATGGGGGTTTTAGAAAGACTGTTAGTAAGGAAAAAACTTCCAACACTCCACTTTGATTTCTGAGGTAAATTAGGCAACCAGAGGTAGAAAGTAAAACTCATTCAATGCACATATTGCAGATAAAATATTTCATCAACTCCGTAAAGAACTCCTCAACACTCATACTTGGACCTGTCTAGTTGACCTGTGGGGAATCCAAACAATATATTCAATCAATAAATTATCTTCTCCATTCTCAATCAGGTCACAAGGGCTCAGAGCAGTAAAGAACTTTGGAAAGGTCACACAGCTCTTGGACTCCAGAGTCTGTGCTCTACATGTTTACTCTTAGATAATCAGTGAGTGAGGTTACATCTCCATTTCTTTCGAATCTTTGGCCAGTCTTTAATCTGGAGCTGTCTTTGACATTTCCAGTCTCCTCCTGTATTTGAAAGTAGCCAAGGGTATGGTCAAAATGAGTCACTTAATACCTCTCTTTTACTCCGTCTCTTCTACAATCAAATGTCTTTTGACATATTTAAATTCCAGAGGAAGTTGTACCCACTGACCCATATCTGCACTCCTATATAATTTTTATGGTTGCAAAGTTCAAAATATCACCCACTATCACCTTAAAATACACAGAACTACATGGAGATCTGACTTTACAGGGACCAGTAAGTATCTTTGAGCTGTGTCTTGGGGAATTCCCTATAGTTTTCATTTCCTCCTACATAGCCTGGGAGTTCTCCCTGCAGAGAAAAACCACAGACAAACAAGAAAGAAAGAGAAAAAAAACCTGGTGAACTCCAAATACCTAATTCCACCAGAAAAAAAGAGAGACAGAGACAGACAGACACACTGAGAGTGACAGAAGTTCTTTAATTCTTTTGATGTACTATCTGAACTTTCCGGTCAAATTCCACACTCCTTTTTCCACACATTCATTGCAGCCTTTTCCTTTTGTTGTTGTTGTTTCAAAAGTTGTTGGGTTTTTTTTTCTCGCTCCCCGCCAGCTTTACTAAGGTATAATTGACAAACTAATATTGTGTATAATGGCTTCCCAGGTGGCTCAGTGGATAAAGAACTTGCCTGCAATGGGTTCCATTCCTGGATCTGGAAGATCCCCTGGAGAAGGGCATGGTAGCCCACTCCAGTATTCTTCACTGAAGAATCCAACGGACAGAGGAGCCTGGTGGGCTACAGTCAATGGGGTCACAAAGAGTCAGACACAACTGAGTAACTGAGCACAGCACAGGATGTATAATACATGCGATGACTTGATATATGCATATTTTGTGAAAAGGTTACCACAATAAAGTTAATTAACACATCTATCATCTAAGAGTTTCTTTTTTTTTTCTCCTAGTTTGATGAGAGCATTGAAGATTGACTCTCTTAGCAAATTTCAAGTATATACTGTACTGTTAACTATAGTCACTGCAGTGCAAATCAATTTCCTAGAATTTATCCATCTTCTGTCCGACAGTGTGTATCCTTTGCCCAAGCTCTTCCCGTTTTCCCCGCCCGTCAGCCCTGGGAACAACTGTTCTGCTCTCTGTTTCTATGAGCTCAACTCTTTTGTATTTCATATATAAATAAGATTTTACAGTATTTCTCGTTCTCTGTCCAGCTAATTTTACTTAGCATAATATACTCATTTCATTCATGTTGTTGCAAATGACAGGGTTCCTTTCTTTTTACAGCGAAATAATATTCATATATATATGATAAAATGAAATAGATACATATTTTACATTTTCTTTATTTATTCACTTATTGACAGACACTAAGGCTGTTTCTGTGCATACCTGCTAAATTGTTTTAGTCATATCCAACTCTGTGTGACCCTATGGACTGTAGCCCCCCAGGCTCCTCTGTCCCTGGAATTCTCCAGGCAGGAACTCTGGAGTGGGTTGCCATTTTCTCCCCAGGAGATCTTCCCAATCCAGGGACTGAACCCAGGTCTCTTGCATTGCAGACAGATTCTTTACTGTCTGAGCCACCAGGGAAGCCCAAGACTGTTTCCGTACCTTGGCTATTTTGAATAATGCTACAATGAACACAAGAAATCCAGATATCTCAATATTGTGATTTTATTTCCTTTGACAATATAGCCAGTAGTGGGAATGTTGGATCAAATGGTAGTTCTATTTCCAATTTCTTGAGGAAAATCTATTCTATCAAAAAATACAAGTAAATAATTTTTAGCATATTCACAAATATGTTTAGCCATCATTACAGTCAATTTTGAACGTTACATTACCTCAAAAAGAAAGTCGGTACCCTTTAAATATCACTTTTGTTAACTGTGCCTCCTAGCCTTAGCCCTAGGTAACTGTGAATCTATTAATACTTTCTGTCTCTAAAGATTTTTCTGTTCTGGACTTTCATAAGAATGAGATCATGTAAGACATAGTCTTTTGTGACTGGCTTTTTTTCACATAGCATAATGAATTCAAGTTTCATTTTTATTCCAGCCATCCTAGTGGGTGTGAAGTGGTAACTGTTTGTGGTTTTGATTTGCATTTTCCCAATAACTTATAATGTTAAGTTCTTTGCAGGTGCTTATTGCATGTACTTACTGGTCATTCAAATATCTTCTTAGGAGAAACATCTATTCAGATTCTTTACCCCTGGTTTTAAAAAATTGGGTTGATTGTATTTTTGTTATTAAATCTTTAGAGATTTATATATATTCTAGATACCACTAATCAGATGTCTGATCTGGAAATATTTTCTCCCACTCTGTGGGTTGTCTTTTCACTTTCTTTTCCTTATGAGACACAAGTTTTGCTTTGATCTAATTAATTTTTTTTTCTTTTGCTTCTTATGCTTTTGATGTTATACTTCTAAATCCTTTGCAAATCCAAAGTTGTGAAGATTTATCCATATGTTTTCTTCGAAGAGTTTCATAGTTCATTCTCTTACATTGAAGTTTTTTTATTTATTTGGAGTTAATTTTTGTATATGGTCTGAACGAGGGTTTAACTTTATTGAGTACAAACAGTTTGAGGCATCCTTGTTGAAAGTCAGTTTGCATCATTTATAGTGCCAGTACACACTGTCTTGATTCCTGATGCTCTATGCAAGTTTTGAAACCAGGAAACAGAAATATGAGCCTTCTTGTTTTCTTCCTTTTTAGAATTGTTCTAGCTTTTCCACAACTTTTGCAATTTCATATGAATTCTGTAATTATTTTGTCAATTTCTACAAAGAAGTCAAATTGGATTATGTCTTGGATTAGAAACAGTATTGAATCTGTAGCTCAGTTTGAAGAGAATTATCATTATAATAATGTTAAGTCTTTCAATCTGTGAAAATTTTTTTCCGTTTAGATATTTTAAATTTCTTTAAACAATTTTGACTATAGTTTTCAGAATATGAGTTCTGCACTTTGTTTAGTTGGGGGCTTCCCTGGTAGCTCAGTGATAAAAATCTGCCTGCCAATGCAAGAGATGGGTTCAATTCCTGGACTGGGAAGATCCCCTGGAAAAGGAAATGGCAACCCACTCCAGTATTCTTGCCTGGAGAATCCCCTGACCAGAGGGACTGTGTAACCTGGCAGGCTACAGTCCATGAGGTCTCAAAGAGTCAGATATGACATAGCGACTAAAAAACAATAACTTGTTTAGTTAAACTTTCTATTACTTTTGATACTATTGTTAATGGAATTGACTTATTTTACTTTAGTTATTGTTCAAAGCAAATGTATTGAAAAAGAATTACATATTGTATATTGGCCTTGTATCCTGCAACCTTGCTGAAGTCATTTATCAGTTCTCATGGTTTTTAGCAGATT
>SJYA01003263.1:2086199-2111434 GCA_006410615.1 Neotragus moschatus
CAATGCTGTAAAGAACAATATTGCATAGGCACTTGGAAGGTTAGGTCCATGTATCAAGGCAAATTGGAAATGGTCAAACAGGAAATGGCAAGTGTGAACATCAACATTTCAGGAATCAGTGAACTAAAATGGTCTGGAATGGGTAAATTTAACTCAGATGACCATTATATCTACTACTATGGGCAAGAATCACTTAGGAGAAATGGAGTAACCATCATAACAAAAGAATCCGACAAACAAAAGAGTCGAAAATGCAGTACTTGGATGCAATCTCAAAAAGGACAGAATGATCTATGTTCATTTCCAAGGCAAACCATTCAATATCAATCACAGTAATCCAAGTCTATGCCAGGACCAGTAATGCTGAAGAAGCTGAATGGTTCTGTGAAGACCTACAAGGCTTTCTAGAACTAACACTCAAAAAAGATGTCCTTTTCATTATAGTGGACTGGAATGGAAAAGTAAGAAGTCAAGAGATACTTGGAGTAACAGGCAAATTCGGCCTTGGAGTACAAAACAAAGCAGGTCAAAGACTAACAGAGTTTTTCCAGTTTGGGACTGATCATAGCAAACACCCTCTTCCAACAACACAACAGAAGACTCTACACATCGACTTCACCAGATGTTCAAGCTGGCTTTAGAAATGGCAGAGGAACCAGAGATCAAATTGCCAACATCCACTGACATCCATCAAAAAAGCAAGAGAATTCCAGAAAAATATCTATTTCTGCTTTACTGACTATGCCAAAACCTTTGGCAGTGTGGATCACAACAAACTGTGGAAAACTCTTAAAAAGATGGGAATACCAGACCACCTGACCTTCCTCTTGAGAAATCTGTATGCAGGTCAAGAAGCAACAGTTAGAACTGGATATGGAAGAACAGATGGTTCCAAATAGGGAAAGGAGTATGTCAAGGCTGTATATTGTCACCCTGTTTATTTAACTTATATGTTAAGTACATCATGAGAAATGCCAGGCTGGATGAAGCACAAGCTGGAATCAAGATTTCCGGGAAAAATATCAGTAACCTCAAATATGCAGATGACACCACCCTTATGGCAGAAAGCAAAGAACTAAAGAGCCTCTTGATGAAAGTGAAAGAGGAGAGTGAAAAAGTTGGCTTAAAGCTCAACATTCAGAAAACTAAGACCATGACATCTTGTCCCATCACTTCATTGCAAATAGACGGGGAAACAATGGAAACAGTGACAGACTTTATCTTCTTGGGCTCCAAAATCACTGCAGATGGTGACTACAGCCATGAAATTAAAAGACGTTTACTCCTTGAAATAAAAACTATGACCAAACTGGACAGCATATTAACAAGCAGAGACATTATTTTGCTAACAAAGGTCCACCTACTCAAAGCTGTGGTTTTTCCAGTAGTCATGTATGGATGTGAGAGTTAGATCATAAAGAAAGCTGGGCACCGAAGAATTGATGCTTTTGAACTGTGGTGTTGGAAAAGACTCTTGAGAGTCTCTTGTACTGCAAGGAGATCCAACCAGTCAATCCTAAAGGAAGTCAGTCCTGAATATTCATTGGAAGGACTGATGTTAAAGCTGAAACTCCAATACTTTGGCCACCTGATGCGAAGAACTGACTCCTTGGAAAAGACCCTGATGCTGAGAAAGATTGAAGGTGGTAGGAGAAGGGGATGACAGGGTTGAGATGGTTGGATGGCTCACCATTCATTTGAGCAAGCTCCAGAAGTTGGTGATGGACAGGGCAGTCCATGGGGTTCAAAGAGTTGGACACAACTGAGCAACTGAACTGAACTGAACTGAAACATATTGAGGTTAGGTTTATGGTGTATCATATAATCTATCCTGTAGAATAACCACATTCACTTAAGAAAAAGTACATTCTATTATTGTTGGGTAGTGTTTTCTGTAGATGTCTGATAGGTTCAGTTAGCTTGTAGTGTTGTTAAGTCTTCTATTCGTTTGCTGCTTTTTGTCCATTTGTTCTACCTATTGTTGAAAGTGGAGTACTGAAGTTTCTATTATTCTTGAATTATTCATGTTTCCTTTCATTTCTGTCTGGTTTTGCTTCATGTATTTTGGTGCTCTGTTATAAAGGACAGACATATTTATAATTGTCATACCTCACTGATGAACTGACATCTTTTTATTATAAAATATTAGTCTGATGATATTTTTCATTTTAAAGTCTATTTGTCTGATATCAGTATGGACACTTCAGCTTTCCTGTGATTGCTATTTGAATTATATGTCTTTTTTTATCCTTTTACATTAAATTTACTGTGTCTTTGACTCTAAAGTGTGTATCCTGGAGACAACATAGAGTTGAATTAATTTTTCATTAGATTTTAACAGTCTCTGCCTCCTGATTGGATTGTTTATTCACATTTCTGTTATTATTGATACAGTTGGGCTTGTCATTTTGCTTTTTGTTTTCTAAATGTTACATGCTTTTTTTGTTTCATATTTCTGATTTCCTGCTTTGTGTTCAGTGAATATTTTCCAGCATAGGATTTTAAGTCCATTAATAATTTTTTCAACATATTTTGGGTTTTTCCTAGTGGTTGCTCTCAAATTTACTATTAAATTATGATAATCACCTACACATTTATATCAGCTTAATTCTGGTGATAGGCTTATTAGTCCTATATATCTTTACTTCCTCTTCCTCCTTTTTGTTATGTTATATATAATAACATATTATATATTCTAAATATATAATTGTAAATAAAAATATATATAAATGTTACAAAGTACAAAAAATGTTATTAGTTTACCATCTGTCACTGTTTCCTTCGTTCATTAAAACTTTGTTCACATCTGCTTCTTTTGTATTATTACTGGCAAAAACATCACACAGTTGTTACAATTCTATATGCTGTAGGCCTAAGACTACATTATATACACACATAATAAAGTTATTCTTCATCCCCATAGTGCGAGGGCTCTGATTTGTTTCTCCTGGAGGTACAGTTGTGGATATGCCCACAGTCACGCTGGGATGGCCGTGGTACTGGGAAGACTCTCTTAAACTCTTTCCCTGACCAAACCCTGCTGTTAAACTTCACTATTTGCCAATTGATGGTTTCATTATCTTCAACAACATTCTGGAGTACATATTTGTCTATACATTAACCCAATCTAAGCATGGCTCTTCGGGAAGAATTGTTTCTGAGGTCAGTGTTTGATATTTGTTCCAGGGCCAAGAGGGGCCCTCCCAGCTGTTTTATTCCCAGTTTCTCTACTGCAAACTAGCCAGCCTACAGACTGGGCTGCATTTTCTTCAGGGGCAGATACAGGTATCTCTTTCCAATTGCCTTTCAGCACACCACCACTGTAGCTGAGTGCCTTTAGGATTAAACTGTTTTATCCTCTTTTGCAAATGAAATCAGTTCCTTTGGAGAAAGATCAAGAGCCATCTTAGGATCTGCTTCCTCCAGGGCTCTAGAGTGGGGTGGGGTGGGGGGGGGCAGGTTGTGGAGCGAGAGTGGAAAATCTACAGTCTTCTCTGTGTGACAGTTTCTCTAGGAGCTGGACAATCAGTGGAGGAAAAAGCAGCAACCTGAGGTCTTCTAGATTGCCTCTCCTGCCATGAATCCTCTGCCTCAAATATGAGGGGAAGGACTAATGGAACCCCAGGATGATCAGTAGGCCATGAGTTGTAAAGCCTTCTTGTCATAATTAGGAATTGGATAGAAGAAGGGAGCCTGAGCCTCTCAACCACACTCACCCAGCCCATAGCCTCAGCAGCAGGCCGTGAATATCAGGGTGAGAAATTCCAAAGTCCTACTGCTCTGGGCATAAAGCGCTCTGGCTGGGAACTGGGTCAAGAAGGAAGTCTGTATTCTTGGCTGCAGAATTCTGCAGTGGAATCTCCACCTCACCAAGCAGGATGGTGGGAGAGAAGGAGCATCCTGGTTCCAGAAAAGAATCTAAAAAAAGATACATGTATATGTATAACTAAATCACTGTGCCGTACCTGGTACACCTAAAACTAACAACATGGTTAGTCAACTATGCCCCAACATAAAATAACATTTGAAAAGAGAAAACAAACAAAGAGTCTTGCCTTTCTTACAGAATGTTCATACATTTTCTGAAATTTCTTTTCTTTTAGGGCAAACAGCATAGGTCTTAAATAAATGGTATTTTTTTTATAATTTTCACAACTTTCACCCAGGTATGGGTTGATGGAACTCCTCATTATCATAATGAAGGCCAATTTCTCATCTTATCATCTTATCTCATTAATTTTATATAGCACTTTTCACTGCTATCCTTGTTATGTTGTTCAGTCTGCAGGTCATGTCCCCTACTGTTCCCGACCCCAGGGACTGCAGCACTCCAGGCTTCCCCTTCCCGCCCGTGTATAATATATGACAGTATATATTACATCATATTATATATAATAGTATAACTATTACACTAGTTATAAGATATAAAGCTAGCACCTAGATATATGTTCTCATATTTTGAATATTTTCATGTATTTTGTTTATTCTTTGTCTGCCCCTATATACACTAAAGTATAAATGCCCTGAAACTCAAGCCAAAAATCTAGCCTGAAAAAATTTTCCTGGCACCTATGAAACAAAAATAGAATATGATAAAATAAGAACTATCTGAGAATAAGAAAGAATTCTTGGAAATTCAACATAAAAAAACAAACATACAAAATATAAAAATTGTTACATATGAGTTTGAGATCCCACTATTAGGCAAATTCATTACTAGGAAAATGGAATAGGAAAGATGAAAAAAAAAAAACTGGAGTATCAATTCACAATATCCTATTAAGAACCAGGGGGGATATGGAGAAGTTCTAAAANATGAAACAAAAATAGAATATGATAAAATAAGAACTATCTGAGAATAAGAAAGAATTATTGGAAATTCAACATAAAAAAACAAACATATAAAATATAAAAATTGTTACATATGAGTTTGAGATCGCACTATTAGGCAAATTCATTACTAGGAAAATGGAATAGGAAAGATGAAAAAAAAAACTGGAGTATCAATTCACAATATCCTATTAAGAACCAGGGGGGATATGGAGAAGTTCTAAAATCTTATCAAGAAAGAAAACAAGTGAAGAAAAAAGAACCACAATCAATCTAAAAATCACAAATGATCTTCAGATTTCTCAACAGTACTGCTGGAGGCTAAAAGGGATTAGAACAAGGCCCTTAAGATTTTCAGTAAAATTGATTTTTAGGCTAACATTTTATAATCACTAACCTAACAATGTTTTCACATATAAAATGTCTTAGAAATAAAATTTAAAAAACAAAAGCCTAATTCCCTCCCTTGCTTTTCAGAAACTGTTGCTGAAAATATGACCCATCTGGCAAAAACAACCACACTATTATAAAGTAATTAGCCTCCAATTAAAATAAAAAACTATAAAAGAACAGTACTCTGAATGAAGGAATAAAGTCAAAAATTATATTTTTTTAAAAAGCACCAGGTTATACTGAATCTCCAGAAACCAAGACCTAACTAAAAGTTATCAGTCATGAACTCTAATTACAAATTAAATACCCGTTTTTTTAAATCTTAAAAAAAACAAACAAACATGAGACTATGTCAACAAAGTGGATAAATGTGTCCATCCAACATAGATGAGCAGTAGGAGAGAGTCTAAAATTGGCAAAATCATATCTAAGGAAAGTGCCAGGATGTGAATTGGGTCTTTTTTTCCCTTCACTATCATAGGTCTTTTAAAAAGGCCAATCTAAGTTAAAAACCAAAGGACTGTGATTTCTACAATGAGAATATGAGGAGGGAAAGACTGATGCTGAAACTGAAACTCCAATACTTCGGCCACTTGATATGAAGAACTGACTCATTGGAAAAGACCCTGATGCTGGGAAAGATTGAAGGCAAGGGGAGAAGGGGACGACAGAGGATGAGATGGTTGGATGGCATCACCGACTCGATGGACATGAGTTGGGCGAGCTCCAGGAGTTGGTGATGGGCAGGGAAGCCTGGGGTGTTGCAGTCCATGGGGTTGCAAAGAATCGGACAAGACTGTGTGATTTTCACTTTCACTTTCACTTTGGCAGCCCAGTGTTTAAGACTTCACCTTCCAATTTAAGGAGTACAAGTTTAATCCCTAGTCAGAGAGGTAAGATCCCACCTGTCTCAAGGCCAAAAATACAAAACATAAAAAAAAACAGAAAGTGTTGTAACAAATTTAATAAAAACTTCTTAAAAAATAGCCCACTAGCAAAAAAGTCTTTAAAATAATCAAGTACATGCAATAAAGTATTTATACAATTGACCCTTGAACAATGTAAGAGTTGCTGCTGCTGCTGCTGCTAAGTCGCTTCAGTCGTGTCCGACTCTGTGCGACCCCACAGGCGGCAGCCCACCAGGCTCCCCCATCCCTGGGATTCTCCAGGCAAGAACACTGGAGTGGGTTGCCATTTCCTTCTCCAGTGCATGAAAGTGAGAAGTGAAAGTGAAGACGCTCAGTCATGTCCGACTCCTAGTGACCCCATGGACTGCAGCCCACCAGGCTCCTCTGCTCATGGGATTTTCCAGGCAAGAGTACCGGAGTGGGGTGCCATCGCCTTCTCCGGATGTAAGAGTTAGGGACACCCACCCTTCAGCTGTTGAAACTCTTGTGTAACTTATAGTCGGCCCTCCTGGTGCTGTATTCCTCTGTACCCATGGTTCCCCTAAGCCTATGGTTCCACATACACAGACTCAACCAACCGTGGCTTGCAAAGCACGTCAGTATTTACTACTGAAACAAACAAAACTCTCCCCCAAAACCCTGAATAAGTGAGCATGTCCAGTTCAAACACATATCATTCAGGGTCCACTGTATGTCTCCTTCAATCTAGCCACAGTTGTTCTACCTCTGGATTTGTGAATCAACAAATGCATCTTATTTGAACATAAAAACTAAGTATGGTTGAAACTTAGAGGAGCATCTAATGCTATTTTCAAAGAAGTGACATATAAAGCATCCAATCACCTGGTCTACCTCCCCTCCCCACACCCTGCTCTAAGCTCTAGCCGTACTTACCGTCTCTCGGTTGCTCAGTTTTGTCATGCTCTCTCTTTCTTTGGACTTTGCACACACCATTTGAACTTGCCTGTAGAAAATTTGCACTGTTCCTCTGTCAGCTCCCGTCCCGTTTGCTTGAACCCTCCGACCCATCCTTGCCATCTTGGCTTATGTAACTCTTTCTTTCTGGGGTGTTTATTGTATGTTTCTATTGTACCTTGTCACAAGCACTCATTCATGTTTAATTATTATTTGCTTATCTGTCCTCCCAATAAAATCCTACCATCATGGGCAAGCAAGTCCTCACATGTTATGTGCACATAGTAGGTGGTCAGTAGGTAGTTGCTGAGTATATGAATATATCTATGAATGAGACAGAGTGCATTCAGTGTTACTAGGTCAGTCAAGAATCTGATGATCTAGCCAATAAACATTTATCATATTCCAGTTATTTGGAAAGTGTGGCAAGAGATTAGATAATTTTTTAGAGGTTATCTTTTTTTTTTTTCCATCAAGAAGTGGTGGGTGGAGAACAGAAGTACTGTTAAAGATAAAAAAATGCAGGTGTGAATTTAGTCAGAACCAGCTAACCTCAAGGTTTCACACTGATACATGAATGGATGTTATGATGCATAAATGTTTTTATAATGTTTTTTATCAGTAGCAACAGCATTCTAAATACTAGAGTCCTCAGTGGATGTCTTAGATCAAGAGTAGATCTATTCTGAAATTAATATATAAATTAATTTAGGATAAATTACTTAGCTTCTGTGAATTCCCCTGGAAGGGAAAAAGTCTATCGTAAAAAGAATAAAACAGTATAGTCTAAGGACCAGCATCACAGTGTAAATATTTAATCCTTCAATGTTCCTTAGATTTGAGGAGTAAATAAGAAATGTCTGGAACACCGCAAGCTTGACCTTCTTGTTAAGGTCCTTTGTAAAGATAAGCTGATACAAAAATACCTTTTTGGTCTTTGTCTTTGTCAAGATAAACTTCATTTTTAGACATTTAGACAAATTGCTGAAAAGCGGGTTAGCTTTGGGGCAGACTAATTCACATAGTGTCAAAATAAATAGCTGTTGATTTGTGGGAAATCAAACTGGTCCAAAACAAAGGCCAAATATTTTATTATAGGCATTTTTGTTTTCAGATCATATTTCCTGTGTTATTCATGCACTGTTTCTTTTTTGTTATTACTACCGATATTTGCATGTAAACAGGATCTCTGTTGCTTAGCAATTCAGTAATTTTTGTTGTTTCCTCTGTGCTGAAATTGCTTTAGTTTTCTAGTAAGGAAGAGGGCTATTTGAATTCTCTCTCATCTATGAAATATATTTCATTTTCAAATCTGATAATAAGTTTGTTTTGGAACAATTCACTTTAACATTCTTCAGACTTAAATTTCTACTCCAGTTGTCACCAGAAATGAGTTGAGAAGATCCGTGCATTTGGTCAGTATTTCTTCCTGCCTCATGTTACTTGAAACTACTCTGTACCTACTTTAATCACTGAACTGAAGGTCCCTGTTAGTTGTGTTTTCTTCCCTACAATTAACTTATCACTTTTGTAATTAAAAAAAATTTAATATAATCAAGAACAGGTACTTATTTTCTCAATTTTCTAGTTTTTCTCGCAGCTGTCATGATAGCTATAGCAATATCAAGCTGTAAATTTACAAGAAAGCATTCTTAGCACCCTACAAAGTGACAGGGTTCAAGAGGACCTCTTGTTTCTCAACAATTCTCACAGACAGACTCTGTAAGCTCTCCAGGAAATGAGAACCCAGTTATTTGGGTTTAAATGATAGCATCTTACATGACGGAATATATGCCCCATGGGTAGTGATTACTGGCTTTCGTGCCAGTGATAGGAAATGCAAGAATAAAGGATCTGTACTTACATCATTCTTTTTTTTTTCTCTGTTCAAAGGAAATAATATTTTTAGGCACCTTAGATAACATGTTCCAATCACCTCTTCAGCCACCCCAATAATGCCCCATCCCCCCCAAAAAGAATCAAAGCACCTGTCCAAGCAGAAAACTTAGTTCATGAGAATGAACTAAGTTCAAGATCAATCTAAATCTTCATCTACCAAACTGACTCTAGAGGTGAACTTTCCACAACTCCTTTCTCCTGTATGGGTCACTCTGAGTTCTAAGATGATTTAAGTTGATTAGAGACATGAAGAACCCCAAGACTGGGACTTCCCTGGTGGTCCAGTGGGTAAGACTCTGTCTTCCAGTGCAAAGGGTTCAATCCCTGGTCAGAGAACTAAGATCCTACAAGCTATGGAGTGTCGCCAAAAACTGATTTTAAAAAAAAGACCACTGTACAATTCTCTGTCAGTCTCTGAATTTTGACCAAAGAGGAAAATAGTAACTATGATTATAGTTTTTAAAAAATACCATGGCTATTGCTCACAGTCACCAAACAATGTTTTTGAGATCCACAGACTAATGTTTAGATCATTGGGCATCCCTGCAGAGAGAAAGAAGGCAGTGAGGTGTGGCATAGAGAAATCTGGACAGAGTGTCANATTATAGTTTTTAAAAAATACCATGGCTATTGCTCACAGTCACCAAACAATGTTTTTGAGATCCACAGACTAATGTTTAGATCATTGGGCATCCCTGCAGAGAGAAAGAAGGCAGTGAGGTGTGGCATAGAGAAATCTGGACAGAGTGTCAGGACAAGTAAGTTCGGGTCCTGACCTTGTCAACCTGAGTGATCATAAGCAAGACATTATTTCTCTCAGCTTTCATTATTTTTCATTTAGGATCTGCGGAGCTAGAGCAGAGGTCTTTTATGCTCCTTCCAATTCTATGTAAACTTGGTTCATGGTGACTTGCTAGGCTTTTGGTTGGCTGCCCCCAAGCCCCTGTAGGTGGTGGCACACTTGGGTGGGGTCTCCTGGGCAGAGTATCGGGCTCCACAGTGAAACCTACCCTGTTATTGGCCACCTTTCTTGCTGTTAAGCTCACCTACTCAGTTGGATGGCATCACTAATTCAATGGACATGAGTTTGAGCAAGTTGGTGATGAACAGGGAAGCCCAGCATGCTGGAGTCCATGGGGTCACAAAGAGTTGGACACGGTTGAGTGACTGAACTGAACTCAGTTAGACTTGGTCAATTATCTTGCACCTTAGATCTGCTAAACTAAGTCGTGATAAGTTGCTTGTCAGGTTGGGACAGGGTCCTGTCACCTCTAAAAAGACTGAATAGAACTCGATCAGTTCTATCAGTATGGTATGCATCTAGGGATTTCCCTGGTGGTCCAGTGGCTGAGAATCCGCCTTCCAATGCAGGGGACGTGGGTTTGTTCCCTTGTCTGGGAACTAAGATCCCATATGCTGCAGGGCAACTAAGCCATAACTACTAAGTCGTTGAGCTCAAGAGCCATTGAGCTGCAAGGAAGACACAGGGCAGCCCCTCAAAAAAAAAAAAGGTATGCATCTATTTAAGAACTCTCCATGCCTCAAACCAAAAGAATGACTAAAAATTAATAGTAGACATTTGATGAAGCAACACAAAACCGAGGCATTGTCAGATCTGCATCATGAGACATGGAGCCAGCTTTAGAGGTTAGGAGCCTTAAAGGAATTAAGACATGTTATAGGAAAATCCATTACCTCGAAGCAATGGTTGCCTCACTTTGGGGATCACCTCCGTGAGTCAGACTGATGATTCATTGTGAGGCCAGCTTGTTGCCAATGAGACCATAAACAGATCATTCAACACAGTAACAGAAAGGTTATTGATGCGTACTAAGCTTAGTGAGGGAAGGGGTTCACTCCTTGTCTCCGATTGCCCTTTCTCTCTCTGTATTTCAGCAGTCTCATAAGCCTTTCTTCACTCAGTGACCCTCCATAAGCGCCCCCACCGGGGAGATGGGGATGACCTCAGCTTCCTTCTCCCTCTCTTGCTTCCTTTAACAGGCACGATGCTCCTCCCTCTGTTCTCTTACCTCCTTAGGGTTATGGGAGAAAGGAGGTGGTTCTTGAATGCTTTCAATGACACCTAAAAAGAAAAGAAAGAAAGAAAGAAAGTGAAGTTGCTCAGTCATGTCCAACTCTTTCCGACCCCATGAACTGTAGCCCACCAGGCTCCTATATCAATGGAATTTTCCAGGAAAGAGTACTGGAGTAGGTTGCCATTTCCTTCTCCAGGGGATCTTCCCGACCCCAGGGTCAAACCTGAGTCTCCCGCATTGCAGGCAGACACTTTACTTTACCTTCTGAACCACCAAAGAAGCTCATGATACCTAAAAGACAGGTAATAATTTAACAAAGACCAAACAATTTTTACCCCTTTCCATGGACCACCCCAATAGCATGGCCTGTTAGTGTTCTCAGGAGGCTCACATATTCTTAGAGATGATTGCTCCTCAGTTGCTTAACTCTGCTCAAAGTTCTGTGGTGATCCAGATGGGAAGGAAGTCCAAAAAAGAGGGCATATGTGCATACACATGGCCGATTAACTTTGCTGCACAGTAGACTCTAACCCAACATTGCAAACAACTATACTCCAACAGAGTATATATAAAATAATTATATTGTTATAAAATATATTTATATTTACATAATATTATATATATAATAGCTCTAGGAGCTACCCAGGTGATTCAGTGGTAAAGAATCCGCCTGCCAATGCAGGAGACTCAGGTTCGATCCCTGGGTTGGGAAGACCCCTGGAGAAGGAAATGACAACCCACTCCAGTATTCTTGCCTGGAACATCCCATGGACAGAGGAGCCTGGCGGGCTACAGTCTATGGGGTCACAAAGAGTAGGACACGACTTAGCTACTAAACAACAACAAATTATAGCTCTCTAACTACCCACAGATGTATGTGTGTATTTAATATGTATACTTGTGTGTGTGTGTCATCTCTTTGTCTATGAGGTCCATTGACTTTTACTTTCACATAAACACCTCAGTGTTCTCCGAGTTAGTAATACAGTGTAACCCAGATACTCACCTCCTTTCCATGAGCTTAAAAGGAGGGGAATGCTATATCTGATCACCAAAGAAATTTAATTTAGGTTGGAATCTTGGCAGAGGGGTGGAAATTATTTCATGAGTTACTGTTTTCATTAGATAACATAGCATCAACCCACGAAATTCTACATAAGGTTTTATGTTGAATTCATGTGACACTGAAATTTGGATGCTATGACAAATCCAATGTCCTATAGGATGATCGAATGTGTCATGAAATCCTCCAATAATCAGAAAAGCACATTACTACATGTGTTAATGAGTTTTTATTAGAAGCAGAAAATGTCGGAAAATATTCCTTAGGAATAAGCTCTCTAAACATTAACATCAGAATAAATTTGTTATACTCAGAGAAGTCTTTTGTTTTAAACTGAGCTCTTATTGAAGGAAGACAAAGACGTTGGAAGCACACAGAAAAAAAAATTATTCATCCACCGCTCTTTGAATAGCCTTAGACAATGGACATTCCCAGTAATCAAAGCTTTATTTTATTTGTGTAGAATACCAAATATTTCTAAACAAAATAGTCACTATATCATTATAAACAAAATAAACAGTTTTCCCTGCATTAGCAATCTGTTTAGGAGTCCGAAGGCAATCCACTTGCCAATGCAATCAGAAATAAGTGACCTGAAAAAGGATCATAGAATTTGGTAGTGTCATGATTCCCTGACAACCACCTATCTGTGCATCTGTGCAGAGCTGTGTCCCAGATTAATAAAAGAATAGTTGGTAATGGATATCCCTGGTGGCTTAGTGGTGAAGAGTCCACCTGCCAGTGCACAAGACACAGGTTTCCATCCCTGACCTGGGAAGATTTCCACATGTCTCCGAGAAACTAAGCCCATAAAGTCTTTCTTCTTTCGGTGATTGTTGTTATACAACGAAAGACATATTTTTGTACTGCTCACTGGCATGTCTTTAAGGAAACTGTTTTGAATTAAAAATAATCATATTTCCCATTTTCTTCTTTCCCTACTGGATTTTCTTCCAAAAACTTTAGCAAACAGATGTGATATCTCTGCCTGAAATTTTATTTTTGGAAAAAGGTCACAAATATCAGGAAGCTCCCTTTAGGGGAATGATCTGGGGATAATTAACAAGAGAGATATTGAACAAACTCAACATGCCTGTGTACATCACTTTATAAGAAATCTGCATTTTAAAAGTATGCACACCAACAATGAAACAGAGGGGTGCAAAATCAGGGATGGACCATAGACTGACAACAATAGACTCAGGAAGGTTAAGGGCAAAGGAAACTGAAAGGGCCTTTCAAGCTATATTTGGAACAGGAAGATGGAAGTAGAAGGTAACTAGCTGGGAGTAAGGATACAATGTTATCAGATGGCAGAGAAAAGGGAAGACTTAACAAGTAACATTTTGCTTCCGCATAAATGGTGCTCAAACTGAAAAAGACACTTAAAAATCAGGAAAAAAAGGATAAGAAATTTAAATGAGAGAGAAAAGGATAGAGGAATCTATAGCCACATTTAGTAGATTCATGCCTAGAATAATCCCTTCCCAGAAAATAGAAAGCCTTCGGAAGAGTGACTGTCAAAATGCAGTCTATAATCTTGTAAAAGCTTTAGGAAATTAGAAAGTTCATGGAAGGTTAGAGATTCAGACATATTCTGGTTTTCAAAGAGGGCAGCAGTGGGGCGGGGAGGATTGAATTCTGCAAAAGCAGAGTTAACATCAGTCTCACAACACAAAAGCTACACATGAGTTCCTGTTTCCCTGTAAGGGTGATGGGGGCTTCCCAGGTGGCTCAAAGGTAAAGAATCCACCTGCCAATTCAGGAGACTCAGGTTTGATCCCTGGGTCAGGAAGATCCCCTGCAGGAGGGTATGGCAGCACACTCTAGTCTTATTGCCTGGAGAATCCCATGGACAGAGGAGCCTAGTGGGCTATAGTCCATGGAGTCACTAAGAGTCGGACACACACATAAAAATGAACATTTGACATATATACTTTTTCCTCTTAATTTCTCAAAAGATTTTATTTAAACACATTCCCCAATGGGTTTAGAAGATCAAAACTTATAAACACTATATGAACCGAGACATATGCTACAAAATTACACTGTAAAGTGGTAGTGATTTATTTTGACATCAGCATTAATTTGTGATCATCTTGACAGCACTGAGAATCATTTTCTGTATTTTTCACAAATTTTCCTTTTCTTTGTTTTGGGTTTCCCTGGTGGCTCAGCGGTCAAGAATCTGCCTGCAATGCAGTAGACATGGGTTTGATCCCTGGGTTGGGAAGATCCCTTGGAGAAAGAAATGGCAACCCACTCCAATATTCTTGCCTGGGGAATTCCATGGAGAGAGAAGCCTGGAAGTCCATGGGGTCACAAAAGAGTTGGACCCAACTTAGCAACTAAACAACATGTTATATATTTAATGCTTAAAAGTGTATCTGGAAGTCTTAGGACTTTGAAAGAAAGTCAGAGGGATTCCTACTTCTGCTCAGCCTAAAATTTTTATCAAAAGTTCTGTTAGGGTATTTCAAATTCCACAACTACAGATCAGTGTTCTGTGATAATACCCTCCAAAGGTATCTGTTAAGGTTTTTGGTCCACTTTCTAATATTTTTTTTATTATTGAGTTTTAAATGATCTTCTTGTATTTGGATAACAGTGCTTTGTCAGATATGTCTTTTGCAAAATTTTACATTCATTTTTGCTCCATCTGTAAGACCTGTGGATCTGGACAATTTAAAATCCTGAAGATCGGTTTCCTCATCTGCAGTGCAAGACAATATGACACACTCAGTGTATACGTGTCATTCTTATTGATGTTCTTCAGTCACTGCGTCATGTCCCACTCTTTGTGACCCCATGGACTGCAGTATACCAAGCTCTCCTGTCCTCCACTATCTCCCAGAGTTTGCTCAGATTCTTATTCACTGATTCGGTGATGCTATCTGTGTGTGGTTGGCTACCAGATGGTCCCCAATGGCCCTGATCTTTTCATATCCACATCTTTGTGCATTCCCTTTATCTTCAGTGTTCACTGCAGTCACTGACTTGCTTTTAATGAACAGAAAACTAGCCATGATGGAACATCACTTCCATGCTTGGGTTATAAGCAGACCTTGGCTTCCCTCTCAGGTTCTCCCTCTCCTCTCTTCAGCATCATTTCCCTCTGGGAGAAGTCAGCTACTATGGAGAGGTAGCCCTGTGGACAAGGAGCTGGGGATCACCAACAGCCATGCATGCAATCCTGGAGTTGGGTCCTCTTAGAGTTGAACCCTGAGATGTTGCAGGCCCTGCCAACACCTGACTGAGGCCTCCTGACAGATCTTGTGTCATAAACCATGTAGATAATACACTTACAGATTCCTGCCCCACAGAAATGTACAGAAAATAAGTTTTCATTCTTTGGAGCAGCTAGATTTGGGGGGTGCTTTGTTATAGAGATCAATAACCAATGCATTTCACCAGTGGTGAAAGTGAAACTTGTTCAGTCGTGTCTGACTCTTTTCAACCCCATAAACTATACAGTCCATGGAGTTCTCCTGGCCAGAATACTGGAGTGGGTAGCTGTTTCCGTCTCCAGGGGATCTTCCCAATCCAGGGATCAAACCGAGGTCTCCCACATTGCAGGTGGATTCTTTACTAGCTGAGTCACCAGGGAAGCCCAAGAATACTGGAATGGATAGCCTGTCCCTTGTCCAGAGGATCTTCTCAGCCCAGGAACTGAACCAGGGTGTCCTGCATTTCAGGTGGATTCTTTACCAGTTAAGCTACCAGGGTACTCTCATTTAAAACCTATATGCTGAGCCTTTCAGAGAGATGAATGAAAAAACAAAACAGGAAGGAGAAGGCCTTGGGAAACTTACAAAATTATGACAAACACAAGCTTATGAGAATTTTGAGGCATGCTTACTATAATTTGCTTGTTGTTCCCTTGTCCACCAGTGTGTGGTTTAAAGAAGAAATATCAGGTGTTTCTGTCAAGATTTCCAGGAGAAACTGAATTAGAAAGACTGCCTACTCACATAGGTCTCACTGAAAGGACTGATTACCTCTAAGGGTTACCCGTTAGGCCATCTGAGGTCCCTGTTGAAGCTCTCTTAATTTTATTTCCATTTTTAAACTTGCATGAATAGTTCTGATGATAATTACCAAATGTTGATATGTATGAAAAATCAGCATTCCACAAATATCCAACTTGGGCAGCTTTCATACACGTGTGGCTGCTTGAAATTCAGCAAATTTCATTAGAATCACATGTTTGCTTAGAGAAATAGTAGCCAAAATCTGTGCTGAGAACACACACAAAAACACACACAGATAAGCAGATGCAGAAAAGAGGAATTCTTAGGTTGAATTTGTTAAGAAATGCTCCAAGTCAGACTGGATGTTCTGAGACCCTTCACTGCTATTACTATTGGTAATATAATCTAAATATCCCTCTTAATACTCTGTCTCAAGAAATTGGTATACTTAATGAGATAAGAATATTACTATACATTTCAGGGTCACTCGCTTCTTACATTTTATTCTTTGATGCAGTCTGTGCTAAAGAGCATCTTCGCTCAATTGCTGAAATATGATTGTAATTATTACTAAGAATATACACTGTCTTCATCAATTACCATCTTAAGCTACTTTTCAGGTATATTTTTCCTTCATCCTCACCATCCCCATCTTCCACTAACGTCTAGGAATCTATCAAGAAAACTTGCCCTTATTCCTTATCATTTCAGTTCCTTCTATAAGTTTTTCTTCAACAGCCAAAATCCTGCCCCCCTGGGTAGTAACCTCAAGGATCCTGCCCAAGGAGGATATTTTTAAGTTGAACATTTATTTTACTTTTTGTGTGAATTTATCTTATTTCCAGCTACCCTGGTTCTGTGTTGCTGCATGTCGGGGCTTCTCTCTAGCGGTGATGCGGAGGCTTCTCACTGTGGCAGCTTCTCCTGCTACAGAGCATGGGCTTCAGAGTGTGCAGATTTCGGTGCCCGTGGCACATGGGCTCACAGCGCGCCTTCAGTGGTTGTGGCACAGGAGCTTACTTGCAAGTGGAATCTCCCCAGACCAGAGATGGAAGCTGGGTCCCCTGCACAGGCAGGCAGCTTCTCAACCACTGGAGCACCAGGCGAGTCCAAGGAGGGTGTCTATGACCCATGACAACCCGCGGNGCGCGCCTTCAGTGGTTGTGGCACAGGAGCTTACTTGCAAGTGGAATCTCCCCAGACCAGGGATGGAAGCTGGGTCCCCTGCACAGGCAGGCAGCTTCTCAACCACTGGAGCACCAGGCGAGTCCAAGGAGGGTGTCTATGACCCATGACAACCCGCGGGACTTCATCCTTGGTGCTCTCTGAACTTCACCACCTCTTTGGCCCCCCCTTGTGCTCTCTTCCCACTTAGAATTTCTTCGTTTTCATGGCCACCCCTGGACATCTTAAACTTCCTGTGGCAAAAGAGAATTCTTGATTTCCCGCCAGTGTTGACCCGCTTTAAAATCTGCCCCTCTAGAGTTTTCCCCATCTTAATACAAATGACAACCTGCAGCTTGAGCCAAGCATACAGGAGTTACCCCTGCGGCCTCTCTTCCTTGGATTCCCCATGCTCGCGTGGCCACTTCTCCCATGCCTGCCTCCACCCAGTTATTCAGATCTTGGCTTAATGTTCTTTCCTCAGAGACCCTCCTTTCCCCCTCAATGTGTGGTTACGACTTACCATGTCATTCTATTTCAGTCATTATCACCTCCTAAAGTTTTCCCCATTTTTGTTCTTTGTCTCTCCCTGCCTTCTGTTCCCACTATTAGAAGATGACTCCATGAGGGCAGGGATTTTGCCTGTCTTGTTAACTGTTATGATCAGGCACATGGTCAATGAGCAAGACATGTTTGTGAAATTCATCTTAACCCCAAGTCTAGTCCCTCCTGACTGTAGTGAAGCTACAAGTCCCCATGATGAAACCCCTCTCTGTGTAGATATACATAGGAAAACCAGCAGCAATACATGCTGTTTGTGATTGTCCCTTTAGGGGACAAATGGTGTCATCTGGTGCTCCTGGCCATGGAGGGAAGTACGCGCTGGTCTCTCCACCAGGACTTGCTAGAAGTTAGGTAAGTTGTGAGTGAAGATGATAAACGTGAACAGAGAGAAAAGGGCAATCAAAGAGTAGGCTGTTACTCTGGAAAACTGTCAGCCCTCGAGCAAAAGAATTCAGTGCATCGATTGTCAGTTCAGATGAACAATTTGTGAATGGAGAGCTTTCTGCAGGATGAATGAACGCAGTTCCATAATTCACAAAGTCTGACTCAAAATTGGCTGAGAGATGGAGCATGATCAGACTGATCGATTACGGCACGTTTTCCCACCTGTCAGCCACAGCCATTTGGTTTTCCTCCATCACCCTGATACTAGCAAGCCACAGTCAGTTGTAGGAGAAACCCTGTCACTGACAATATGACTAGATAGATAATTGTCCATCAGCTACTTTCCACACTGAGAAGCATTTTCGATCTGAGCACTAAAGTCTTCAGGCCATTGAAGACCTTTCATTTACAGCTTTCTTCCAGTTAGAAGATTCTTAAGGCTGTAAATTGTAGAGTTCTAGAATTCAGAAGGTCTACAAAAGTCTTCCAGTTTCCTTTCAATGTCTTTTTTGCAGGCTGCACCAAATTCACTAAGAAATATGCTTGAAACTTTCTGAAAGGAACACTCTTGATGCTTTCAGGTAACAGTTCTGGTCTCTGCTTCACAATCAGAAAGCTTTGTTGTTGTTTTGTTCTGTCTCTCCAACATTAGACCAACAAATGCACCTTCCAACCCGTCCCTTTTTACCCCATCTTCTATGGAACTGGCAGAATAACTGTCCCGTGCTTAGGAAAGAGACATAGAGCGCAGCATTTGCCCTAATAGCTTCCTGTTACAGGCAGACTCTGTTCAAGAGAGCATTTTATTTAACCAAAGGTCTCCAGCAGTTGGACCATAGCCTCATTTTCAAAATAGAGTTCTATACAGTGGTCAGTCTTTCTTGCAATAAGGAAAAGATGCAGAGAAACTGCCCTAATATAATTTTGTTCCCTTAAAATTATGATACCATCTAACCCTACTTTTCATTAAACTAGAAGCCTGAATATCAAGTAAAACTGAGTTTTGTATCCTTAAAATTGGACTTCCCGGGTGGCACTAGCGGTAGAGAACCCACCTGCCAATGCAGGGGATGCTAGTTAGATCCCTGGGTCAGGAAGATCCCCTGAGGGAGGAAATAGCAATCCATTCCAGTATTCTTGCCTGGAGAATTGCATGGACATAGAACATAGTGTTGCAAAGACTTGGACACAACTGAAGTGACTTCACACACTTGCTCACACCCTTAGAATTAGGATGCCATCTATCCTTTGTCATCCATCACATGCTCAGTCGTCCTCACTTTTACTAAACTAGAAGCCTAAATATCACGTAAAATTGAATTCACATAAAAATACAGTCCATAATAAAGTCTTGCTACTCTGAGTCAAGGTGGCTCCATTGCCATCTAAGATCCTGTCACTAGAGGGAGTAAAACCCAGCAATCTGCAGCCCGTGGCCCTGCCTGCACAGCAAGGTTGGCTGTTTTACCTTTCTCTTTAAACAAATGATTCTCAGCTCAGTTGCCCCAGAAAAACACCAACATCTGGTGTGCTGTGTTTATTCTGAGGTTACTATTTCTAAAAATAGTTTTCTGAAAAATTGCCCTCGTAGGCTGGGAAGCACACAGGCAGAGCGGTGAGCGAGTGGGAAGTACTCCTGCCCCGCAAGGACCCTGGAGGCTGGGCGTGCGGGGTGAGAAAGCAATAACACAGCGCAAAAGTAGTGGACCCGCGAGGAGGGCTGCAGGTGCCCACGAGGCGGGTGGCAAGCCAGGGCCACCAAGCCTGGTAGAAGGAGGTCAGCTGGGAGGTGTAAACAGCCCTGCTGAGCCCCCAGAAAGGAGGAAACAATTTGAGGCTGGGGTGCCCGTTACAGGTGGCAATTGGGGGCGGATCTTGGTAAGAGGTTTGCTTCAGCCAGACGACGGCAGAGGAAGGGAGCTTTGCCAACCTGTGCTGGGGGCAATGTGTGTGGGTGTGCGTGTCCACGCACATGCTGGGAGGTGGCAAGAGGAGAAAGTCAAGATTGTACAGGTTCTTTGCATTTTCCTCACCCAGCTTTTCTCTCTATTCAACCTTCCAATTCCTCCTAAAGTCTTGCCATTTTTAAGAAGGAAAGAAAAAAGAAAGTGAAGTCGCTCAGTCATGTCCAACTCCTTGTGACCCTACCAGGCTCCTCCGTTCATGGGATTTTCCAGGCAAGAGTACTGGAGTGACTGGCCATTTCCTTCTCCAGGGGATCTTCCCACCCCAGGGATTGAACCCAGGTTTCCTGCATTGCAGGCAGTCGCTTAACTATCTGAGCCACTATTTTTAAAGGCATTTGTAATTTTCTATAGATTCCATTCTAAACCCCCCTGAAGACCTAGTTAAGGAACGTCACGAGTGGAGTTTCTCCTCTTCTGAAGCGTGCTGGGGGTGATACCCCGGGTATCCCAGTGGGGAACTGTGTGTTTCTCCTCCTCAGACGCCCAGCCCTCTGGCTCAGCGGCTCCTCTTTCCTTTCCTGTCTGCGGCTGCCATGCTTGCTTCGTCTGGAGAATCATCTGTGACTGCCCTCTCTTGGGCTGGGGACAGGGGATGGCCCCAGTCTAGGTTTTGAGTAGTTCTGCGGAGCATGTGGGTAGATCCAGCGCACAGACCACCTTCTACTAGCTGCTTCCCTCTCCCACGGACCTCAAGGCACGTGGGCAGCTGGGTTTCTGGGTCCTCTCGCAGGCAGGGAGCCAAGGACAGGACTTTTCTCTTCACCCTGATGAACCCCCAGGAGGATTTAGTCCACCTGGAGACTGGAGAAATCCACTCTCTGAGCTTTGAGTTAACTCTGACATGTACAGGGTCTGAGTGTGCTCAGGCAAAAAGAAGACCAGCCTGTGTCATAAAAGCATTCTGGCTCCCAGGGCCTGCTCTGATCACATCTAACTCTGATTTCAGACAACTCGATGAACTCCTCCCAGCCTCCACTCCGCCACCTATAAAGTGAGAGTGTTCGATGAGACTCTGTGTGGGATCTTTTTCTGGTTCAAAAACTCCACAATTTCTGCCTGGTGAATGAAGAGTCTCTGACCACATCCAGCCCACCACCTCCACCCAGAAGTCAGTAGGGAAAAGTCTCGGGTAGAGTGCCTACCAGCCCCAGGGTACACAGTCGAACCATGTGTGGGAGGAAGCAAATTTAGAAGGAAACAGGCTTCATTTATTCTGCCCGATATGGTTATCTCTGTGAGGCTGTGCCCATGCAAGCGAGCCGAGGGTGAGGAGGAACGGGGGGGAGACACGCTGTCAAATGTCAGATGTTTGGCAGAGACTTTGAAGTCTGACAACTGAGACTTCCGGTAGCTTTTGTCTCTACTTTTACAAAAAGGGAGGTAGAGAGAGGGACAAAAGGGGTGGGGGAGACAGAGAAAGAAAGAGAGTGAGAGAGACAGTGACCGAAAGAAGATAAACACCGATACACAAAAAAGACAATCATTGTGTAGGTTTCATGCAAAAGATTAGGCAAATATTATCTAAATGACATGTCATCTGGGACTTTCTTCTCTGACTGTCTTTCAGACAATCCCTGGCTATCGTTTTGAACTAACACTGCACTTCAATTCATCACGACACTTCCATGTGGACATGGGACTTGTCTGCGTGATGAGAAACACAAATGGGCCAGCCGGCTGGGAACAACGCCAGGATGAGATATGTGCGTTCCTAAAGCCTCTGCCCACCGGGAGGGAAGTAGGGAATGCACATGAAACAGTGGACAATAGTCAACCCAATCATGCAAAGGGTGACGCAAGGCCTAGATTTTATGCAGGTCAGATAGGCAGAGATGGAACCACAGTGGTCTAGAAGACGTTCACAAGCGAGATGGAAATTGAGTGCTGAAGTAGGTGTGAGTTGATGTAGACAGATGGCTGTGTTTTGAAAAAAGAAATGTCACATTTGGTCAACCGGCTCCTCCTCTCACGATTAGCCAACCAAAGACATATACTGTATCCCTTTGTGGCCCAAATCTCTACACAGTAACCAGGAAAGGGCCCAGAGAAGTCTCTTCCAGTTCAAGTTATAATCACTGAATGTGGAAAACTGGTGAAATGACAAAATGACTCGGGCATGAAGCTCCCTCCTCTTGTCTGTGAAGCTTGGCTGTGTCTAGTTCAGTGATAAAGGGTCAGGACACTATTACAACCTCTCCATGCAACATGATGCTATGTGTATGGGCAATTTCCAGGGATACCCTTCTGAGTTTGTTTTTGTTTTTGTTTTTAATATTTCAAATATAGCACTGAGTTAGTTGGCATCTCCCTCAAAAGGACAAGAGCACATGGTAAAAGCAGGGTCGCCGTGACACCTGGGACACCAGGCTTGGTTAAACAGCCTCAGAAAAGGAGATTAGTTGGAAACTTGAGCTCCTGGAGGATTCCAGGAAGGGAGGGCCTCGTCTGAGACCACGGAGGTGCTGCCAACGAGGACCGTGATACCTCAGTTCAAGGAAATGGACAATCCCAGAGCGCACGATGAAGAAAAGACTTCTTAACTGTTTCCTCTGGAAATCACCCCTGAAGGGATGCCAGGCTCTTCTAGAATCTCCACTCACTGGTGCTTCTGGCCTGCTGGGTGGGTGAGAGGTAAAACACAGCCCTGACGGAAAAAAATTGCAGAGTCCAGGGCTAGTCATCAGATAACGGGAAAATCCTCCTGGGTCAGGTCCCACGCGGGCACACAGATTTCTCCTCTCACATGGATCAGAAGAGAAGCTGTTGATGAAACACTAGAAGACGGGGTTTCCAATATGGTGGGATTTCAGAGAACCCTTATGTCATACCCCATCAAAATCTGTCACAGCCCCCCAAGTCCTCTAACAGGCCAGGGCAGGAATTGTAGAAAATATCTATTCCAGTTCTGTCCAGGTTGCCTGTGGAAAAAAAAAAAGAAAGAAAAATCGACGCGAATGTCCTGGGACTTCAGGTTTGCACTCTTCCTGCCCTGCCCCATCCCCTCCCTGACCCCTGAGACACAAATACATCCACAGGCAAAGGATGAGGAGCAAGAAGGAGGTGGCCCTGTGAGCAGGCCTGTTTGGTGAGATGGTAGCTGGGAGCCCGGTGAGAGGGTACAAAGCCAGCAGCACATCCCCTGACGCTGGAGGGAGACAGGCCCACGGAGGCTCATGAGCAGAGGGCAAGCTCTCCAGCCGCAGGGATTCCCCCAAACCCCGCTGGAGCCCTGGCCGCGGGACCTCCAGCCACATCGACTCCATCTCTGCTCCTTTGTCTGCTGCCCGCTTGCCCGCCCATCTGCTCCATCCTCATCCTGAACCAGCTGCAGCGTGTAGGAGAGACAGGCCCTGTCACGGCTGTCTCTAGTGTGTTATTGTTAGTGTTGCGTTACAAATCCCGTTTCCATGCCGGGGTCCCTCGGGGGTCATAACCAGGAGAGGCCATGACCTCGTCAATAAACAGAACCCCAATCCTTAATGTAACCACTTTGCGTCCACTAGGCCTGCCCCAAGGGTTTATGTATCAGATTCCTCTCCAGGGTGGGAGCATCTCCAAGAGGGGGTGCTCCCCTGGAAGTGCCAGAGACAGGGCACGCGAAGTGGATCAATGCTGATCCTGGCAGCAGGTGGAAGTCAGCATGGACTGAGCCTATGTGCCCCCCAAACCCCCCTCACTTATTACAGGAGGGTATATTGTCGAGTCGCTTTAGTCACGTCCGATTCTTTGCAACCCTATGGACTGTAGTTCGCCAGGCTCCTCTGTCCATGGGATTCTCAGGCAGGAGTACTGGAGTGGGTTGCCATGCCCTCCTCCCGCGGATCTTCCTGAACCAGGGATCGAACCTGTGTCTCTTATGCCTCCTCCAATAGCAGGCAGGCTCTTTACCACTAGCGCCTCCTAGGAAGTCCTCTGAATCCACAGAACTGCCTACAAAAGCAGGCGCCTGCTCAGGACACTATTGGCTGCAAAAATAGACACCCCCAGGCAAATCAGCTCTGCACGCGGTTGCAAGACCACCTGTGTGCAGACACTTGGTCCCTGCTCCTGAGGGACCAGCCGGACCAGCTCTCATGGGCAGACCTGGAAGGTGTACTGAGTGTATTACTATCCATCTGAAGGTTCACCACTTAATTCCCATGAGGATGAGGCCAGGACATTAGCCCTTGATAAAGTTCTAGTCCCCTTAGAGGCCCCTTGGCTGACTTCTCTGATGCTGAACAGGGCGTGTGTAAGAACACAGAGCAAAACGGAAGCAGAACATGAGTAACCAGCACAGAGACAGGGCTGGCTTCAGCCACCCTCCATCATTTTTGCAGATGAATCTGCTAATAGCCTATGTTTTCCTTCCCAAAGCAGAGCCAGCTGATGAAGGGTGGGGAAAACCAAGTGGGAAAATGAACCAGTCTAGGGTCTGCTCATTCATTCAACAAATATTCCCAACTGGGCATCTACAGCATGCTAGAAACCTAGTCCACACAGGCACATGGATGCCACACCAATGAAAGAAATAAAGGACAGTGTGACGGGGGCTGGGGGTTGGGGAGCACTTTCCCCCCTGTTTTGCATTTAAAACTCAACTACTTCAACTACTCAACTACTCTTGATGCCATGACCTTGGCCTCAGTTCCCATCACTCCCCTGGCTAAGCCTAACAACAACAAAAAAAATGTTCTCGAGTATCTATTGTCAGGACTGAGAGACTGACATTTAGAGAGAGAAGTAGTCCTCAACTCTACAAACAAACATAGCTTCTGCGAACAAATAACACTGAGAATTCCCTGGCTGTCCAGTGATTAGGACTTGGCACTTTCACTGGCATGACCTGGACTCGATCCCTGGCTGGGGAACTAAGATTCCAAGATGTGGAAAAAAAAAAATTATATCAATATTGTTGGCTTGTTTCTAAGGTACCACAAAGTGTTTATTGGGGCAAATGGGGACAGGAGGACAAGATGGTTGAGATAAATGGGGTGTTTTGTTTTTGCTGGGTGAATCAGACTCAGTTACAGAACTAGAGGGGAGCTTGGCATCTGAGAAGCCAACCTCTGTTCTAAACTAAAGTTTGGAGGAAACTAAAGTTTGGAGAGAGAAAGATCTTTGTCTAGTCACAATCAAAGCTCCTGATTTGTTAAAAAAAA
>SJYA01003263.1:2117668-2270603 GCA_006410615.1 Neotragus moschatus
GATACAAACTGACTGCAAATTCTCAGCCAGATTCTCAGCCACTTGGCTGTTCTTAAAAGAGTTTGCATTAATGGAAATCGCTGGTATCTCTTGAAACAAAATTCAAGGGCATCAAAAAGCAGCCCTCAGGACAGTTAGGGAGTTGGGGATGGACACGGACACACTGCTGTATTTTAAACGGAGAGCCAACAAGGACCTACTGTAAAGCACAGGGAACTCTGCTCAGTAGAGTCTGTAGCAGCCTGGATGAGAGCAGAGTTTGGGGGAGAATAGATACATGTGTATGTATCACTGAGTCCCTTTGCTGTTCACCTGAAACTATCACATCACTGTTAATACCCCAATACAAAATAAAAAGCTAACAAAAAGATAAAGCAGATCCTCAAGTTCATCAATATGATGTTCCATTTTCTGCATCATTTCATTGTTAAGAATCAATGAATCTGAGTATTTGGGATATGGGGCAAAAGTGAAAATGTATTCACTAGTTTGGTTGATACCAGTTTGTTCCAAAACTAATAAAACATCTTAAAAAAAAAAAAAAAAAAAGAAAGAAAGAAACACAAAAGCAGCCCCAGGGGCCAGGACTCCGAGCTCCCTAGCATCTCTATAGGCAGGGAGGAGCAGCAGGTAGGGGCCTGCTTTCACAGCTCAGAGGACAGGACCCTTTTTCAAGTGAAGAAAACAGACTCTCAAAACCAGAACCTCCAGAGGGTTTCCTATTAATCCGTTTCCCAGGCCCCACTTGTCACAACTCAAAGGGGCTCTCGGGTGTGCAGTGGAAATTGCAATTGCAGCAGGTACCCCTGCTGCTTTTGAGCACACCCAGGTTTGAGAAACAGAGGCCTGAATGGCCCCTGGCGGGATGTCAGCACCAGGAGAAAAGAAAGGAACCCAGAAAGCATGGGCCAGAATCAGCCTCCGAGGAAACTTGCCCCAGAAACACGCCTGCTATTTCACACGCGGCCACACCCCAGGGCCTGGCTGGCCGAGGGGGGAAGGGCTGTCTTTCATGTCCCTGGCTGTGCAGAAGGTTTGCGTGTGTTTGTTTAGCACAAAGCCTGTACTTAACTGGCACAAGAGAAACAGATTTTATAAATAGATGTGAGCATGAATGGTTTTTATGATTAGCTTGTTTTCAATCACCATGCCTGACCGGTGTCTGTGTTCCACTAAGTAAATATTTCTATGGTGATAGTATACACAACACAATGGTCATTATTTAATGTTAATACAAGTACCATATGGGAGGTCTTACCGTGCTTACAGCCCCAAGAATAATAAAAGCAGATAGGAATAGATAGGCCAGGGTGGGCCTCATTGTACAGTAGGGTTGATAAAACATCTGTTGGCGCAAGTGTTGGCCCTGCACGTATTTCTGCGGAGATGGTTCTCCCCAGGGAGTCTTTAGGACCAGATCAGATCACCAGGAGCTCAGTTTTTCTCTCTGACCCACTCTCTGACCTTGGATAAGTCCTTGTGCTAATTGTTAAAACACGCATGCCTCCATTTCCCCATTCTAGTATATGTTTCTGTTTTGTTTTGCTTTTCTGACCTCACTGCATAGCATGTGGGGGTGTTAGTTCCCAGACCAGGCATCGAACCTGCACCCCCTACCCCCATGCAGTGGAAACATGGAGCAAGGATCAAACCCTCAACTCCTGCACTGGCAAGTGGATTCTTTCCCTGCTGAGCCATCAGGAAAGCCCTTGAGATTGTCTCTGTGTGTGTGTGTGTGTGTGTGTGTGTGTTAGTTGCTCAGTCCTGTCTGACTCTTTGTGACTCCATGGAATGAAGCCTGCTAGGCTCCTCTGTCCATGGAATTCTCCAGGCAAAAATACTGGAGTAGGTTGTCATTCCGTTCTCTGAGGGATCTTCCCTACCCAAGCATCGAACCAGGGTCTCCTGCATTGCAGGCAGAATCTTTACCATCTGCTGCTGCTGCTGCTAAGTCACTTCAGTCGTGTCCGACTCTGTGCGACCCCATAGACGGCAGCCCACCAGGCTCCCCCATCCCTGGGATTCTCCAGGCAAGAACACTGAAGTGGGTTGCCATTGCCTTCTCCAATGCATGAAAGTGAAAAGTGAAAGTGAAGTCGCTCAGTCGTGTCTGACTCTTAGCGACCCCATGGACTGTAGCCCACCAGGCTCCTCCATCCGTGGGATTTATCGTCTGAGCCACCATCTTCAAATTGGCAAGCTGGGAGTGTCCATCTGCTGGGCTTGAGAAGATGAGATACGTAATGAGTGTGAAAGCTTTGCGTGGAGGTGAAGTGTAAAACAAGTATTGAATTCTTTTTTAATTGAATTTTTATTTTATATTGGAACACAGTTGATGTACAATGTTGTGTGAGTTTCAGGCATACAGCAAAGTAGCTCAGCTTCACATATACATATAGGTACTCTTTTTCAGGTTCCTTTCTCATATAGGTTATTACAGAATATTGGGTAGAGTTCCTTGTGCTATACAGCTTGTCCTCACTGGTTATCTATTTTATACACAACAGCATATATACGTAAATCCCAACCTCCTAATTTATCCTTCCCCACCACCTTTCTGTTAACCATAAGTTTGTTTTCACAGTCTGTGAGTCTGTATCTGCTTTGTGAAGTTCGTTTGTGTCATTTTTTTCCCTTTAGATTCACATACGTGATATCATGTGATATTCATCTTTCTCTGACTTACTTTGCTTAGTAAAATAATCTCCAGGTCCATCCATGTTGTTGCAAATGGCATTGTTTCATTGTGGTTTTTTATGGCTAAGTAGTATTCCATTGTCAGAGAAGGCCATGGCAACCCACTCAAGTACCCTTGCCTGGAAAATCCCATGGATGGAGGAGCCTGGTGGGCTGCAGTCCGTGGGGTCGCTAAGAGTCGGGCATGACTGAGCGACTTCACTCTCACTTTTCACTTTCATGCGTTGGAGAAGGCAATGGCAACCCACTCCAGTGTTCTTGCCTGGAGAATCCCAGGGATGGGGGAGCCTGGTGGGCTGCCGTCTATGGGGTCGCACAGAGTCGGACACGACGGAAGCAACAGCAGCAGCAGTATTCCACTGTATATTGGTACCATGTCTTCTTTATCCATCCTCTGTTGGTGGTCATTTAGGTAGCTTCTATGTTGGCTATTGTTAAATAGTGCTGCACTAAACACTGAGGTTAAGGGCTCTTAATGCTGATAGTTTTTATGAGGATGTGCTAAGTCATTTCATTCATATCCGACTCTCTGCGATCTTATGGACTGTAGCCCTCCAGGTTCCTCTGTCCATGGGATTTCCTGGGCCAGAATCCTGCAGTCAGTTGTCATGCCCTCCTCCAGGGGATTTTCCCAATTCAGGGGTGGAACCCATGTCTCTTACATCTCCTGCATTGGCAGAATGGTGGAGCTCTGACAAACTCTAAGATTAGGCTTGAGGTCTGTTGTTTCTATTTCTTCTGGAGAAGTCAGTGCTGGCCTTTCACAAGCATTCTATCATCTCCCTGGTCACTCTAGCCATTGATCTGGCTGAAAATTCAGCCTTACTCTGTCTCATTTACTATCAGAAAGGAAGTTGGACCTAGGTGAGAAGAGACACTGCCTGACAAACGTTGAAGGAAAGAGATTTGAATTCCCAACTGTGTTTTCTGACATAATGGGATTCTTTCCAACTGATTGGCTGCAATCACCGTAAATCTAGGAACAATATGTTCTTAAGCCTATTTGGAATGGCCTCCGGGGACAGACGTTGTCAGCACAATAGATGGCGTGTGGCTCCGAAGGAAATAATACACAGGGAGGTGGGGACACGCCCAAGTTAACCAACTCTTCTCATGCCCTGGCTTCCCCGAGCTGGGGAGCCTGAGGGAGAAGAAGTGCGGGGCAGATTACATGTTCCAGGCAAGACCTTACTCTGGGCCCTGCCCTGAAGCCTCTCCCTTCTCACCTTTCCCCAGAGCCTGGAACCAGGAAAATCACGGAATCACCTCATCTGACCCAAGCAGCTGCTCCCCTAGATCAGAAACCAGGACTGCTTGAAGTGGCTGTGGGAACCGTGTGCGCACACGCGCTCACAAGGTCATGCATGGCTTGCTCGTGTCATCACAGGAGGAAGGAGAAGGGGTGGGCACCCCAGGTATTCGCAGGCTGAACAGCACGGGCCAGTCTGTGGCTGGGCTCCACTCCACTCTGCACTGATGACCCAACTGCCAGGCATGTTTCTTATTACCCTGTGGATGTGTCTTGTGCTAATGGGTGGGAAAAGGCTGGTGAAACAGCAACTGTTTAAGTGAAAGCAATGACTCTCTGGTGCCCTGTTCACATTTCCCACAGCCTTCGCTCATGCCTTGGGGCCCTTCGGGGTTTAGAATTACAGCTCTCAGTAAATACTCCTAGACTCACATGAGCTGTGGTTAGACAACACCAAGGCTGCCAGGGCAATCCTAGACAAAGCCATGTGTCCAGACACTGGTCAGAACAGAGGAATGGCAACCACAGGAGCCCCTAACACTTGGGGAAATGAGCATGTGACAGGCGCTGGCCTAAGCGCTCTCCGTGCGTTTGCTGACTGCATCTTCAGGCCACTCCCAGGAGGGAAGTGCTGCCATCACTCATTTTCTATTAACCTGGAAGCTGAGGCCCAAAGAGGCTGAGAGAGTCACCAGGGCCACACAGTGGAAGAGCTAGGACTCAGGTCTGTACAGTCAGGCCTCAGCCCCTCTAAGCTCTACATGTATTCTGGAAGTCAAGCGTGGAGAAAGGTCAGAGTTAAGAGTTAATTATTTCACACTAAGCCCATCATCAGGGCTTCCCTGGTGGCTCAGGGATAAAGAATTGGTCTGCCAGGAGACGTGGGTTCAATCCTAGGATCAAGAAGATCCTCTGGAGAAGGAAGTGGCAACTCACTCCAGTCTTCTTACCTGGGAAATTCCAAGGACAGAGGAGCCTGATGGGCTACAGTCCATGGGGTCACAAAGAGTTGGACACAGCTTAGTGATTAAACAACAAGCCTAACATCACTAGTTAAAGAAATGAAACAGTCTTCAAATTCAAGTAAGGGTTTTCCCCTTTACAAATGGGGGCATTTGACCATAAGAATTATGCTCTGTTTCTATCTCAATATGGTTGCCAGCTATAGGCTTTTGGCTGGTCATCATATTTCAAAGGATTTTCACAGGAAGACTTGCAGGAAGACTGTGGAGGGAGAAAGCTACTGTGTTCTACATGTGATCGCATTCCTGACCCAGTGCAGGCTTATCAGGCTTCAATAAGAAGTATTGTTCCTAGCTGTTGTGACAAGTTGTCCTGAGCCATCCAACAGCCATCTTTTCTTCCCTGTTGAGCTGTATGAGTGAGAGATAGATGGTCTGGGTCTATAGAGAACAGTTTTAGTTTGTCCTGCGTGCATGCATGCTAAGTCATTTCAGTCATGTCTGACTCTTTGTGACCCTATGGACTGTAGTCTGCCAGGCTTCTCTGTCCATGGCGATTCTCCAGGCAAGAGTACAGGAGTGGGTTGCCTGCCCTCCTCCAGGGATCTTCCCAACCCAGGGATCGAACCTGTATCTCTTACATCTCCTGCTTTAATTTATTTTGTCCTACTCAAAGCTAAATAGTCCAAATCAGGCAGCTTCGCACTCACTAGTCCTATGTTCTCACCAGCTAAACTGTCACTCCGGCTTTCACGGCAGAAGAGGAAAAGAGAAAATTTGAGATAGTAGCCAGTGAAGTCTCTGGAGCATGGACCACCGGCAAGATGTTTATGGAAAGTATTTGGAGAGAAGACAAAAGTGGTAAAACACCACCAGGCAGAAATACTCTCTGAAGACTGTTTTATATCTCATTATTCTCACCTCAATACTCTTTGCTCATTTTTTAATTATAAGAACACATCTTTGAGAAATGTTTCTCTTATGGGTGATAATATTCATTGAACTCTTGATGATGTAAAAATTTCCTGGGGTAATACTATTTTGACCTGATTTTAAATCTTATGTTAAAAACCAGTGTTGGAGTGTTCTAACCATCGACTTTGGGGGCCTAATCAATGTAGAGCAATCTGATGACTAAGTCACTTGCTCTAAATTCTTCTCATTTTTAATAGCGAAGGCTCTTTAATTATTAGGAAGATGTGTGTCATGCCACTTAAAGTGATAGCCACACTTCCTCTTAAATTAGAAGATAACAGGCCCCAGATATACTGCTAGAAGGAAAATAAAATGCATGAACTTTCCAGAAGACAATATTTACAGAAGTTTTGACCAGACACAACCAAAACGCAATGGGGGAAGAAAAACTTTGGAGTTAGTCTAAATGTCCATTAATATGCTATATATGATACATAAATATAATGAGATAATACACAGCTATGAAAAGTAGAGAATATTTAAATAACATGAAAATGTGCCCTGCTATACTAAGCGACGTAGTAATTACAAAACAAAATGTATGTATCAGTTTTACTTTTAAAGAAACAAAAAACAAAAATGTGTGTATGGATGTGTGATATATACTGTGATATTTGCAGACAGAAACAAACTAAAAAAAATGTATGCCTTCATAATACTAAAACAACTATTTTATTTCTTGCTAGTAGGCCTTTGTGTGAATTTTGGTTTTGTCTCTTTGGTTGTTTGTATTTTATAAGTTTTTGACAATAAACTATAAAATAAATACTGACAGGGTGAGATTTAGAGTTTTACTTTGATGTCTCCGCTGTATACCTTGGTGTTGCTACAAAGCTGGTTATATTTACCATCATAATTAGTTCTATACATTTTGCTCCTCAGTCATCTCCACTTAACAATTCTTATCCCAACCAGCCAGGCCTTTTAATTAAAGATGGCTGCCATTTGATCAGCTGATCATTTCAGTTACTCTTTCTGCTGCTGTTTATAATTAGGCTCCCTAAACTAATACTTGTCATTGACATTCATTATTCTGATATTTTTTCAAAGTTCATTAAATCATTAATTATTCTGACTTTGCAGTGTGGTTTCCCATGTCCTGAGCCAGGAGATTCCAGTTTATCCGCATGGTCTTCAAGCCGAATCTCCTCAAAGCAACAGAATAATTCAACTCAACAGTTATCTCTTGGGTACCAACAAAGTGAGGAACCAATCAAGAGAGTGGAAATGACACCCGTGGACAAGATACAGCAGCTCAAAGTCTAGGGACCAAGAAAAGCAGTAATAAATAACCCCAGTACAATGATTTCAAGACAATACACAAGCCCCCATTCCAGCTCCTGGATCCATCTTGCATCTCTGCCAACTTCTTACAAACCACTTCTTTCCTTCACTCCTTTTAAAATATCTCAAGTTGGAAATATCACAAAAAAGGAAAGCCTGATATTATCCATTTTTAATAGACATAAATGCTCGGAAATCAGAGACATTGTTATATTTTAATGGTGATTCCCTATATCCAACCTGCTCATTAGGGAGCCAGATTCACTGGCTTACCACCAATGCAGACGCTCATGAATCCTAGCCACATAAACATCATTTTCATTGGAAGGACTGATGCTGAAGCTGAAGCTCCAATACTTTGGCTACCTGATGTGACAAGCTGACTTATTGGAAAAGACCCTGATGCTGGGAAAGATTGAGAGCAAGAGGAAAAGAGGATGACAGAGGATGAGATGGTTGGATGGCATCACCAACTCATAGATATAAGTCTCTGGGAGAGAGTGATGGACAAGGAAGCCTGGTGTGCCGCAGTCCATGGGGTCACAAAGAGTTGACCGTGACTGAGCAACTGAACAACAACAAAACATTATTTTGCAGGTGAGGAAATGGGAACCCAGAGAGGAGATGCATTGTGTCTTCTTTCCCCAGAAGCTCGTTTTCAGCTTCACGTGAGTCATGGGATGATTGCTTAAGAAGTGGGGTCCAGATCCTGCAGGTGTTTCTCTAACTGCAGAGTTCTCTCCAGTACAGCTAGAGTTTAGGGTTTGAGACTGGATGTGGGATGAGCCCCTGGGGAAGAATTCACTCCAGCTGTTTCTACACCACTGAGGAGTCTGAAGACTGGGCTCACTGTTTTGCCACCAATGTCTCTTTCTATCTTGTCTGTGTGCAGGGGTGATCTGTATCTCGTTGCCTTAGAGACTGTCAGAGCTGGCATCTTTGTTTATCTGCAGAACACTCAGTGGTTTCTGAAAACAGGTGTGGCCTGGTTGAGCAGAGCGTAGCCACAATCTTTTTTTTTTTTTTTTTCTTTTTCAGAATTTGCTTTGACTCTGGTGGCTTTTACCAACTTTCCAAATGTCACTCAGCCTCCCTCACAGGCTCTTTGTCAAGTCGTTGGTAAACTAGTCTCTTAGCTGCTTTTGCTTCTGTATTTTGAGAGATGCAGTCCTAGATAAACAAAAAAGCTGGTTTTGCTTATGGAAGCAAAAATTGGTTCTAAGTGACAATTGTGTGTTAGTTGTGGCCCTCACATGACAATTCGTTCTGGTCCTCTCGCTGGTAGTGTGGCTTCTGAGGTAAATGACATGAAGAAAACCAGCTCTCATTTGGTAATCTCCGGTGGGTTACAGAGCTGGGGAACTGATCCTCTCACTGACCACCATATACATAGCCCCACTGGTGAGCTCATGATTAGTAAAGGCATTAAAAGTACATTAATACTGGGACAAATTAAGTAGGAAAAACAGACCTTCATCAGCTATGGACATTTCACTTAAAAAAAAAAAAAAAATAGAAAGAAGGAAAAAAAGTCCAAGCAATGGACCATCTGGAGAGAGTCAAGAGTCATGAAAATCAGCAAATACAGAAACAGTTGGAGAACCTGAGTATGTTTTGCTAGAGAAGAGATGTTTTAAGAAAGCCAAGACAGCTAACTTCAAATATCCGGGAAAGAACACACAAATGGACAAGTAACCATATTCGTTAAAGTGCCAGAGGGCAGAATGAGGTCAGAACATAGATTTACAGTGTAAGAGGGGTTTGAATTCAATTCCATGAAGGCAAGATATTCTCACAACTAACAATAGTGGAGATAGGGGAAAATTCCTGTCCCAGCAGCAAATGCCTGATGGCTATTTGTCACGCTTCCTGCACTAGGAGGGAGATTGGATTCAACCTCTAAGGTCCTTTGCAAAAGTAAGATGCTATCTGTCTAATTAATTGCCAGTCATAGTCCTAGGTACTGCCCTGGGTTCTCATCTCCCTGTCAGTGAAATTTGGATTCAGTTCTCCCTAACTCTTAGGTAATCGAGGAGATGCGTATCTTTAAATCAGTCGTCAGCAAGAATACTGATGGAAGAGTGATAAATTCCAAGACCTTCAGTCTGATTAATTACAGCCTCAGAGGATTGGTTGCGGAGAAGGCAATGGCACCCAACTCCGGTACTCTTGCCTGGAAAATCCCATGGACAGAGGAGCCTGGTGGGCTGCAGTCCATGGGGTCGCTAAGAGTCGGACGCGACTGAGTGACTTCACTTTCACTTTTCATTTTCATGCATTGGAGAAGGAGATGGCAACCCACTCCAGTGTTCTTTCCTGGAGAATCCCAGGGACGGGGGAGCCTGGTGGGCTGCCGTCTATGGGGTCGTGCAGAGTTGGACACGACTGAAGTGACTTAGCAGCAGCAGCAGCAGAGGCTTGGTTGAGGAAAACTGAAAGGAGGCAAGAGGCCAGTTGGAGCTGAGTGTTGTTGATACCCACCATGCGGGTACCATCTCTATCTGCCTCCTCTAAGGAAAAAGTAATTCCCATTTTTGGTTGTTTTGCATTTGGTTGGGGATGTCTCAGTGTTCAGTGGGGAGTTTTGTTTGTCTGCTTGTTGGCCTGGAGTTTAAAAATGCATCAGAATAAACCCTTGGGTGGCCAAGACACCTTTGTCTCTCTTGTTGGTGAGACTTGAAGCTACACTACCTGCAATCAAGGTCTGGTGTCAGCTCAATGCCTTCTGAGCTGTGTGGCCTTGTTTCTCACTGTTCCACTTCTCTGAGCCTCAGTATCTCATATGTGAAATGGGGTAAGCACTCTTTCACAAGTTTAGAAGAATCAAATGAGGAAAATACATCGGAAAGCATTTCATAGGCCTTTGAAGCACCTTTCCACATTGAGCTAGCATTATTCAAATTTTCCCAACTGTGTGTTGTGGTCACTGTAAAACATAAAAAGCTCATTTTTCACTCCTTGTATTAGACTTCTTTGTTGTTTTGTTTTGTTTTTTTGTCTTAGAAAAAATACTTCTTGGGCTTCCAATAAGTTCTAGAGAAAGACAAATGATTGATGAGAACCAGATTTTGGGAAAGACAGAGGGCAGGAGGAGAAGGGGGTGATAGAGGATGAGATGGTTGGATGGCATCAGTGACTCAATGAATGTGAGTCTGAGCAAACTCCAGGAGGTAGTGAAGGGCAGGGAAGCCTGGCATGATGCAGTCCATGGGGTTTTAAAGAGTTGGAAATAAATTAGTGACTGAACAACGACAACAAATTGTTTTGAGACTACACTTGTAAGTTAAAAAAAAAAAAAAAACATGGTGAGTATCTGGAAAATTAGGTCTTCCTCAAACTCCCAAGGCCAGAGTGGCATAGATAAGCAAACAGATGATTAGCAGGATCTAGCGACTTAGCAGCAGCAGCAGCAGCAGCAGTGCTAGGTTTTAGGGCTTCCCTGGTGGCTCAGAGGGTAAAGCATCTGCCTAAAATGTGGGAGAGCCAGGTTCGATCCCGGGGTCGGGAAGATCCCGTGGAAAAGGAAATGGCAACCCACTCCCAGGACTCTTGCCTGGAAAATCCCATGGACTGAGAAGCCTAGTAGGCCCCAGTCTGTGGGGTCACAAAGAGTCAGCCACGAAAGAGCAAGGCTGACAATTCAGGTAATAAACCTGGAAATTTATAAGGAATGGAGATCCTGAGTTTTCAGTCCCATGTTTCAATTATTTGTGCTTATTAATGACACTGGACATCTCATCAGTATCTCTGCTCTTAGGGGAAAACGCTCCCACAGAGTCCCTCCCATGTCACGCAGTAGCAAAGGTAAGGCATTTCACAGAACAGGATTTAGCAGAGCTCCTCTGTTTGGGCCAGTGAAAGCTTGTGACCCTGCCACGTTAATCATCTCTTCCAAAAAACATTTTGTTGCTTGATTCAGGCCTTTCCTGCATAACATTGAACCTGTTTTTTGTTTTCTTTCAGCACAATCATAGGAGATAAGTGGCCACAAAGTTCCATTTTATTATCAAAGGTGCTGCTGCTGTCAAACGTTACATTTCTCAATTGTGGCAACGAGACACACCCTGGAAAGAGAGAGTTTTACACTTTTGCAAGAAAACAGAGAAACCAAGATGTCTTGTAATATCTCATACACATCATGAAAAACGTGTCCTAACCTTGAAAGCCCAACTTAGGAGCAAGCAAGAACATGCTGTGAAGACTCGGAGAAGTGGGTCCATCCAGATCCACTTTCCCCCTTTTTTTTCAGATGGACCCCTGAGCCTTTGAGCTACTACACACAGCTAAGCTTCACACCTGAGTCTCCCATCACCACCTGCTCTCAGTACTTCAGGCTCAAATTTCCCGACATCAAATTCACCAAGAACCTTCTCATGGCCCATTCTCCTAGGGCACCTTCTCTAAGGCGCATTCTCTAGCGGTAGGAACTAATTCTGCCAAGCCATCCTATTCATTAACCTTGAACGTGATATCTATCCTGGAGACCTGCTTTGTGTGTAACAAGTGAATTTCAGAAGATGCCATCTTATACGAAAGGAACAATTTCAGTTGCAGAAATGTCATACCTAGTGGCAAGTGGCAGACAAGATCAGTTGTTGACAACACTCTGAGGCCCTGCAGAATCACACCGTACAGAGAGCTGCCCACCTTGCCCTGGAGTGGATTCTGTGCCATGGGAGAAGATACGCTTTTATTCTGTCATAAGGTCCTGATATGGTGGTTCTGTCAAAGGAAAATGGGCCACTGTGCTGATACTTTCGCCACATGTCTCAAGCCTGTGGAAGTGTGAGACTGAACTGAGGGTGAGGTATCCAGGACTTTACCCAGGACTTTACGAACAAAAATAGAAAACAATATCTTGGTACACAAATGCTCTCAATTTTGTTTCCTTCTCTCTCTCTCTTTCCTCTCAAATCTATGAAACACTTTCAAAGTTGTTTTCAAACACTTTCAGTGACAAATGACAACTCAATGATAATTGAGTGCTAAATTGATACATTTGGGCATTCAACCATTTGCTAATTAAATTTTGGCTACATAAGCATGTATTTAATCTGTGCTTCTTAAGCATCTACTATACTCTAGGCAGCATTCTGCTCTTCGAGGACACAGGGGTAAGAAGGCAATGCCCTGCCCTCTGGAAGCTTACACTCTACCGGACAGATACAAAAACAACAACAACAAATAAAGATGCAGCCTCAATAAACTCTGGGTGCAATGGAAACTTGTCTTTCCAGGTGGCACAGTGGTTAAGAATCCACCTGCCAATGCAGGAGACCCAGGCAAGAGACTGGGGTTCAATCCCTGGGTCAGGAAGATTCCCTGGAGGAGGGCATGGCAACCCACTGCAGTATTCTTGCCTGGAGAATCCTATGGACAGAGGACTCTGGCAGGCTACAGTCCAAAGGGTCACAAAGAGTCGGACATGACTGAAGCAACTTAGCACACACAAAAAGTTCTTATGGGTCTGGCTTAAGAGTCCCACAAGAATCAAAGAACAAGTCAAAGAACGGGATTATTTCCAGAAATTCGCCTGGGCTTCCAGCACCCCATCTTTATCTCTTACAGTTGACCTCTCTCCCCTTTGTTCTTGGTGACATAACCTCCACCCTTGCCCCCACCTCAGGTCTGAAAGCCACAGGATGGACCAAGTCATAGGCTGAAGGAAGAAGAGCCTGCAGACAGGGGAATTGACAGAGTGGAGTGTGTTGGACTAAAGGGCATCAAATGGAGTCCCAAAGCAAGTAACTGCCACCTTCTATAAGTAAACTTTTTGTAAACTTTTTTTTTTCTTTCCTTCATTTTTCCCCAGCAGGTCTTTTATATCTTATACTGTCCAGAAAGTGAAAGTGTTACTCGCTCAATCCTGTGTGACTCTTTTCGACCCTATGGACTACAGCTTACCAGGCTCCTCTGTCCATGGAATTCTCCAGGCAAGAATACTGGAGTTGGTTGCCATTACCTTCTCCAGGGGATCTCCCTGACCCAGGGATCAAACTCAGATCTCCCAAACTGCAGGCAGATTCTTAATCACCTGAGCCACCAACGAAGCCCTATCCTGTCCAAAGACCGTTGGAAGATCACCCTCAGTGTTTCTCAGTTTGGTCCCTTAGACTGAAAATTCTTTTCAGCCGTTGCCACAATGGACCAGGACTCTTAAGGTAGATTATTTTGTGAAGGAAATCGGCCTACAAGTTCCTGTGGATCCCAGCCTAAATCTCAGGTTCGTTTTGTAGAATTGTCCCCTCCCTCTGGACAGACAAGCTACAGTTTTGATTCTTCAGTTCACTGCCAAGAGCATTCCCACATCTCGTGCCTTCCTCCAGGAATCCTCTCTCCACTTCTCCCATCAGTCCTGCCTCAGGGAACTGGGGCCTCTGTCCACTCTCACTTAGGTCTGGTTTGGGTCTTTTCATGGTATGAGATCATGGTACCAACTCCAGTTTTAATTACATATTTATTGGCACGAATATGTAATTCGTACATTAATTCTCTCTCTAAGAGGCAAACCCCAGAAGAACAGAAACTGTTGATCTTCCTCACGATTGCATCCCCAACACTAGCGTGCGGTTCCCTTTCCCAAGCTATTTGTTGAATGAGAGAATTTTTGTCCCAATTCATTCAGTTTTATGGATACATAAAACTTTTTAATTAAAAAACTTTAATCAGAAAATTAATTTATACATTGCATCATCAATCTTCTTTACTAAAATAAAATGGAAAGTTACCCACGACCATGATTTTCCTGAAATACTGCCAACGTGAGAGTCTGTAACCGATTACTCTATCTTCTGAGTGAGACTTGGCCTGATAGCTGTTCCTTAAATTCTTTGGTCACTACTCTCCACACCTCTTCACCTATTTTAACCTTTTTCCTTACCATTTATTGATATTTAAATAAGTTTGTCTATTTATTGTCTGTCTCCTACTGACAGAACACTAGCTCCATGAGGGAGGAAAGTTTGACTTTTTTTTTTTCCACAACCACATTCTCAATGCCTAGAGTAAAGCTAAGAACACATTAAAAACTCAATAAATATTTTTTATCAGATACTGTATCTCAACTCAGCACAATTAGACTCACCAATTCAGGTACTAATATATTCTCAACAAAACCATAGATACCATAAGAAAAAAACAGAGATCTTTGCTCTGATGTGATGGGTTTTACAGACTGCTACTGTCCAAAATAGTAACCACCTGCACACATGCTTCTGAACTCTGAAATGTGACCAGCCCAAATTGAGATGTGCTGTAAATATAAAATATACACCAGATGTCAAAGAAGTTGTACAGAAACAAGATTGCAAAATATCTCATGATACAATTTTCTATTGACCACATGTTAAAATAACATTTTGGATGTACTAAGTTAAACGAAACATATTCTTAAAGCTTTTTCTTACTTTTTAAACAAACCTACTAGATAATTTAAAATTACATATGTGGGTCAATTATATTTATACTGAAAAGTGCTGTTCTTGAATATAATACTCTCATGCCTAAAAATATTTGGGGAGTGGGGGCAATTTAAGGATGCAAGCAAAATGTAAAGAGCCCAGTCTCTTAATTCTCTTCCAAGGAGTTCGTATTACTTGCAGGTAAGGAAGGAAGATTTTAGAAAATAAATTCACTTTTACATGAAATTTTTTTTTATTTTATGTGGACCATTTTTTTAAGGTCTTTACTGAATTTATTACAATATTGCTTCTGATTTATGTTTTTTGGGGTTTTGGCCACGAAGCATGTGGGATCATAGCTCCCTGACCAGGGACTGAATGTGCACTTCCTGCATTAGAAGGTGAAGTCTTAATCACTGCACCACCAGGGCAGTCCTTACGTGGACCTTTAATTCTGTTCTTTACCAGATATGAAACAAAGGAATTTGGGTAGAACACAGAGTGGACTTGGGAGTAAGATAATGAGAAAAGGACTAATTTATTTTTCCACTCTCTGGCACACAATCATTCTGATTTTCTTGGATTTGACTGAATTCACAAACAAGACTGACCTAGTTTGTCTCAATTTTTTTTTTTATTCCTCTTGTCATGTTTCAAAGTTATAGTTCTCCTAGCAAGATAAAGGCTCTTTAGAGGTGTTGCCTCTGACAATCTGGACTAAAAGTTTATTTTCTCATTGGCTACTCATCTGAAAAAGAGTGGATGGCTTCAAGGAAGAAAACATCTGTCAAATCCGTCAGTAAGTACTGCATAAATGAGTGTCTATGGAACTTGTCTAGAGGTAATATATTCAACACATTTGTAAGAACTTTTCCCACTGGTCAGCAGGGTTTTAGGATGATTATACTGAGCCTGTCTTTGAAGAGGGCAACATTTTGTGTTTCGTGAATGCATAAGCAGTTCATTTCAACATCATGTGGTAAGTTCTCTGATAAACAGAAACACAGGATACCATAGGTACAAAAAAAAAAAAAAAACCCAGACTCTGCCTGGTTAAAGTCTGTGTGTGTGCATGTGTGTGTTGTGTGGTAGGGATGGTGGGAGAGCTAGTTAGGAAGGAACTAGTAGTCTGTCTCCAAATACAGATCTGTGTTATGGATTATTTAATAATTAGACCTTTCTTGTTTATCACCATCTCGAGGCAGATGCGCTAGATTAGTTTGAAAGTGATGATTTCCTGCTTATCAGGACTTTCACTCTAACTGTCCCAATGGTTTGTGCTAATGAAGACAAAAGAGATCAAGGGGATAAGACAGCTGAGATGAAGATTCTCTGCACTTCTTGACTTTCTAAGAAACTCTGCCATCCAAAAAGGGAAGCTCCCTTCCTTAACTTCGGTGCCATGGTGCCGTGGTTATTCAGCCAAGCACCCCTGTCCGTCTGTTCATCCACTCAAGCATCTCTCTGAGCATTTGAGAAGATCTAAGATGGCTCTGAAGAGAGTCGTGGTCTTGCCTGCAGGATTCCCTGTGGGTTCATCCTTGGAGGGGTTTAAAGGACTTTTATTTGGTAAAAGAAGAGGCCACCTTCTCAAATGTCTAATAGAATGTGCAAACATTGTCATCTGCATATCTTAGTGAAAATGTGTGCAAATTATTCCTTCAATCAAAAAGCAGGTCTGGATTGAGCCACCTGCGTCACACAGCAAATTCCCACTTGCTATCGGTTTTACAAATGATAATATATATGTTTCCATGCTATCATCCCAGCCCCCCCTTCCCCTACTGTGTGCACAAGTCTGCTCTCTATGTCTGCATTTCCACTGCTGTTCTGCAAACAGGTTCATCAGGACCATCTTTCTAGATTCCATGTGCATGAACTAATATACAGTATTTGTCTTTCTCTTTCTGACTTACTTCAGGTAGATGGGAGGGGGCTTCAGGGCACAGGGGACATATGTATACCTATGGCTGATTCATGTTGATATATGGAAGAAACCAGCTCAATACTGTAAAGCAATTATTATTCAATTTTTAAAAAATGGAAAAAATTACATAATATTAAAAAAACTCAAAACAGCTCTGGACCCAGCTACAGATTTGAAATGTAAATTGTCGAACTTCAACTTCTCTCCAAATCATAGGTAAATGAATGAGTATTCAAGGTATTCTAAATTTAATAATTTTTATTACATAGGATCATCGGAAAGCAACAGGCCTACTTTCCTTCCCCCAGTACAAAATGTCTTTTCCTAAGTTAAGGTTTCAGGCCACGTTCTTGGCTTATGCCCAACATTTAATATAGTTTTAATACATATAATAATAATAATGTTATTACTGTAATTAATAATATTATTATTCTACATTTTCCATTAAGCCATTGTTAACTAGATAATTCATTTTGTAGTTCAATGACCTCCTTACATCCAAAAATCAATTTCAATGGAGTATGTGGGAAAGATAGGTTTCTATTTGATGAAAAAACTATGACCCATCATATTTCTTTTCACTGCCTTGCCTGCCAGACGGCCCTGGCAGAGCTAACGTTCTAATAAGGCAGCTGCATCAGACCAGGTCAGTATTTCCCAAAGTGATGCCTTGTAGACCACCTCTGAAGATGTTTTTCACAAAACACAACTAACGGCGACAAGTATGAGAAAAGAGATTTACAATTCCACTATCATATTTAACCATCCTAAGAGGCCCAGCAATCAAAGCCTGAATTTGCTTTATCCAACCTCTCCTAAGGTTATTTGATTACAGAATTCTGCTTTTGCGTAATTATCCTGAAGCGCTAAAGGTTGGGAAAGCCCGACCTAGGTCACGGAATGACTTTTTCTCTCTCTCTTCTAGAGGGATTATTTTTCTACTTCTGAATCTACTTTTTACACATATATTAGAAAGCACAGATACTAAATAAACTGTGAGTGTGGGTGTATCCGCATGTGTCTTGCTGTTGCTATTAAGTCGTGTCTGACTGTCAAGCTCCTCTGTCCATGGGATTTGCCAGGCAAGAATACTGGCGTGGGTTGCCATCTCCTTCTCCAGGGGATCTTACTGACCCAGGGATCGAACCTGCGTCTCCTTCATTGGCAAGTGGATTTCTTTACCATCGAGCCACCTGGAAAGCCCCTGCATGTGTGTATGTGTATATACGGAAACACACAGAAAGGTATGACTTCTGTTTTATCCCCCTATCTCTAGAGCTATCTGTTCTATTTGTGTGTTGTGGTGTGTACGTTTATTATGTAGAAGACCTCAATTTCAAATTGGCCCGCCTACCTCTTGATCCCCTGTCTGTTCCTGGCAGGATCTGTACATGAACAGGACCTGTACATGCCTTCTAGGGAAAACCCAGAGCCCTTCAGGAAGTGGTCTATGATGTGATGCAGTAGCTGGTGAGTTTCTTTCTGAGTCAGGGCTGCCACAAGGGGGTCCCCAGGAATTGACACCACTTTGAAAAGATGTAACAATGTTAGTGCTGAGGTCATGACCGCCCCTCCCTTAGCTAATGACCCTCCAGGGCTTTTCCCAAGCCACTGAGATTAAGAGAATCTAAACCAGATTTCAGTCCAGGTCCTCCTCTCTTGCTGAGTACTTCCTGCTTCCCTGTTTTTAGTAAGTACTTCCTTGGAGTATCTTGAGTTGCCCGTTTTGGGCTTCATGTGCTTCCACCACGAAAGGGACATCCCTGTGCTACTTTCAGAGCTGCATCTTAAAAAAGTCCCCCCACCCCAGTTCAATTTACATTTTCTCCTACACCTTTTGCATGAAAAGTCTGAGTAAAAGGATGATTGGAGAGTACCACATGCCTGGGGCAGCCCTAATGAAGCTGGTTCACATGTTTCTAGACCTTTTCTCTTCTCCATCATACTTAGTCTCAATGCTCATCTGCAAAGGCTCCGTGTGGTAAGGCTATTTTCGGCTGGCTCCTATAGAAAAATACTCCCATGCTGTTTTGTAAGGACCCAATGTATCTGTCAAAGGACCCTAGAACTCATGTGCATGCGTCCTAAGGTGCTTCAGTCATGTCTGACTCCACGACGTTATGGATTGTAACCCACCAGGCTTCTCTGTTCATGGGATTCTCTAGGCACGAATACTGGAGTGGGTTACCATGCCTTTCTCCGGGGGATCATCCCAACCCAGGGATGAAACCCACATTTCTTAGATCTCCTGCACTGGCAGGCGAGGACTCTTGACATTTAGTCAAAACCACACTTAATTCAAGCAAAAATCATTTGCAATTTGAAATAACCGCTGCTCTCCAGGGTACTGACACGGACCATTATTTTTTCCACCAACCTGCATGTGTTTTAAGGGCAGAGGTTCTATGAAGAAGCCTCTGCATCCTCGTCACCTAGTAAAGCTCAGGTATATACTTACTAATTAATAAATGTGTTTTGGGTAAATTAAAAAATAAAATTAGCATTAGTTACTTGAGAAACCACAAAAGATTCATTCACTGGGAATGCAAAATCAGGGCCGAAAAGATCTGGGTCACCCACAGGAGAAGGCAATGGCACCCCACTCCAGTACTCTTGCCTGGAAAATCCCATGGACAGAGGAGCCTGGAAGGCTGCAGTCCATGGGGTCGCGAAGAGTTGGGCATGACTGAGCGACTTCACTTTCACTTTTCACTTTCATGCATTGGAGAAGGAAATGGCAACCCACTCCAGTGTTCTTGCCTGGAGAATCCCAGGGACGGGGGAGCCTGGTGGGCTGTTGTCTATGGGGTCGCACAGAGTCGGACACGACTGAAGCGACTTAGCAGCAGCAGCAGCAGCACTCTCATATCAAAAAGAGCTTCAAGGCTAATGTGTATCTCAGCCACTGCAACCAAAGTACATTTCTTCTGCTGCTGTCCTCTGTGGTAATGGAAGGCAGATGTCACATGTCTGAATGGACCCTGTATTTAGACAACACCAGACAAACAAGAAATACAGAAAACCTCCAGTCACATTCCTTTCAAAGTTTTTTTCTGTTACTGAATTTGCTTCTAAGATTTTAGAAACACTGGCAAATTTTTCCTTTGCCAGCTGCTGTCTGGAAATTGCTACCTTGAGAACAACTTTACATCCCGGAACTTCTCTCTAGAACATTCCAGATAATTCCAGCCCATCTATTCTAGCATTCTTCTTTGAAAGTTGCGGAACATTCGGTCCAGTGAAAGGTGCTGGAACAAAATAAGATCCAGCATACAAGCCCTTTGTGCAAGACTGACTTCCCAACAGTGTCCTATTTTCTGCAGTGAATCTCACATTAGAAAAATAAAATGAAAATCAATGTTTCTAAAAGCCCAGCAAACCAGAGTCACCTGGAGAGATTATTAAAAGAGTATGTTTTACCAGAAAAGTCAGTGAAATCGGAATAGTCTGCAGGTGAGTGAAGAGTGATGTGCCATGGTTATGTAAAAAATTAATATTAGGCTTCTGGGCAATATCCAAAAATAACTGAAAGCAGGGATTCAAATGGATATTTGCACACCATGTTTATGGACATACCATTTACAGTTGCCAAAAGGTGGAAGACTTCCAAGTGTGCACTGGTAGAAGAAAGAATAAATGATGTGTGTGTGTGTGTGTGTGTGTGTGTGTGTGTGTGTGGATTATTACTCGGCCTTTAAAAGGAAGAAAATTCTAACACAGGCTACCACATGGATGTACTTTGAAGACATTATGTGAAGTGAGAGAAACCAGTCCCCAAACCGCACGTATTGCATGATTTCTGCTTATATGAGGTCCCTAGACTAGTCAGATTCGTAGAGACAGAAAGTACTGGATTGGCCAAAAAGTTCATATGGGTTTTTCTGTAAGCTCTTAAGAATGGTGGTGTGTCAGGGGTCGTTCTGGGGCTGGGAGGTAGTGGCGGGTTATTCTTTAATGGAGAGAATTTCAGATTGGGAAGATAACAGTGCTCCAGAAACAGATGGTGATGATGCTAGTACAATCATGTGAATCTATTTAATGCCACCGAACTGCATGTTTAAAATGGTTAAGTGGTAAACTGCATATCATGTGTATTTCACCAAAACTTTTTTTAAAAAAGGAAATTAACATTAGGATGTTAAATGGGATGAAGGATACAAAGAATCCTGATGCTGTATTTGCAACATTTTTGTAAATCTAAAATGATTCTCCCTAAAAAGGTTTATTAAAAAAAAAAACCATCAAAACACTATTAGGGGACCTCCCTGGGGGCCCAGTGGATGAGACCTGGCCTCTAACGCAAGAGGTGCAGGTTCAGTCCCTGGCCAGTGAGCTAAGATCTCAGGTGCCTGAAAGTGAAGTCGCTCAGTCGAGTCCGACTCTTTTTACCCCATGGACTGTAGCCCACCAGGCTCCTCCCTCCATGGGATGCTCCAGGCAGGAGTACTGGAGTGGGTTGCCATTTCCTTCTCCAGGGGATCTTCCCGACCCAGGGGTCGAACCCACGGCTCCTGAATTCCAGGAAGATGCTTTAACCTCTGAGCCACCAGGGAAGCCCCTCACATGCCTAGCGGTCAAAAAGGCAAAATTTAAAACAGAAGCAATATTGTAACAAATTTAGTCAAGACATTAACATGGTCCACATCAAAAAAAAAAAAAAAAAAAAAAGAAGGAAAACAAACAAAAAATCCTACCATTGGGCAAGTAGATGAACACACCAGCATCACCAACAACAAGAAAAAGACATTTTTGGACTCTACTGCTAATCGTATCAGCATGTCTGGAGTGGGGGTGCAGGGGTATAATAACAAGCCCTATTTTTAATAACTTCTAAAATTTAAGAACGACTATTTTTAGGACATTCCTAGCAACTGTTTTTCGGATTATCTTTTTTCTTCCTGGCTCTTTTAGTCGGTGACAGAACGAAATCTACCCTGAAACTGCTGGACAATCAATTTCTTCTGTGGGTTTTACTTTGCCACTGAGAGCTGAACAGGGGCCACGGGGGCTGTGTGTGATCCCAGAACTAATGGTGTGGCCAGCTGTCCACCCACTTCCCTGGATCCTATGTCCACAGCCCCTGCTTTCCCTCCACTTCCATGTCTCGACCTTGTAAAAAGAGGCTCCAGTCCCGAGAAACTAAGTAACCGTGGACTGATTTGGTCGTGACCAAGCCTGTAGCTCTCTCTGCCCTTCCCTAGGTTCAGTGACCCCTTTCAACAAGGGTCAGAGCCAGATTTGTAACTGAATACAAGAACAATAGGCAGGAGAAGGTGACAAGATGTCCAGCCCTGTTGCATTGCTGTAAAGCCTTCCTTTTCTGATGCTACACCCCATAAAAAGAAAGAAGGGTCCTCAGCATGTGAGGCTGGGGGTCTGAGGCCAGAGGGCTGGTCATTTCCTGTGTGACAGCCCTATCACTTTCATCTCTTGCCTCCATTCACCATTTGTCAAGGGACAGAATTAGAAGGAAAAAGACTCTAAGGGCTTCTCCAGCTTTGAAACTCTGTGACTTTATAAAGGACTTTCCAGGTGGTTCAGTGGCAAAGAATCTGCCTGTGAATGCAGGAGATTCAGGTTCAATCCTTGAGTCAGAAAGATTCCCTGGAGAAGGAAATGGCAATCTACTCCAGTTTTCTTGCCTAGGAAATCCCGCGGACAGAGGAAATACAGTCCATGAGGTTGCAAAGAGTCGGACGTGATTTAGCACCAAGCACGGCACTACTGCATAAAACACCACACTCCTTGAATGGCCACACTCCTTGGGGGTAAGGCTTGCAATTTTTTGCAGCTTGAATTTTTTAAATAAAGCTCTGGCCCTAGGATGACTCAAAGTAAGCTTCTGAAAGCCAGAAAATATGACTTAACTTTTCCACTCCTCTGAAGAGGGGGAGTATTGAGAGGAAAGTGGTATCTGGGAGGCAGAAGTGATTCCGTCCTTTCATGTGTGTGCGAATGGCTCCTGCACTATCACTTATTATGCTTGAAGCAAAGGAAACTGAGACCAGAGCAAGCTGGGTGTTCAGAGGAGATGAGGGCGGTGGGGTTGCTGGTGCCCCCATGCTCTCTGCCCGCTTTTCTCCCAACCCGCCATTCCTGACCCTTTTTGCAAACAAAAACTCCTCTAGAGAAACTCATGATTTTGAGTAAGCTGACATGATTGTTGGAACTTTGGACTCTGGGATTCTGACCATTGGAAGCAGCCCAGCAAGAGGGAAAGCGGCCGCCTGCCAGGTGACCCAGAGGCAACAGAGAAGGGATGAGATAACAATGCACCAAGCTCCGAACAGGGGGCCCCCCTTTGCTCAAGTTGCCTTTCACAAGATAAGCCCAATGATCAAAGCATAGCAACTTTCTTAAGTGTGGAGTCCCATACCAAGGTCACAGGTTCGAGGCCTTGTAACAAGGGCACAGACGAGGAGCCCAGAATCAAGTTCATCTCGGAACTGACTGAGCCCCATAGCAAACACTGTCATGAGCCCATCAGATCTAAATGATCCAGCTCCTTGATGCTGTATTGGGTAAAAACGTCCACCCAGGTTCTCACCCTATAGTGCCCTAAACAATCACCTAATGCCACCCTTCCAGGAGGAATTTTCTTTGTCTTGAGTCTATAAAAACTTGGCTAATAACACACAAAAAGCATCAGCTCTCTCTGATCTCTCAGGTCAGTTGGCATTGTGCTTGGAATGCCCACATTATCTCTGCTCTTTGTTCTTAATGGGCTTCCTAGATGGTGCAATGGTAAAGAACACATCTGCCAAAGCAGCAGATGCAAGAGACATGAGTTTGATCCCCGGGTCGGGATGATACCGTGGAGTAGGAAATGGCAACCCACTCCGGCATTCCTGCCTGGAGAATCCCATGGACAGGGGAGCCTGGTGGGCTACAATCCGTGGGGGTCACAGAGAGTCAGACACGACTACACATGCATGTCATCATTTGTTCTTAAAAAGCTTCCTTCTTTCTGAAATACTGTGTCTGGAAATCCTTTTCCAACCCGCATACAGACCAAGACATGCAGTCTCTGCAAACTGCCCTTCTTGGGCTCTCCCATGCCTTCCAAAATCCTGTCCATCACTCCTCCTGTTGCTCTGGTTCTTTTTCACAATCGAAGATGCTGCTGCCTGGTTTGTGGGGCTGGATTTCATCCTTGCTGCTACCGAGACTGCTGCGATGGTTGGTGGGTGTCTTTTGGACTCTCATAATTACTAACAGGACACACTATTTCTCTGACTCTGGGGACCAAAGGTGAAAATATTGGGCCAACCGTCTGTGGCTGAAGAGTGGCTCAGCCTGGGAAGAAGCGGGTAGCTGTTGACAATGGATGAAAGGCCTCAGCATCCCCCTCGCAGGAACGGCTACAACTTCCCAGGCACCGGAAGATGCCCAAGGAAGAGGGCCCGGCTCACAGGCTGGGACATGGATGACCAGAGGCCTTACCATGGGTTGCGAGCTCTCAACAGGCCGAGTTAGAGCCTGTCTGTCTGTTTTGCATTTCAGACGTGGGGAGGCAGCCTGAGTGATAGTCACACACGGCAGCACCCTTATCAAATCCCCCTACTTATTGTCTGGGCAACCTTGGGCAAGTTACTCACCCTCTTCAAGCTTCAAATTCTCCACCTATGAAACAAAGTTCAAAATACCTCAATTCAAAGTTTAGGGACCTGGGACTTCCCTAGTGCTGCAGTGGCCAAGACTCCACACTCTCAATGCAGGGGGCCCAGGTTTGATCCCTAGTCAGGGAACTAGACCCCACATACTACAACTAAGAATTCCCATGCCACAACAAAAGATCCTGCATGGCACAACTGAGACCTCGTGCAGCCAAATAAATAAATAAAATCAAACGTTAAAAAGAGTTAAGGAACCTGGAACATCACAGATGTTCAAGAAAGGCATTTCCCTATGTTTCTATGTGACCCTTGATAATTTTGTTCTTTGGCATCTTTCTGGAAAAGAAAATGAATAACCTCTTTTCATGGGTCGCCATCTTTTGCAGTTAGGGGAAGAACAATTCCTTTGCCATGGCAACTTTCTTGATGACTGGTTCCGTGGCTAACTCCCTGCGGACCCCGATCCAGTCCACCTTCTGCTCTTTGCCTCAATTTTCTCATCTGTGAAAAAAAAATCCCCACCACCTACCGTCTTCAGTTCAATTGAACAAGATTCCCTGAGCTGCCCACCACACCCAGCCCTGGATCCTACATCTTCTCCCAAGTACGAGTGATTCTCAGGGTTTCCTATGTCCGGGGTCATCAGATTCTTAATGCTGAGTGTTGTACCATCAACAGTGTCAGTTAGAGTTTACTGAGCATGGCTTTGGTCATAAAGATTAGACCCAGATGATTTTTCCCCACAACCCGATTACAATCTAACCCTGCCTCCATCACAGGTTGCTTGTCTTTCAAGTCAGACAGAATTCTTATTAGAAGAAAAGTAAGAGCTTGAAAAGCCTCTCAGAAATACCACCAGCTGCAACAGCCCCGGAGAGGGCTGCAAAGATAGCCAGCTCTCCTCACTCTGGTTTAGATGCTGGTGGGTGTGGGGCTCTGCCTGTGAGCTCAGAGGTAGAGAGGTGGCCAACAGGGAATATTTATATACATATATTTATAAATGCCTCAGCACAGAACCTGGCTCAGTAAAAACGCTCACCATGTGAGAAATTTGTCTTCATTATTGTTATTAGCAGAGGAGGAGAAATAGCCGAAGGTGGACACCAGCCATCAGAGTGGGGACTTCCCTGGTGGTCCAGTGGTTAAGACTCCAGGCTTCCAATGGATCCCTGGTGGGGGGACGAAGCTCCTTCATGCCATGTGGCCAAAAAAAGAAAAAAAGAATAAATTTTTAAATGTCTACATTAAAAAATAAACAACCAAAGTGACAAGATATGAGTTTTTCTAGGCCCTTCTCTGTGTCTGAAATGCACCCTCAGGCCCCACCCCTGGAAACTCAGGCAGGGCCCTCACCAGCTGGGGGACCAAAAACAGGGGGCCGGGGAGCCTGGCAACGCCAGTAGCCCTGAGAAGGCATACGGGAGGCTAAGCATCAGCTCTGCGCAGAACGCACAGAGAATGCCAGACCGCTCGCCGCCCTCATACTTGATCTTATCGGCCCCGCTGGGGAGGTGGAGTGCATGTGTGAAGGGGTTCGTGCCTGTTCATCATTGTGGTCGCCCCAAAGTGGAGCAGGCAAGGCAACACTTGAAGCCATTTTTTGCAGAGAACTGCACAAACAGCCGCGGCTGCTGACAGTCAGTGGTTCCAAGGCAGATGGAGAAAACACCCACAGATGGTAAGGGCTGCAAAGAAACACCACAAAACTCAGAGCAACGTACACACGTACACACACACACACACCCCAAACAAAGTTTAACCCCAAAGTCTCAGCACGCCAGAAGGTCGGTTCGTGTGCCCATAAAAAAAGCCAAAAATGGAGACGGAGGGCTGGCTGGATGATAGAGGAACTGGGGCACTGAGGTGTCCCCACAGAGGGATGAATGCTACAGGGCTTCCTTTGGGGAGGGTAGTTCTGGGAGGAAAATAAAACCGACAGTTCTCAGGACTTGAAACTGAGAGTTTCTACTTCAGAAAATCGAAAACAATTTCTTTCTGAAGATGAAGTTCAATGGAGAAAGAAGGGTCCAACTTCAGGTCTTCAAGGAGGCGATGGATGGATATTTTCAATCTGTTAAACAGATTATGTATCTTTTTATAGAAAGATTGTATATACAGAAGTTGGGGGGTTTTTTGCTTCTAGGAGTAGAAAGGCAAATCATGACTTGATTAATTAGCCTTTGAAATGTCTAACTGTAGGCTTGCTACTCTCCAGCAGCAAAGTGAATGAGCCATACCTTGTCTTATTCTCATATAAATTTTTGTATCTAGTAGGGGGAGAAGACATTAAGAAAGTAGATACTGAAATACATAGTTACAAATGTTGATTTTTATTTCCCAGAGACTGTGTAGTGCAATGAGGGAGAATATCTTATTTTTATGGGAAGGTCTGAGACTATTAAATAAGCATTTTAAAACCAGCTATTATGTATAAAATGTACAGATACATAGAAATACCTGAAATATGACCCTTACTTTCCAAGAGCTCAAAACTTTTTTAAGGGACTAAGGCGTGTTGATACATAAAGAATTGTAACATTTGAAAGGAAGAATGAGAGATTTAGTATTATTTTAGAAGCTACACTTTTTTTTTTTTCTTAGAAAAGAATGCAAGTTGACTTTGGGCTACAGAGATGCTTGCTTGTTTCAGTTATCTAGGTCTGGGAGGGTCTTTATCATTGAGATTAAAAGATGTAAAAAGCACCATCATTGGCCCTGTGGAAACCACCCAACTCACAGGCTCTCCATCTCTTGAGGATTTGGCTAAAATGCAGATACTCATCCAGTTGGTTTGGAGTGAGCCTTGAGATTTGGCAGTTTTGGTGACAATTGCCCAGACAATGAGAATGCTGGATCACATTTCAAGTGGCATGGTCTTAAAGGGAGGAATCAAATTCTGCAACATGAAGTTCAATTAGCTTTTTTTATTCCACCTAAATTTACTGAGTATCCACCATGAAGCTGGCTCATATTAAGCATTCACCACACTTTCCTTACTAAAAAAAAAAAAAGTGTTCACAGACAACTAATTTCACAGATTACAATTGTTTGGAAGCTGGGTAACCATTTTGTATCTGGTGTAAATACTCAGAGAATCTGTGAAAGGAACTCAACCAAGATGGCAATGTCAGTATCCAGACTTCTGGATCTGTTGCCTCTGTCAATGGTTTCTTGAGGGTGGGGAATGTATATTGATCTGGACATAAATTTATATGGCAGGGATTGGTCTGGAACTCAACACAGCTGTGTTTTGAGACCAGTGATCTCCCAGGCACCGTCAGATGAGACCCTTCTTGCAGAGCACGGCGGGCTACTTGCCATCCCTTCCAGCTCACCCCGCCATGTCCTTCCCCTTGGCCATCTCACGGGCAGGCTGATGAGCAAGGCGGAGGGCTCACCGCTGTCCCTTGCCACCATGACATTTATCACCCAAATGAACCTTGACGCGAGAATTGTTATTTTTGTGAGAAGACGATAAAACTCATTTAACCTTTCCACTCCATAGGCCGCAAGTTCCCTTGGGGCCTAATGAATCCTGGTGAGGCCTTCGAGAAGAGCAGACTCAAGTTATACGGGCTATGCTGATGCTGGCCTCTCCTCTTCATGTGAAGAGCTCACTTCTGCCCAGTCATTTGCAAACTTCGCACAAATGGAATTTCCGAACTCGGGTTGGAAGAAAGCACCTTGATTTCCTCCTACTCACATTGTGAAGAACATCAAAGGCTTTGATAAATGATGAAAGGCAGTAATATGCTAGGCATGGACGAAGCCCTGCCTCCACTCCATGCGGACTGTCAGCAGAGTGATTGGTGCGTCTCCCAGGTCAGCAACAGTTTCTCATCACCGACGCCTGGGGTCCCGTTGGGAACTGACCCTGTCATTTCATCTAATTCTCCATTAATAAGAAGAGAGACTTGGCACTGGAGGCATCATTGTTGGCTTTTGGTGGCAATTGTAATATTTAATATTCCTCAAATAAGAGATGATCCTGAGAGTATAAGAAGAATGGAACACTTTTTTAAAAGGAACAGTTGAGACTTTCTTGGTAATTCAGTGGTTAAAACTTCACCTTCCAGTACAGGGGATACAGGTTTGACCCTTGGTTGGGGACCTAAGATCCCACAGGCCTGGTGATCCCAAATCCAAAAACATAAAGCAGAAGCGATACTGTAACAAATCCTCATGGGGGAAAAAAAAATCCTTAAAAAATAAAAGAACAATTTTTCTTCATTTTCTAACTCTAAGTGAACTGCTGTTTATATTATGTGAACTGACTCAAACCCAAAGCAAAGAGGAAAGCCAGTCAGAGATTTGAGAAAACATTTGAATAAAATGCCTCCAGGTATGCTGTTGTTCATTCTTGTGACAAACATTTTATGAACACTTCTCATGGCAAGGCACTATTACAAACTCCATCCACTGCTTTGGGGGGAAATACCCAGAAAAGGGGAGAGGAGAAGCTAAGATGTGAGAGAGATAAAATGCAAAAAGGGGTGTATGATGTAGCAGAAAAAGCCTTGGGTCAAGGGTGAGGAGTGCCCATCCCAGCTCTGCACTAAGCTGACTGTTAGAGTTTGAGCAAGACTGACTTGGCTTCTAATTTCTTCATTTGTAATTAAGAGGACTAGATCTTTGGTAAGGCGAATGTTTCACGGCTTCGTGTGATTAAAACCTCCCCATCTTCTAAGGAAATTGTATATCACCCAATCTTTTATCTTACAGGTGATTGCTGTCTTGATATCAAACCGCTCAACTTGCAAGATCTGGGCATGTGATGTGAGCTTCATCCCCAGTCTCTTTACAATATGTTCTGTCTGTCACTCCTTCACAAACCAAGCGATAATCTTACAGAATCAAAAAACACCTGTCTAGATATCTCTGAAGGTGTCTACAGAGGGCATACTCTTTCCACTTTAAGAAAACAAAAACTTGTTAGTTGACGACCATGTTCTGAATAAAATTATACTCTCCCACCATTCATTTTACTCTGAAATAAACTTGCATCTTTGGGGCAAAGCAGCTTGTGGAAAGCATCCTAATGGTACTCTGTGTCATTTTGGACTTCTGTGTTTAACAGGGTAGTCATGGAAATAACACAGACATAATATAAAACTAGATTCAAAATTTGTCTGCTGTATCTTGTCTAACTTTCATAATAATCTCATGAAGAAAGTTATATCCCCCAATTTGTATATAAACTGAGCCTGGAAAGGTTAAATTACTTACCAAATACCACACTGCTTATGTAGAGTTGGAGAAGGAAACAGCTACCCACTTCAGTATTCTGGCCTGGAGAATTCCATGGACTGCAGAGGCCATGGGTTTGCAAAGAGTCAGACATAACTGAGCGACTTCTACTTCCACTATGTAGAGTAGAAATAGGACTTGGACCCAGATCTAATTATTTCAGATCAACTCTGGATGTCTGTCTCAGCTGACTTACCTATACAGATGCATCAACAGCAACTAAACTAAAGTTTTGTAGAGAAAGTTCAATGACATGATGTACATAAAATGTTTAACTCAGATCCAGGGGCATAACAGGTACTCAAGCTTCTTTGCCTTTTCCAATGCATGGCATTTAGGTGCCTCCAGAGGGCATGCATTATTTCTAAAATAAAGATCTCACTGCAGCATGGAAAAGAGCACGGAAGAAGCAGTTGGATGGGGCTTCTCTGGCGGTCCAGTGGTTAAGAGTCTGCCTTGCAATGCAAGAGACACAGGTTTGATCCCTGGTCAGGAAAGATCCTACATGCCTCAGAGCAACTAAGCCTGTGCGCCGCAACTACTGAAGCCGGTGTTTGTCCTAGAGCTCATGCCACACGACGGGAGAAGCCACCGGGATGAGAAGCCCATATACCGCAACTAGAGAAACCCACACGCAGCAACGAAGACTCGGCACAGCCAGAAATAAAAATAAATAAATAAATAAATAAAAGTTTTTTAAAAAAAGAAACAGTCAGATGAACTCTTCTAAGACCTTTCTCCAAGTAAGTTATCTTTCTAAGGTTCCTGTTATTACGTTCGGAAGGCTTTGTGCTTATGAAGCAGATATGGACTGACATGGGTGGGCCAGGCCAGGCCCTGTGGTCATTCCACAGCCTTGCATCTGTTGGGTCAGCAGGTTCATGCTTCCAAACAGTCTGAGCACCCTTTCTGGAATCTGGGCAGGAAATGCACGCCCCACCCCTACCCGGGCCACTCTCTCCAAGAGTCATGGGTGATGAAGGTGTTTCCTGCCATTCTGTACAGGACAGAGAGTCACTTAACCTTGCTTTCATTATCAGTGGAGGAGGCGGCGGCTGGACCTCCACCCCCCCAGGGCAAGCGAACTGCCAGGACCGGCCCTGGCATCACCCCGTCTTGGTTGCAAGCAAGCAAGCCTGTCACCTTCCTGTTCTATCTACACATGGTGTTTGCTTCCTTTGACGTGGATTCTTACACTCAGGGTAGGAGGGATTTCTCGAAAAACAATGTTTGTTGTCTGCCTCTGATTCCCTGTCTCCCCACCCCTTTCTCTTTCCTTTTCAAGGCTCCAGGAATTGCTAAATGGCACGTCCTGAACACCCAATGCTCTCGGCTAAAAATACCCAAGCATATGCTTATCTGCACTGGTACTTCCTCTCCAGGGACCTTACAGACGTTATCTCATTTATCCTTAAAAACACCCCGAGAAGTAGGATGTGGTCAAACAGTGCTCTTCCCAAAAAGTGAGGAAGGCTTTAAGAGGAAAGGTCAGCATTTGAGTTTCTATACCGAGGCCCAGCAGACAAACTCAGATCTTAACCTTCTCAGCTTATGATCCTATCACTCTGCATCCCACACCCTTGGAATGGCAAGAGTCCGTGTACAGAAATACAAACCCAAGGATCCTGGCACATGGGCAGTGGCCAGGTTAAGAGGGATCTGGAAGCTTCTGTGCTTCTTTGGAAGCTTCTTCTGGGTGCCTTTGTTTCCATCACGCCCTTAAAGATCGGAGATCCTCCAGGCCTTAGTCATCACTGTGCATATTCTCCCCAACCACTTCCCCATGGCTATAACTCTCACCTAGATAACTCATGGTGACTATCAGTCTCCACATCCCTCATCCTCTCTTCTTAGCTGAATATATAATAACTATGTATTAGATGTTTTATGTGAATTTGTCACATGCATTTCAAAAATGCATTCCAGGCAGAACACACCACGTTCATCCTAGCTCTGTACATCTTCCTATATTCCCTGTTTTAGGACCTAGAAATAATGAAGCATCAGAGAAACCAGGGACTTGTGACAGATTCAACCCACACCATCACTACTACATATGAGTGCTTATTTATATACAGCAGTATGCACTGAGTTTAGTTGCTCAGTCATGTCTGACTCTGCGACCCCATGGGCTTGTAGCCCTCCAGGCTCCTCTGTCCATTAGGATTCTCCAGGCAAGAATACTGGAATGTGTTGTCATGCCCTCCTCCAGGGCATCTTCCCAACCCAGGGATCGAACTCGGGCCTTCTGCATGCCAGACAGATTCTTTACTGTCTGAGCCACCAGGGAAGCCCATGAATTCTGGAGTGGGTAGCCTATCCCTTCTCCACGGGATCTTCCCAACCCAGGAGTCAAACTGGGGTCTCCTGCATTGCAGGCAGATTACCAACTGAGCTACCTGGGAAGCTCATACATAAGTGAGCCAGACGCCTTCCAGACGCCCCTCCATCCAGGCCCACTTCCCCCTCCCAAACACACCCCCAAGGAGACTGACTTACACGACACAAACCATTGAGCTCCTTTAAAGTCTGGCTGCCAGTTGCACTTGGCCTTTGCTGAGCACTGGCCAGAGACTGGAAGGAGACAGGGGAGAAAAGGTGTTTTATTCATTTCCCTTCTCTCTCCCAGTCAGGTCTCCGTGGACTGGCTATTTTCTGGACATAAGGCCAGAGCCCATCACAAATCCCTTTCCACACGGCTTGGTCTGGTTTCTGCTAGCCATCCCTTCCTGTTGCCCATCGAACTCGGAGGAAGTAAAGCCTCCTACCTCCTGATGTTACCAACCTCAGGGTACTGCTCAGTCCCCACTCTCACACTCTGTAAATCATCCTTACATATTTTTTAAAACTCTTTGTTTTGTATTGGGGTAAAGCCGATTAACAGTGCTGTGATAGTTTCAGGTGAACAACGGAGGAACTCAGCCATACATAGACATGTATCCATTCTCCCCCTAACTCCCCTCCCACCCAGCCTGCCACATCACATTGAGCAGAGTTCCCTGTGCTATACGGTAGGTCCTTGCTGGCTATCCATTTTAAATATAGCAGAGTGTACACGTCCATCCCAAACTCTCTAATTATCCCTTCCACCCATCCTTTCCCCTGGCAACCATTAAGCCCTTTCTCTAAGTCTGTGAGTCTTTGTTTTATAAGCTCATTTGTATCACTTCTTTTTAGATTCCACACATAAGGGATGTCATATGATATTTCTCCTTCTCTGTCTACCTATTTCACTCAGTATGACAATTTCTGGGTGCATCCATGCTGCTGCAAACGACATGATTTCATTTTAAAAATTCCATTCTTCTTGATGGCTGCATAATATTCCACTGTATATATGTACCATGGAGTCACAAAGAGTTGGACACAGCTGAACAACAACCACANCCTTCTCTGTCTACCTATTTCACTCAGTATGACAATTTCTGGGTGCATCCATGCTGCTGCAAACGACATGATTTCATTTTAAAAATTCCATTCTTCTTGATGGCTGCATAATATTCCACTGTATATATGTACCATGGAGTCACAAAGAGTTGGACACAGCTGAACAACAACCACATTTTCTTTATTTATCCTTCTGTCGATGGACATTTAGGTCACTTCCAAGTCTTGCCTACTGTAAACAGCACAGCAATGAGCGTTGAAGTGCATATACACTGTTGGATCGTATGTCATCCCTATATTAAACTTATAACAACTCCCAGCTAGACTGTGCCATCTCTTTCCTGAGGGTGCCCCAACTACTATATAGTCACCAATTCTGTGTTTTCCATTCAACTCAGATGACTACACTTCCAACCCTCAGTACACCTGACCTGATTGCTGTATTACTTTCTGATCTCCCTGCAGGCTCCCAGCTGTTGTACTGATTGGCAGTGTCTTCTCTAAAATAGCCACGTAATCACATCAATCTGTGTCAGTCCACCAGGGGCTCTCAGGGCCCGTCACCAGTACTTACTTGTGTGTCTGTCTTTCCAGAGTCAGTCTTTTATCACCCCTTCCAGGACATCCTGCCCTCTATAAATATTTATTAAACAAATAAGTATTGAATGGGACTTGAGGTTTTAAGGGAACACTAGCTATTTCCTTTTGCAATACTATTTTCTATTTAAGTGTCATTTCTTGTTCTGATGAATGTGTCCTGGGGCTATGAGAATTGTGAGCACCTGGGACTAACGTACTACCTTTCTCTTGTTCAGAGCTTTTATCAGTGAGGGATTAGATCATGATGAAAAAGCTAGGGCTCTCAGATAGATTTCCTGAATTCAATTCCTGATTTGTCCAGTAGTCTTGAGACCTTGGGCAAATTACTTGCATGTTATGCCTCCACTCACTAATCTCTAAAATGAGGATAGTAATAGTATGCAGCTCGTGGATTTGCCACTAAGATAAAAGGAATTAACACACTAAATACTCAAAACAGTGCTTGGCATGTGGTGGGTACGCAATCGATGTTAACTCTTATTTCTTGACGTAACCTTGGCTCGTCAGCTTCATCCTATGGTGCCTGCCTCTCACCCTTCCATCAAAACAGACTTTTACCCGACAGCCTTCTCATATCAAAGACCACAGCAATCTCTAGCCGCTAGCCGAGACCATGCCTTCTTCAGCTCAAGTTGTCATGTGGCTGCCACTTTCCACAGCCTCTGCTAAATACGTTCTTCATTCACAGCTTAGCAGCAGGGAGGGAAAAAAAGAGTGCGGACACTTAGAATGTCTTCCCACGTTACAACTGTGATTCCCTCATGATCTTTCCCTAAATCAAAAGAATATTTCCTTCAACAACTAAGCCTCTCTCTTCCTTTTTTTTTTTTTTTTTTTTTTTTGGAGAGACTCACTCTGACATTTCACTCCTTCCAGAGGTTCACAGAGAAAATTTGGAACTTAAAAAATAAACTTGCCAGAGCAAAACTTTCAAAAACCAATTATAAAATACATGTTTATAAATACATTCTCACTTTTATAAAAAGCAGAAAAACATATCAAGAAAAAAATAGTAAACCACTATTCTGACACCTTGACAGCGTCCCCACTAGTAGCTTAAAACATTGTTCACAGTCTTTTTTAGATTTAAATGTGTTTTTGCATAGTTGAGAATATAAGCTGTATATATTTTGCACCTACATTTTTTCATTTTGTCAAACAATAATCACTGACCCAAAGTATGTGTAAGTTTTCAAGATATCATTAATTTCATTAAGGGGCTTCCCGGGCGGCGCTAGTGGTAAAGAACGTGCCTGTCAATGCAGGAGACACAGGGGACACGGGTTCAATCCCTGGGTCGGGAAGATCCCCTGGAGGAGGAAATGGCAACCGGCCCCAGTATTCTTGCCTGGAGAATCCCCATGGATAGAGGATCCTGGTGGGCTGCAGTCCACAGGATTGTAAAGATTCAGACACAACTGACCACAGCACTGCTGCTGCTGCGTCGCTCCAGTCGTGTCCGACTCTGTGCAACCCCATAGACGGCAGCCCACCAGGCTCCCCTGTCCCTGGGATCCTCCAGGCAAGAACACTGGAGTGGCTTGCCATTTCCTTCTCCAATGCAGGAAAGTGAAAAGTGAAAGTGAGGTCGCTCAGTCGTGTCCGACTCTTAGCGACCCCATGGACTGCAGCCCACCAGGCTCCTCGGTCCATGGGATTTTCCAGGCAAGAGTACTGGAGTGGGGTGCCATTGCCTCGGCACAGCACAGCACACCATTAATTTAATTAACTTAACTCAATGGCATCATAATATCCTACTCTTTTTTCACACTAGTAATTTAATTTAATATCCCCTGTTATTAGAAAAATTATTTCCTACTTTAAGCATTGTTTTACTATAAAGCTATGATAAACATCTTTGGTTATCATTTTTTGTCTGCATTTTCATGAAAGAGTCCCAGAATAAAACTGCTGGGTTGAAGAAGCTGAATATTTTCAGGCTTTTGAGATACCTTACACAAAATGGCTTGCTAGGAAATATATGGCTCTTTCCACTTTCACCAGCAGAATGTGAAGGTTCAGGTTAGAATTAAGCTACCTTTAGCAAGCTCTAAATTTGCATTTTGTTTAGTATTTTTTCACTAAAAGGCAAAGCCTATGTTTTTTTTTTTTTAATGTATGTTGTAAACAATTATTGAAATAGATAAAAAGTGGCTTAATCTCCATTTGAATTTCACATACCTTTTATTTCACCCCAATTCGGACAACATTTTAATTAATTATATATGCTACAAGATATTTAAGGAGCATCTCCTTTGCTGGCGCAGCCAACTCCATTTGTCCTTAGAGAGCACCCTGAGGACATACCTACGGTCAAGTCTTCCTAGATCTAGATGACTTGTGCTAAGGCTGCTCTGATAAAGCCAGCCCAGGTCACAGGGTCCAGCTGGCTCCTAGTATAGGCTGTATAGGGAGGGGACTCACCAGCAAAAAAGCATGCATCCTCTAGTTACTCAATGAATATTAACTCAGGGCCAGTTTCATGGGAGGAACTATGTTGAGTCCTGGGAAAACACATCAATGGGAGAGATCTAGCATCAGCCTTCAAAAAGCTCCCATTTCAGAGAAAGAGATGACCATGTAATAATTCATTACCCAATTAGAGGTTAAAGCAATATGGGAGACCCGGGTTCGATCCCTGGGTCGGGAAGATCCCCTGGAGAAGTAAATGGCAACCCACTCCAGTACTCTTCCTGGAAAATTTCATGGACAGAGGAGCCTTGTAGGCTACAGTCCATGGGGTCGCAAAGAGTCAGACATGACTGAGCAACTTCAATTCAATATATTTACAACGAAGCACTGGAAAACAGAATAATTATGGATGGACAGAACATTTGATCTGCTGAGTTTACAATTCTGACTTGAGCTATAATCACACAGCCATCTTTGCATGTGGTGGTTGTTGCTGTTGTTCAGTCACTAAGTCGTGTCTGACTCTTTGCGACCTCATGGACTGTAGCCCGTCAGGCTCCTCTGTCCATGGGATTCTCCAGGAAGATTACTAGAGTGGGTAGCCATTTCCTTCTCCAGGGGATCTTCCCGATGCAGAGAGCGAACCCATGTCTCCTGCATTGGTAGGCAGGTTATTTACTGACTGAACCACCAGGGAAGTTCTACTTGGTAGCTGTATCTCCCTATATGGCAAATGACAGTGACAGTCTCATCTATCCATCCCCATGGATCTATCCATCCATCTATCCATCCAAGTGAATCGAGGGAGATTACATCAAAGAGCATGTCAGGGAGCACTGCCTGTTGCCCTCTGTCCCTTCCACATCAGTCTGCCCAAGCTGGCTTTGGTGCCTATTTGCTTAAAAGGACAAACTCAAGGCAGAAAGTGTGGCCAAACTGCCCACACTGCTCACCACTGGTGAGGAGCAGCATTCTCTGAATCAGGGGCAGCTTCCAGTAAATAGAGCAAAACAGAGAGCTCCGATGTGAAAGGGCCAGGGAGAAGTTCTCGAAGGAACAATGGGACACTCTGCGGACTATTTACAGAATCCACTGCCCTTTGTTGTGGCTGCAGGGTCGCGGGCAATTTGCATTGTTTGTTTCCCAGCCCCCAGCCTCCCTGTGCACTTCCACCCCCCACCAACTGCCTGCTCAGCTATTGTCACTGACAGAGTCATCCTGGCCTTCCCTACGCTCCACACCCACTGCCCTCCATCACCATTCCCCCTATTGTTTGCCGGGCTTGGCCCTGACCCCTGCGTATTTATAAAGGCCACTTCCCGCAGCATCATTGTGTGCTCAGCGGCTCTCAACTCCCCCGTTTCCTGACAATGAGAAGGGTAGCTGGGGGGAGGTGGGGGGCTCGGTAGCAGCCCAAGTCCAGCTCCTGACTTCCTCCATGTCCTGTTTACTATGTCCCATGAGCATCTCTCCGGCCACTCCTCCGGCAGAGTCCACCAGCACTGCTTCAGCCCTGCCTTCAGTCCAGCAGAGCAGCTACACTAAACCAGAAGGAAAGAGCAAAGGGCCTCTGTGTCGTGAGCTGGAATCTCAAAAGGTGTTTCAGTCTCTGGGTTAAGTTGCTGGTGTCCTGAGTCAAAACCTGAATCAAAGAGATTGGGCTTGGAGAGATAACACACACAGCCTATTTCCTTCTGTTTCCTAGGAAATAGAACTGGTGACCATTGCAATCTCCACTTTATTCTCAAGTTTAGAAAATCTCTGAGGGTGTGTCCTGCCAGAGTGATCATTAACTCCCCCCTCAAAATCTCTGCCCTTGTGGGCAAATACCAGGGAAGGCAAACATGTCCTTCACAAAAATATGGCATCTCTTTTTTTTCTAGTTCTTGTCTTTGCTCTCCACAGAAGAACTGTCTGCAACGTGAGAAGAATGAACTCAGTCATATACCTTAGTGAAGGAAAGAGCAGTACTTCTGTGTATCTGTGGCTATCATATTTGAAATGTCTCAGTTCACCGTCTGTTTTCAAACTTAATTCAATAGGGATTTCCTTCCATTTCCAAGCAAGATGAGAACTGAAGCTCAGTCCATGTGATTAATGAACTTACGCAAGGTCACAAGCCAGTTGCAGAGCCCAGGTCCAACCTGAAAGCATGGTGGTTTAGAGCTTTGGTCGCTCACTCCTTCTTCATATTATTCAAACCTTTCTTCCTTCTGTGTCCCCAGCATCTCCGCATCACCTCCTCTCACCGTTCATTAGTCTCTGGGAGCAGGATAGGGTACCTGGGGTAATGTCTACCAAACTGCATAACCTCCTCTTGGAAGGATTTATTGTTGAGCCCTCCAGACCCACAGCTGCTGGAGAGCATTCAAGGCTCCATCCACTGGAATGAGCTTGCTGCTTGTTAAATGCGGCCCTAGCCCGGGCTGGCTTTTTGTAATGTTTGTTCTCTCTCCCACCACGGAGCCCGTCAGGAACTGAGATCTGGGCTGCTCCCTGTTGTTTGTTATTGCAGGCAGATCTCTGCATTCGAAGAGAAACACAGGCAAAGGTGACTGGAGCCACCAACCCATCAGGCCAGGCTGCCCCTCATGCTCTGACTGTTTGGTTTGGCACAGCTACGATCTTTTCCTCCTGTCTGGGTACCAGCATCCAGACACTTTTCTCCCAGGGGCCCGTCTGGCCACGTCTTTGTCCCAGAGCACGATGCAGTCACATTTCCTCAAGCCCTCAAGCTGAGCATGTATGTGTGTTTGGTCCAGGCTGCATCTTCCTCCAGCCCGTTGGTCTCCACCCTGTCCCCTCTCCCAGCAAGCATCCTGTTTCATTCCTGGCCCAGCTGCAGCTCCCGACAGGCAGTGGGCCAGTCTGGGGACTAGTGACAGGGTGAGTAATGCTCAGGGTCAGAGGGCAGCTGCTCCTGGGATCGAGTCTCCTTACATGAGGAGGCCGCCTCACTGTGATCACCCCGTGGAATGAGTTCCCAGAGCTGATGGGCAAGATAAAGCACATTAACAAAACGTACCCTCTTTGATTTTATGCCATGAGGGCCAGAGCTTGCCTGGAGGACTTGAACCCATCACTGACCCCCTTCTAAGGCCACCGCCAACAGGTGATCATACTTATCAGCACCGTAGCCATCTCAGAACTCTAGAAGGTCTAAGCTGGAGGGGGCACAGTGACCTCTCCTTTAATAAATGAGAGGGAGAAGGTCCAGAGGGCTCAAGTGGCCTGCTGGAATCTGCACCCGACCCTCCTGCCCACCTCAGTGACCTCCTCAACTACATTAGGTCCCCGTGTCTGGAAAAGGCCCCCCTGGGCAGCAGAGGGGCAAGTTGCAAGTATGAGCTGCAGACACTGGGCTCTCCCTGTTTCTCAAATTAGCTTCCAAAGAATAAGAGAGTAAAATGTCAGAAAAGAGCTCCCCACCCAAATAGACACATCTTTACTTGCAAGTGGGAAGAAAAGGTAGACCAGAAGCACCAGGCCTGGGGACCAGTCTCCCCTCTCCCCCTCACCCTAATCTCTTCTGTATAAAGAGGCATGGGGAGCTCAAACTGGTGCCTTGTGACAACCTAAAGGGGTAGAATAGGGTGGGAGGGAGGTTCCAGAAGGAGGGGACATATGTATACCCATGGCTGATTCATGTTGATGTATGGCAAAAACCAACACCATATCGTAAAGCAGTTATCCTTCAGTTAAAAATAAATGTTTGAAAAACAAGAGTCATACAGCCATAGCAATAAATACTAGAATGAGGAAAAGAACACCATCACCATCCACCATAAAACTCTCATTAAACCCATAAGTATGTCCCTACCTGTGTAATCACACCAACAGCCCTCAACTCAAACTAGACTGTACCTACAGTCCTTGCCATATGGTAGTTGAGTCACTAAGTCATGTCTGACTCTTGGAACCCCATGAATTTAGCCCGCTAGGCTCTTCTGTCCATGGGGTTTCCCAAGCAAGATTACTGGAGTGGGTTGCCATTTCCTTGTCCAGAGGTTCTTCCTGACCCAAGGATCAAACCTGGGTCTCCTGCAGGAAGTCTCCTGCCTTGCAGGCAGATTCTTTACCAATGAAGCCACCAGGGAAGCCTTTACCATATAAGACTATTCATTGATTCAACCAATCAGTGATTCAGCCAGTCAATGAGTCAGTCATTCCCTCAACCCAATCCTTCACTCAATAAAGAGATGTAGCAAGATTCGATCTACATTTATTTATAATACACTTTATGTCAGACACTCTACTAGATGTCAGGTAATTCTCCTGAGACTAACACATTGGAGCTTACAGTTTGCTGGGGATAACAGACACACTGAAAACAGTACAGCCTGATATGCATATATCACTTACATATATGTTCACACACACATACATAAAATAGTGATGTACAAAGAGAGCCAAAAATGCTTGGGATGGACAAGGAGGGTATCAAAACTACCTTCAGAGAGGAAATGGTATTAGAGCGAGTTTTTCATGATGACACGCTCCAGGGTGTAGGCTGGGAGCTGGGAGACACAGCAGACAGGAAGAGCAGAGGGAAGAGGGGTCTCGCATTGCCCAGAGACCAGAGAAGAGCAGCGGAGCGGAGCAGGAGAGGAGCACAGCTCTCCCGGTGGAGCCCAGGCCCCAGGAGGCTTGGGACGCCACACTCAAGAGCCAAGGTACTAGAGCTCCAAGAAATAATTGGCTAAAAGAAATCCTAGGACTAAGTTTGCAATGAGAAAACATCTCAGTTCTTGAGTGAAAAATGAAGTGAGGTGAGACAGGCAACTAGGAGGCTGTGGAACAGTCTGGATTAACTTCCCTTTGCTGAATGCCTAATGGGGACCAGCACTGCGGTCAACCAACACTAATGAGAAGTTCCACATTCCCAGGCCGGGTTCTGGGTCCCGTACACGCAGTGGTCTGCCGAGTGACACAGTCTGCCTGGCAGACAGCTTCCTGGGAACTCTCTGTTCATTAGATGTAGTCATTAATGTCATGGGGCACTCAGGCTCAGATGAAACCACAATGTTCATTGCTATTATTTTTCCAGTTTTCCTGATGGGAAAATTGAGGTTTAGAGAAATTAAATGACTCACTTAACTCATCCAATTACTAACTAGTAGAAAACTGATTCAAACCCAGACAGTGTTGTCCCTAGTCTTACAGAGATATTCCCTATTCTATACTACTCTTCATGAGAACTCTCAAGGGGTTGATCATTAATAGCTTTGTCTTTTAAGGTCCTCACATGCCTGGGAGGTTTTTATTTTCATAGACTCATTCTTACGTTTCATATTAAAATACTCATAAATCATACACACTTAATATAGTGCATACAGAGCTATGTGAATTAAGTTACAACTGACTAGGTTTAAGTAACATTAATATAACACCTTGCAGGTATTTAATTGTGCTTCCCAGGTGACTCCAGGTCACTGCAGATGGTGACTGCAGCCATTAAATTAAAAGAAGCTTGCTCCTTGGAAGAAAAGCTATGACCAACCTAGATAGCATATTAAAAAGTAGAAACATTACTTTGCCCACAAAGGTCTGTCTAGTCAAAGCTATGATTTTTCCAGTAGTCATATATNCCAGGTGACTCCAGGTCACTGCAGATGGTGACTGCAGCCATTAAATTAAAAGAAGCTTGCTCCTTGGAAGAAAAGCTATGACCAACCTAGATAGCATATTAAAAAGTAGAAACATTACTTTGCCCACAAAGGTCTGTCTAGTCAAAGCTATGATTTTTCCAGTAGTCATATATGGATATGAGAGTTGGACTATAAAGAAAGCTGAGCGCCAAAGAATTGATGCTTTTGAACTGTGGTGTTGGAGAAGACTCTTGAGAGTCCCTTGGACTGCAAAGAGATCTGACCAGTCCATCTTAAAGGAAATCAGTCCTGAGTATTCATTGGAAAGACTGATGCTGAAGCTGAAACTCCAATATTTTGGCCACCTGATGTGAAGAACTGACTCATTGGAAGAGACCCTGATGCTGGGAAAGATTGAAGGTGGGAGGAGAAGGGGATGACAGAGGATGAGATGGTTCAATGGCATCACCGACTCAATGGACATGAGCTTGAGTAAGCTACAGAAGTTGGTGATGGACAGGGAGGCCTGGCGTGCTGCAGTCCATGGGGTCACAAAGCGTCAGAGACAACTGAGTGACTGAACAACACATGGCTCAGTGGTAAAGAATCCACTTGCCAGTGCAGGAGATGCAGAAGACGCAGGTTTGATCCCTGGGTCAGGCAGATCACCTGGAGGAGAAAATCACAACCCACTCCAGCAGTCTTGCCTGGAGAATGCCATGGACTGAGTGACTGAGCATGCACAAACATGGATACTGAGTAAAGCACTTACCAGTTTTGATCGGACTGAACTCAGACACAGTCTGACATAAGAGAAACTGCATGATATCATAGGAAGCTGAAAAACACTGTCCCCAGTGCAAACTGATGGAGTTAGGCAATGCTTTTTGGAGACACATCTGAGCAGGGTTTGGAAGGATGAAGAGAAGTAAGTCAGATAAAGAAAGAGGGCAATAGGTCCAAAAAGAGTCCAGAAAGGCTGTGACATCTGTGTAATGAGAAAGTGATGAGATAGTGTAGTGAAGCTGTTAGACTTCAAGACAATTAGACAATGGAAACACCTGTTAGTCCAAATATTTCCAAGCAACAATAAACATAGCTTATTTCTTATGTGGAGTTTTGTTCTTTAAGCCAAAAGTGCTAGAATAAAGGAGCCAAGTGAGAGACTTCTGGTCCAAGAGACATGCTTCGAGGTATGTCTTTCAGAGGCACTCACATTACTTTGGACAGTTGGAAATGATAAAGCATTGTCATCAAGATCTGAAGCTCATCATCTAAATCTTCTTACTACCGGTTCTTTGTCTTTTTTTTTTTTTACTTTTTTGGCCACGTCTTGTTGCTTGTAGATCTTAGTTCCTCAGCCAGGGATCAAACCCACACCCCTTGCGCTGGAAGCGAGGAGTCTTAATCACTGGGCCACCAGGGAAGTCCCACTACTGGTTCATTTTTATTCCTTTAGGTATGAATTTGATTTCTAGAAGCAGCCTAAATCTCTATTAGAGCCCAGGGTGAAGAGTACTAACAGCAGTCATCTAGGGCAAACCATTTTTGACCAACAGAAAAACAAGAATTGCAATTAAAAGCTCGCTGAATGCTTTCTGTGTTCCAATTACTGTACAAAAGGACTTTTCTCCTTCAAAAAATTCTATAAAAGAAATGTAATTATTTTGATTTCTACTTGGTTAATGAGAAAAAGAAGCTTGAGAGGTAAAGAATTTGCCCTAGGTCATATAAAAATTGTGAATTTTAACTGGGTTTAAATCCAGGACCTGACTTCTTTGCAATTATGCTGCTCTATTCCTCTGCAATTCAAAATTTTAAACTGATGTCTCATCACACAGGCCTGAAGCAGGGTCATCACACAAACTTCCTACAAATTAAACTTATTAAATACTGGAGACGCTACATCATAATACATCAAACATATTACAGTGTGCCTACATATTACATAACTAGAGCTTATAGATCATTCTGTGTTGAATTGTTGTAGATTATTTGGCATAATACGTAATAAACTTATTATTTTTATTTACAGTCTTCTTTTTTAATTGGAGAAACAGGAACTTTTTTCTAGTCTTAAATATTACCTTCTAGGGCCTTGCAACACTCAAGGACTGCAGGGACACTGCAACTGTGATACCTTGTCTGTAGTTTTGTCCAAACGGGGGCCCCAAAGGAGGGGCCTCAGAAAAGTTTAGAATTCCGCAGCTGGAACAAGTAGAACGTCTCCCCAAATGAAGACTGCACTTCGAAAAACAAACTTTTTCTTTTTTTCTGACTTGTTTCACTCTGCATGATGGGCTCTAGGTCCATTCACATCTCTGCATTAAGACATAGATGTAGAATCTAGAAAAATGGTACAGACGAACCTGTTTCCAGGGCAAAAACAGAGAGGCACACATACACTGGTGGACACGGAGGGTGGGGAGTGAAATAGGGAAACTGGGACTGACATATACACACGACCACGTGTGATCTAGAGAGCTCGTGGGAAGGCGCTATACAGCACAGGGAGCTGACCTCTGTAATGGCCTGGAGGACTGGGGTGGGGAAAGGGAATGGGAGGCTCAGGAGGGAGGGGATATGTGGATACTTACAGCTGATCCACACTGCTGTAGAGCAGAAACTGAGGCAACATTGTAAAGCAGCTATACCCTAATTTTTTAACAAAGAAAACAACCTTTAGCCCCATTATGTAAAAGCCTCTGAATTCAGATGTGGTATCCCTCACTTGGAGGAAACGCTGTACAAGTCCCTGGTAACTGTCTTCTTGAGTTTCCTCGCCTTGGCTCTGCTGCCTGATACCCCATCCAATGTGTTCTTTTAGTTCATCTAAAGCCATTCAGAAAGGGGAATCTCCTTATTGCTCTGAATTATTCATGGCAGAGCATAGAGTACCCATCTCCCAAATCACACTTTAGGTTTAAGATTTAGACATTTTTACCCCCATCCCCACCCCCTGGGTATTTTTAAGAGTGGGGTAAGCCTGTTCTGTGGCTTCGTTTATTTTCTTTTGAAAACGGGATGAGATCCCTAAGCACCAGAAAGAATGTGAGCTGGGAAAGAGAACACCAGAAGGGAAACAAAACTTCAGACAAAGTATGGAGGAAGGAAGTGGAAGTAGAGACCAGATGAATTCTGCTCTCCTGCTTTCAACCTGAGCCTCCTTCTGGAGCTGGGAGTTCCTGGCCTCCAGCCTGGAGCCATGTGCACATTTCCATTTCAAAGGGAAACACACACACGGATCCCAGGGGTCCCCAGAGAGAGAAAAGGGAGTGATGGGCTCCTGGGTACACGTTTACAAATAACTCCCAGCTCAAGCACCTCAGGCCTTATTTCTCTCATCCTCCCCTATAGATCATCTATTGACCAACCCATCATTCCATCCCACCCTGGCACTGCCATTCATACGCTTTAGGAAATGCATTTCAGGACTGACTGGCATAGTCCACGAGCAGAGATAAGGTAAAACAACTCAGAAGACAGAGCTCTGTTCTACCTTTCAAGTCTGAAAAGGAAAACAAGTGGTTTCCAGGGCCATTGGAAACAGAAAACTTTTCCCTCTGCTGTTCACAGGCATGGGATGCTGGAGATGGAGAAGGAATTGATTTTCTGAACACAAAAATATTTCCTCATCTCCAGCTGTGGCTGAACCCATTCACAGTAAGAATGACAAGGGTTGGAAGAGAAGCAGAAAGCAGGCTGGATACAGGAAACCAGGCCACTGAGAGTACCCCCTAGACACTCTCTTCTAGATGAGGCTTCCTTGGGGAGAACCCATTGATGGGGTGGAGGGAGCACTGATGTGTGGGGGAGCACTGATGGGGTAGGGGGAATACTGGTGGAGTGGAGGGAACACTGATGGAATGTGGGAGCACTGATGGGGTGGAGGGAACATTGGTGGGATGGGGGAGCATTAATGGAGTGGGGGGAGCATTAATGCAGTGGGGGGAGCACTAACACAGTGGGGGGGAGCACTGATGAAGTAGGGGAGCACTAATGGAGTGGAGGGGAGCACTAATGGAGTGGAAGGAGCACTGACCCAGCGGATGCGTGTTGAGGTGAAAGGTGAGTGAGCCATGAACAGCCTCCAAAGAAAATTTATCTCTATCAATAGGTTGTCCCTCTGGGAGTCAAAAAGAAAAAAGCTTCAAAATAGCCTCTGCAATCAAGATGCCTGGGTGGAGCATCCCCCGCCCACTCCAGGAAGTTCCCTCCAAAGCTATTCATCAGGCCAGATCTGTGCAAGACTTTAGTCTCCCACTTGCTCCTCACAGAGAGTCCAGGCAACCGCGTCCAGGTGGGACCATCAGGCCTGTTTTGGGCAGGCGGCTCAGGCATTTCCATAGAAATGGGAGGCTGTATTTATTTTACTAACAGGAACAAAGCATCAGACGGCAGCTCTTTAAACAATAGGACCGCGTCATCGGAGCCCTCGGTGTCCAGGTGACAAGCCCGGCCCCCAGCTCTCTTTCCTGGGCCTCCCCGCTGTGCTCTGGAGGAGGTGAGCCCAGCAGGCCGCCCTCGGCCAGCCTGGCTGTGCTGAGATGCGTCACGCAGCAGCCGCCCTCGCAGATGTTTCCTGGGCTGATGGGCTGAGCAAGGCTGAGAGCAGAGGTTTTGGCACCGGGAGGAAGCCCTGAATCTGCGTCCTGATGGTCTTCACTGAAAATGTGGGCCAGGTGCAGGGGTGATAAAAACACCCTAAAAGCCCTTGTTTTATTGAACAAAAGGACTTAGAGACTGAGAAGGGGCACTTCTGTGGCTGACCACGGACTGCACCATCTGCATGCCTCACTCTGCGATCTTGAGGAAAACAAAGTGCAATGGCCTTCTCCTCCCGAACATCACTCAGGATCGCAACTCCTGTCCTACCTTCTGCAGGAAGCTTCTTCCAATTACCCCAGTTTGCACAGAATTCGCTCTTCTCTGAATTCCAACAACACTTGAAACAACAGTAGTAGAAATTGCTAACTGGGGCTTCCTGAGTCTCCACCCTGCACCAGGCATTATCTAAACACTCCACATAAATGAACATAACTACTCCTCCCAACAACCTCAATCTATTAACGTTATCCTCCTTGCATGGGTCTTCATACCACAGTATGGAGAGATTAAACAACATGTAAGTACCTCCTCCTTGGAGAAGGCAATGGCACCCCACTCCAGTACTCTTGTCTGGAAAATCCCATGGACGGAGGAGCCTGGTGGGCTGCAGTCCATGGAGTCGCTAAGAGTCGGACGCGACCGAGCGACTTCACTTTCACTTTTCACTTTCATGCATTGGAGAAGGAAATGGCAACCCACTCCAGTGTTCTTGCCTGGAGAATCCCAGGAACGGGGGAGCCTGGTGGGCTGCCGTCTATGGGGGTCACATAGAGTCGGACTCGACTGAAGTGACCTAGCTTGGAAGAAAAGCTATGACAAACCTATACAGCGTATTAAAAGCAGAGACATCACTTTGCTGATAAAGGTCCATATAGTCAAAGCTATGGTTTTTCCAGTAGTCATGTATGAATGTGAGAGCTGGAACATAAAGAAGGCTGAGTGCTGAAGAAACGATGCTTTTGAATTGTGGTGCTGCAGAAGACTCTTAGGAGTCCCTGGGACTGCAAGGAAATCAAACCATTCAATCCTAGAAGAAATCAACCCTGAATATTCACTGGAAGGACTGATGCTAAAGCGGAAGCTCCAATACTTTGGCCACCTGATGCAAAGAGCCAACTTATTGGAAAAGACCCTGATGCTGGGAAAGACTGAGGTCAGGAGGAGAAGGGGGTGACAGAGGATAAGATGATTGGATGGCATCAATGACTCAATGGACATGAGTTTGAGCAAACTAAGGGAGAAAGTGAAGGACAAGGAAGCCTGGTGTGCTGCAGTTCATGGGGTCGCAGAGAAGGACACGACTTGGCAACTGAACAACAACAAAGGTCACAAGGCTAGTAGCATGTATTTGAAGCCTGACGTCTGACTGCAGAGCCCTAACCTACCCCTTCTCTTACTATCTCCCAATAATCAACTGACTAACGAATTCTCCCTTTTTTTTTAATTCACCAAACAGTCTGGAGTATCTAACATGGTAAGATATTTGGCTAGACACCATGAAATTAAGATAGACATAAAAAAGAATAATACTTAGTTTAGGGTTTATTTGTGGCCAAAAGAAAGTCGATAGGAGCAACATGATTATTCAACAAAATTAGATAGTGTATTAAAAGCAGAGACATCACTTAGTTGATAAAGGTCCGTATAGTCAAAGCTATGGTTTTTCCAGTAGTCATGTATGGATGTGAGAGCTGGAACATAAAGAAGGCTGAGTGCTGAAGAAGCGATGCTTTGTTAAAAGCAATCGGCAGTGAGCGTTATGTTAAGATGAAAAAGAGGAGGAACTTCCTTGGTGGTCCAGTGGTTAAGAATCTGCATTCCAAAGCTGGGGACGTGAGTTCAATCCCTGGTGGGGGAACAAAGATCCCACATGCCTAGGGGCATCTAAGGCCACCTGAAGCATCTTGAGAAAGCCCGTGCAACAAAGACACAGCAGACCCAAAAACAGGAAAGAGGGGGAAATGGGGGACAAACTGAGGAACTGTCACAAAGCTGGCAGGAGATAATAAGTCAAACCAGAATGAGCTGGTGACGGGAGTGAAGGGGTGATGGGGAACATGTAGGGGAGGCTGAATTAAAGGACCATTTGACATGCTGCCATGTAAGGGCCTGCAGAGGGGAACCCAGCTAGGCAGTTGGGGAATATTGTGCCTTTAAGAGAATGAGAAAAGTTATGAGAATGATCTGGTTGGCAGACGAGAAAGGAAGATCTGTGCACAGCGTCAGTGAGTCTGAGCTTGAGATGAATATAAGTACAAAAAGCAGAAAGTTAAAAATCTTAGATCTCAGCTTAGCAGAGATTTCAAAAGTCCTGAAAATGACTTAAGAGTCACTCACATAATGGTAGCAGTTATGATGGGAGACCAAGGTGAAACTTGGTCCATGAGACCAAGACAGCGAAAAGGGTACAGAAACTGCAGTAGGTTTTCTTTACTATAGAAAGAAAAATAATGCCAGCTTTAAGCTCCCTGGAATCATCACATTTCCTTGTGTATCCAACGCCTTAGATCACAACTCGGTACAGAACAGGCACAAAACAGGTATGTGTGGAAGGAATATGGCTTTGTAGCCTCAGGGAAGATTAGAAAAAGAATCTATTTGGACACTTGCGAAAACCTTAAATTCTGCTCTAGACAACATGCTAGTATGCAAACTAAGCTGATGTGTTTTTGTTTGTTTCAGAAAAAGGTTGGGGAGCATTCATTCATATTAGATCTAGAATCTTCCCTTTGGGGGTGGCATCAAAATTCACAGTTATGGGAGTTTCCAGGCCATGCAACCACAGAACTGAAAGTCAGCCAGCTCCATGTATGTTTTTCTCCTCTAAGCCTTTGGTGATTTTCAGCTCTGAAATGTCAGCACTCACATCCCATCTATTAAGTAGGGGCAGAATCCTAAGGCTCAACCCTGCAAAGGAACATCTTTTCAGACTCTTTATTGGGAATTTTAGATTTTGTTCTCAACAGCAGAGTAATCATTAGATAATGTGTTTGATAGTTTGTATAATCCCTTTACTGTCAGGAATCATTTCTGTGAATTGCCTGACCTGGTTAACAGAGTAAAGAGGGTGGATTCTGAATTAGGGCTTGGGCCAGCTCTCCCAAATTGAAGACAATTCAGCAGGAAGAATGTGTGCACATCTGAGATGGGAAGGGTATCCGACGATGACCAAGATCACACTGGAAGCCCAGCACCCTGGTCCAGTCACAGGCTTTCCATCTCAATTTTCAGGTCAGCTCTCTAAGACCTATTTGGGGCAGTGGTTTTTCTCTGGTGGTTCTGTGTAGATCGAGGGATCTTTCAGGAGATAAACAAGGAGACAAACAGTGTTACCACAGATACCCGAATTTGTTTTTTTCTCATCAAGAGATACTCACCGCAAGCTGGCTCTTTTTCTCTCATGCGTCTCCCTACCAAAGTCACTGACATGCATGCTCACCTAATTCTCAAGTCAAACTGCTGAAAATTTAAAATTAAAGAAAGGTTTAATTCACTCTCTCATCTTTTGGGCTCTTTCTGTCCTTGTCTTTACATTTCCTGCTTCCCTGCAAAGTGGACGACAAATTTGCCTCATCTCAGACTTATCTGTCAGGCGGGATGTTGAAATTTGCTACTTTGGGGGACCTAACACTTGAGATGTAGATTAATTTCATTGGTTTTTCTTTTTCAGATCCAAAGGGAGATCCTGAGAGTTGCTGAGATCATCCAGCAACTGGGGAGCAAAGGTAGGAAGTAAAAGTCATAGCTACTGGATCCCAGGGACACAAAATACAGGAAAATGAAAGACCACCACCTTATTATCCTCGGCTCCAGTAAGTCACTTGAGTAAAAGGTTAGAAATAATTGTAAGAAGAAAAAATTTTTAAATAAGGTTAAAAGGTGAAAGTGGAATTGGATTTATTGTATTTTCATAATATTTAGATGGGGAGCAGAAAAGGGGATTGTTCAATGATCTACCTTCGGTCCAGTTTAACCAAAATGTCTACACTTCTTCAAATCCAATTCTCTTCTCTACTAGGCATAAGGAAAACACAGATCTACCTTGCTCCTTTCCTGGTCCTTCATATCCCATCAATTTTTTCACCCAATGGACTCATGTTCAGTTTTACGTTTACCTCCCCCAAACACACACACACACACACCCTATCCATCTATCATGTCAAACCTATCAACACCAAAGGGGAATTTTGACCCAAAGAGGGGGTATTTTATAGAAAGTACTGTTGCAATTATATAATCAAGAGTAACTGTTTGTGATGTTTTCATGAAAGACACCCACGCCTACGAGTAAATGAAAGTGAACCTGTTTTTCCACGAGGATGTTTGAAATTCTTTCAACTTGCATTCTGCTTTGGAGACCCAGGTGCAACCCACACTTCAGGGTAAAGACCCTCATAATAAAGTCATGGAATTTTATTGGAGCAGACAACCTGGAATCCTATCGAAGGTAAGGAAAAACTTGAATTTTCCCCTCATTCTTCAGGACTGAAGGAAGTAAAGAGCCCACAGAGCAGAACTTCTGTCTCCCAGGTAGCAAATACTCCAGAGCTAAACTGAAGTCCAGCGTTGGGCTGCTTCCAGTTTATAGTAAGGAACCACCAATGGCAAGAGAGAGCACCGTCCGATTCATAATCCATTTCCAGGCGTGGTACAAATGATCTTGTGTCCACACCCACGTGTACTTTCACACTCTCAATTGAGAGTGGTGAGTCAGGAGCGGTAACTTCACAGCCTATTTGCCAACAAGACTGATGCTGTCAGAAGCAGCAACTTTTATGGGTACAGAAGTTTTAGCCCTACGGGCTATGGGGCGGTCTGAGACAGAAGCAAGCCGCAGTGATGTCTCAGGACCCCTCATGCAAGAGTGATTCACCATGGAGAGTGCATTAATGACAGCCCTGTGACGGAAGGTGACATCATCCCTGCACCTGCATCTCTGTCTATGCCTGGAAACACCAGACCACATGGAACAGGTTTTGTCAACATGTGAAAGCCTCTATTCATTTGAAGAGGAACCTGGGGACCTTGAGAGTGTGGGAGGAGCCTGAGAGAATGGTAAAATCTCCCCATCACCTCTGAATTCTCAGAATACAACAATAAACACCCTTGGGGCTTATTTGGGACAAAATGTGTGTGGGTTAAGGATTGTGTTGTTTGTGGATCGAAAGCAAAGCACGTGAATCGGATCTCATCCGTATGTGTGCTCACAAGGATCAGACACCTTCCCTTAGAATCTGCACAGTCTCCGCACTCAAGGGGATGTCACCAAGCCTAGAAGGACGCCAAGTGGTGGCGTGAATCCAGCACTCATCTTACATTTAGAAGACAAAGGCTGGGACTCCGACTTTACCACTATCCACAAGCCACTTTCCCCTTGATGTACTCATGGATAAAGAGGATTGAATTTGTTGACTTTCAAAGTTCTCTCCAGTGTGGAGTTTTGTAGCTCTAAGTCACTAAGTTCAGCCAGGTTAGTAGGACTTCAGTACTCTAGGCTTGTGGCTGTCTATGTTTGCTTCTCCATCCTCGGGGGAAACTGACTGTGATTTGAGTCTGTTCTATTTCTTTTGATTCACTTTTTATTTATCCAGTCTTTTCCGTTCAGCAAATATTTAGTCACTTGCAAGGCATGATGCTAGATAGCAAATCATTCTTCAAAGCCTGGCATATGTGCTATTTCTCTGAGTCTCCTAATAACCTTGTGAGTGTAAGCAAGTCAGACAAGCCTGTTTCCACTTTTTAATAAAGAGAATAGTACTAGGAACTGATGAGCATAAATGATTTAGCAATGACTGCTGCTAAGTCGCTTCAGTTGCATCCGACTCTGTGTGACCCCATAGACGGCAGCCCACCAGGCTCCCCTGTCCATGGGATTCTCCAAGCAAAAACACTGGAGTGGGTTGCCATCTCCTTCTCCAGAGCATGAAAGTGGAAAGTGAAAGTGAAACCACTCAGTCATGTCCGACTCTTCGCGTCCACATGGACTGAAGCCCACCAGGCNGATTCTCCAAGCAAAAACACTGGAGTGGGTTGCCATCTCCTTCTCCAGAGCATGAAAGTGGAAAGTGAAAGTGAAACCACTCAGTCATGTCCGACTCTTCGCGTCCACATGGACTGAAGCCCACCAGGCTCCTCCATCCATGGGACTTTCCAGGCAAGAGTACTGGAGTGGGTTGCCATTGCCTTCTCCATTAGCAATGATTACACGTCTATAATTTGTGAGAGGTGGGAGCAATCACATCTTTCGACTCTCAGACTAATTTCTAATCCAATATTCCAAATAGCCTCAATAAAACAGTATTTTGCATTTTAATAGAACATTATTCATTATAGAATACTCTCCATAACCTCTCAGTTGAGAGCACTGAGTCAGGAGCTATAACTTTTCAGTCAACTTGCCAACAAGAACGATGCTCTCAGAAATTCAGCAGTTTTAAACTAGCACACAAGTTTAAAACATCTATGTTACATTTCCAAGAACCCCACAAAGCTCCATGACATGGCCCAACCAACATAACCAAACATGAGGTAAAGACTTGTGATGATGTTACGGTAAACTCAACTACCATCAGCCACAAAATCAGCTGAATTCTCACAAACTGAAAATAAAGATTTTCAATCATCTAGTTTCTAAATATCAGGTAACCGCTGTGCTATTTTCCTTTTTTTTTTTTTCAATTGAAGTGTATTGAATTTACAATACTGCCTGAGTTTCAGGTGTATGGCAAAGTGATTCAGTTATACATCTTTTTCCAGATACTTTTCTCTTACAGGTTACAACAAAATATTGAGCATAGTTCCCTATACTATACAGTAGGACCTTGCTGGTATTTTATATATATATATAAAATAGTGTGTCTATGTCAATCTCAGGCTCCTAATTTATCCCTTTATCCCTCCCCCTCCCTTTCCCCTTTGGAAACCATAAGTCTGTTTCCTATGCCTTATCTTTTTGAATACCTACAATAATCTTGCAAAGTAGGTTTTGTCCTACTTTGATAAAAGTGATAATAAAACCTCATTTGACAGATGAGAAAAAGGAATTAAAGCTCAGTTAAATAATATACACGAGGTCACAGAGTTAATAAGTGACTGGAATGAAACTCAAACACTGGGAGGGCTGGCTGCAAAATCCGAGTTCTTCCCATAGTCTGTAGGGAGATTCTACGATTTCATATTGATAATCTGTTTCTAGGTTATCATCAAGAAATTAATCTGACAGGTATATTTCAAGAGGCAGTGATTCTGCAGACATAGAGAACAGACTTGTGGCTCTAGTCCTCAAGGGGGAGGGGGCACTGGGAGAAGAACAGACTGGAAGTTTGGGATCAGCAGATGCAAACTATTATATACGGAATGGATAAACAATGAGGCCCTACTGTACAGCATAGGGAACTATATTNTCTCTGAGGTCGCACAGAGTCAGACACGACTGAAGCGACTTAGCAGCAGCAGCAGCAGCAGAGGGGGAAACCAAGCACACAGTATGGACGGTGTAGATGGTTAATAAAGTCACATACCTGGCTCAGATTTGAATTTGTTTCAAACTTCTCTGTTTTCCCCACTGCAGACCCATATCCATCCACATATAAAGAACTGTTTTTCTCCTTTCTCCTTCTCAGTATTTCTGAATCAAAAGGAATAAATAGATAAGAGAAAGGTACTATCAATTGTACAACAAGATAAAACCTCTAGCTATTTCCTAAGGTACTCTTTTGTACTCATCACTCTCTGTCCTTTCAGCTTTATTACCATTCAGGAAGTAGTAATAATTATACGCACTTTCCTGACGAGAGTGGGCTTCCCAGGTGGCACTAGACGTAAAGAATCCTCCTGCCAATGTAGGAGACATGAGATATGAGCTCAATCCCTAGGTCAGAAAGATCCCCTGTATGAAGGCATGGCAACCCACTCCAGTACCCTTGCCTGGAGAATCCCATGGACAGAGGAGCCTGGTGGGCCACAAATTCATAAGATCTCAAAGAGTTGAACACACCTGAAGCGACTTAGCACACTCGCAGAGACTAGTTGATTCAGATCAAATCTAAGAGTCAAATTCAAGGCATTAAATTTGAAAATCTGCCCTTAAAAGCCTTGTCAGTGACAAATGTATCAAAAGTCAAAACTTTTGAACACATAAACCAAAATTTTGAGAAGCAGCAGAAAAAAATCAAAAAGAACACATCGTAATCCAAAAATAATGTTTCAGAGAAAGGTGGCTGGAGTTCAGGGTTGGTAGTTCTCTGAAAAGGGCCTTCACCAACTACATCAGCACACAAGGAAAGAGTAAGAGACCTGAATCCCAAGGGAAAACCTCAAACCTGTCTGCTAAAGCTAATGAAGGGGCAGTCCCAGAGCAGATGGAATGACTGTCCAGTTTCCCAATGTTAGAGCCCTGGGAAACTGCAAGACTGAAAAAGAAGCCCAGTATTGACAAGTGAGCTGTAAAATAGCTATTACTGAATCAACAACAGCTCCATATACATGACCCCGAGTGTGAGTGAGTAAGTGAAAGTCTCTCAGTCACATCCGACTCTTTGTGACCCCATCGACTGTAGCCCACCAAGCTGCCCTGCCCTTGGGATTCTCTAGGCAACAATACTGTAGTGGGTTGCCATTCCCTTGTCCAGAACATGACCCAAAGCAAGCCTAAACCCAGTAAATAGAAGTAGTGGTTTTCTAGAGAATTCACAGGGTCCTCACCCCATCCTGAAGATTCCACCCATCCTTACACTTGCCCAACAACTAGACTCCCCTGGCAGTTAGCTNACAATACTGTAGTGGGTTGCCATTCCCTTGTCCAGAACATGACCCAAAGCAAGCCTAAACCCAGTAAATAGAAGTAGTGGTTTTCTAGAGAATTCACAGGGTCCTCACCCCATCCTGAAGATTCCACCCATCCTTACACTTGCCCAACAACTAGACTCCCCTGGCAGTTAGCTAGTTCAAAGCCCTCTCTCCACATGGACACATTTTATCAGAAAAACCCTGAAGCAACAGCTATCTTCAGCAGTGGGAACCCAGAAAACATCTGGGTTGCATCCCAAGCTGTCTGTCCTGCTAACTTATTAATAACAGAGGGGGATAACTTAAAAAAAAAAAAACTGGATAAAAAGGTTATCAGCTCGTCTTCTTTCCTCCCTAGCATCTTTCCGATGGCCTTGATTGATGCCAGATTGCCTGGCAAGGAATGGAGGTGCTATTTTTAGTTGGCTCTGAATCTGAAGGACTTTTATTTCTGCTTGTGAACCTTTATAAATATTTAAGAGAAGGGAAAAGCATGAATGGTGGAACATGTGGTCTCACGGATATCCATCAAAGCTGTCTTAGAATCAGAGATACGTGTGTGTGTGGAGCTGGAGAGCTATCTGGGGGAACAGAGCTGCATGTGGAAGAATAAAAGAAACTCTCAAAGCCTTGGAGAGGACTTCAAAGTGAAGAGGAAATCAGAGCTAATAAGGTGCATATTCTGGGCTTCTTATTCAGCTACCTCCACCACATTTGGTCATAGACAGGCATGCCTACCTTCTTCCTCCTGAGAAAGGAGAAAGTCTGAGTCTAAAAGGTGATCAGGGAGTTGGGTTCAAGTGTTGGGTGTGCAAATAAAAACCAACATTGATGTGGTGCAGAGACACACAAACATTATGTGTTTGTGTGGATGAGAGAAGAATTTCACCCACTGAGTCTCAGGATCCCCACACGTATTAATGAAATGAGGGTGAGGCTAACTTCCAAATCTAAATTTGTGCTAGTAAAAAAGTCCTCTTCCTTCTTACGACCGTTATCCAAATTGCTTCCTTCATTTCAGAAAAATCTCAAATGTCTTGCCTTTTGTTTTCTTGTATGGCACATTGAAAAATCAAATCAACAGGCATTTCCTGAGCGTCTGCTACACAAAGAAAAACCCCCAGTCCTCATCTGTGGGGGCAGGAAGTTCAGGGGAGGATCATGTTCTCTGGTAGAATGGTGAATGGCAAGGTCCTCTTCAGGTCCCTCAGTATCACTTCGAAAGGCAGCAGCTTCCTTTCCTTGGGGAAAGAGCTCCAACGGATCCAAGTTTTAATCAAGATTTCACCTCTCCTGCCCATCTCAACAAAACCACCGGTTACATACCTGCAGGGCTAGACGAGAGAGCCAGGCCAGCCACCCACCCATCCCATGAATCGTTCAATAATACTGACTGAGTGCCTGTGAAGCTAAGTACTGAGAACGTCTGAAAGGTGCAGCAGCCACAGTTCCTGCTGTTAGGGATATAGGCATTAAGAAATCACTATGTTTAAAATGGATAACCAATCAGGACCTTATAGCACAGAGAACTCAACTCAATATTATGTAACAACTTAAATAGGGAAAGAATTTGAAAAAGAATAGATACATTTATATACATATACAACCAAATTACTTTGATATACACCTGAAACCAACACAACATTGTTAATCAACTGTACTCCAATACAAAATACAAAGTTTAAAAAAAGAACTGATTACTAGCTTGATAGACACTCACAGTGTACCATAGCATAGAAGCTCACAAAAGAGATTCTAACCGTCCAGTGTATAAATTAATCCCTTTACTGATCTCCTCCATCCCTGAAGGAGGCCTCAGGCAATTCTTCCAAAGCATCACAAGTATCCAGACCAGCCCGGGAAATTCCTCCAGACTTGCCATCCCCTCCAATGGCCTCTGCAAACTTCCCGTAGGTCACTTAGTTTCTCGTCTTGGATCCCTTCCTTCATCCACTTTATGGCCAGGTATTCTGGCTGCAGACCAGCCACTGTGGTTTTCGCCTGTCTTTCCTGAAGACGCTGGTTCCAGCAGCCACTTGGCCCCCATTCAGGTGAGTGCTGGCTCAACCCTGTATCTGCCCCTTCAGCAGCCCCAGCTCTGTGATGCTCCCAGCCTCAGCCACTCGACCTCCCAGCCCTTAGTCACTCATGGAAGAAGGCAGCACCGAGGAGAAGAACTTGTAGGTGGGGAAATGAAGGGTGTGAACTCGACCCTTAGGCGGAGTGGGGACTGGCTTTTAATATCCGACTCAGACATAGAACCGAAACTCTGCTCACGTGGACAGAACGTCAATAATTTCCTGTGAATGTGAAGTGCTAAAAGGACAAATGAAAGAGATGAAAACAGGACAAAAAATAAAAGAGACTCCTCTGGTACTCCAAAGAACTCAGATTCTACATACCACGTGGCCAAAAAAAAAAAAAAAAAGGAAGAGATGACTCTCGTGAAGATTCATGGCACTCCTCCAAAGGACAGCATAAACTTGCACTTTCTTTGATGGAGAACATTAATGCAGCGATGGTTTGTCCTGGCATATCTTGCTGCTTGGTGGGCATTTAGCCCAATCTGCAGGTTCACTCTTCCCCTCCAACTCCCACTCACTTCTCACCCAGCAAATTCCTACATTTCTACCAACATTGGGCATATATTGCTGCCCTTGACCTGCCTGACCACCTGCCACAAAAACAGTGCATTTCCCAGCAACATTTCTCCTATAGCACATTATACTTTTATTGCCATGAATTCAACCCTTCAACAGAGATGTACTGTGTCCCTACCACACTTCAAGTCCTGAGATGGGTTTTTGGCAGCATGGTCTCTTCCATCAGGCCGAACAACTTGGGGAAGAAACAGTGTCTTTCCTCTTGGACTAGTGTACACACCTCATATATATTAGGCACTCAATATACGACTGGTCGGGGCTTCCCCAGTGGCTCAGTGGTAAAGAATCTGCCTCCAACACAGAGGACGTGGGTTCGACCCCTTGGTAGGGAAGATCCCCTGTAGGAGAGCATGGCAACCCACTCCAGTATTCTTGCCTGGTGAATTCCATGGACAGAGGAGCCTGGTGGGCTACAGTCTTTAGAGTTGCAAAGAGTCGGACATGACTGAAACACTTTAGCATGCACGCATACACCTGGTAATCAAATGGAATTATTTTTCAGAGGGGCTGATGGACAAGAATTGGCAGAAAGACCCGAATTGATATCTAAGGGAATTAGATTCTGTGAGCAAGATAGAACTAAATTTGATTAAATGAGTCTCTTGCAACATCATCATTCCACTGCATTGTGGAAGTCTCCACTTTAGCACAGCTAAGCTTTCATTTCTAAGCTTCCCTCGGGGACTCCAGAAAGGGATGTAATCTATTCTACAGGCCATGTCCTCTTTCCCCTTTTGGCCTCTGATTCTTAGCATTGCAGAAATATTACTCCCAGAAATAAACTGACCTTTTGAAAACTAACTGAAATCATGCATTCCAGCTGAGGACAATGAACTCGATGTTTAACAAAATATAAGTTTCTCTGCCAACATAATGAACTTGTTGGATACTACTGTGTTCTCTTGGTTTTGGAATAAACATAAATGTGACTCCCTAATGTTTGCTTTAATAAAAGCACTTTTTGTTTTTTCTACCTACCTTAGGCAAATGTTATTGAAGGTCCAGAAGAGTGCTGATCTCTCTTTTCTATCCCACTTTGAGAGTCATTAAGATGATGGAGTGCTCATTTCATAATTGTGATCACCTCCAGTGATTTGTGTCTTTTAAGTAGATTTGGCGGTGAGTGTAAATTTAATTTATTTACAATAAATGTAGAAGGGAAAACATAAGACTCTTTACTTTGAGTCAAATTCTTTTTTTTTTTTCTTTTTTTTATTTTAAAGTCGTTATTGAATTTGTTACAATGCTGCTTCTGATTATGTTGTGAATTTTTGGTCAGGAGGCATATGGGATCTTAGTTCCCCAACCAGGGATCAAACCCATATCCCCTGCATTGAAAGGTGAAGTCTTAACCACTGGATCACCAGGGAAGTCCATAAGTTGGTTCTTAATCACAATGAATATAGGCACAGTGCCTAACAGTTTACCCAACTGTACTTACTGGTATCTTATATGTGAAAGTGAAAGTGTTAGTCACTCAGTCCTATCCAACTCTTTGTCAACCCCCGGACTATAGCCCTCCAGGCTCCTCTGTCCCTGGAATCTTTGGGCAAGAATACTGCCGTAGGCAGCCTTTCCCTTCTCCAGGGAATCTTCCCAAACCAGGAATTGAACCCAGGTCTCCCACACTGCAGACAGATTCTTTACCATCTGTGCCACCAGGGAAGCCAGGTGTCTTGTATAATCCTCCCCAAAAGGAAGAAGGTGCTTTATTATTACTATCATCATCTGTATCTTATGGATACAGAAACTAAAATTTGGAAACATTATATGATTTGCCAAAGGACAAACATAAAACAAGTTTGAAATTGTGTGTGGTGGCATTAGGGGTCTGGCTCCAGCGAGACAGAACTTAGTTTGATTCTTGGATCTTCTACTTACTAGTTTTGTGGTCTTTAACCATAGTATTATAACAATTATTTAGTGCTCACTACGTGCCAGTCAATGTTCTAAGCACTTGGCATGTCTTATATTATTGAATCTTCATAAGACCTTATGGGACCTTCCCTGGTGGCTCAGTGGGAAAGAATCCACCTGCCAATGCAGGAGACCCAGGTTCAATCCCTGAGTCAGGAAGATCCCCTAGAAAAGAAAATGGCAACCCACTCCAGTATTCTTGCCTGGGAAATTCTTTGGACAGAGGCGCCTGGTAGGCTATAGTCCACGGGTTCACAAAAGAATCAGACACAAGTTAGTGCCTAAACGGCAGCAGCAAGAGTTCATGAAGTTACCTCCTATCATTATGCTCACTGATGGCTGAGGAAACAAAGACACCAAGGCATGAGAAACTCACCCAGAATTTTCTAACTGATCAGCGGAGGGAAAACAAGATTTGAACACAAGCAATCTGCCCACAGAGTCTGGGCTCCTAAACACTAGGAAATACTCTTTCCTGCCAACTAAGATTCTCTCCCTTAGCCTCAACTTTCTCCTCTATAAGAGAGGTTAGTGGTAAAGAACCCACCTGCCAACGCAGGTTAGACACAAGAGACACAGGTTCGATCCCTGGGTCAGGAAGATGCCCTGGAGAAGGGCACAGTAACCCACTCCAGTGCTCTTGCCTGGAGAATCCCGTGGACAGGGGAGCCTGGCGGGCTGCAGTCCATGGGGTCTCAAAGAGACTGACCACATGTGGTCCCTACTGTTCAGTACAGTTACAAAAATTAGAAATAATGTCCATCAAGTGCCTGATCATGATATACTATGCCAGGACATCTTATCCCAGACCCATGGATTGGTCCCTAAATAAGCTACAGAGAAAGAACAGTCCTTTTGAAATAGTACCCAAAGTTCTCTCTCCATCTATATGAATGTTGGATATATTTGTGTGTAAGTATGAATGCATATGTCTGGGAAAAACTATCCATATTTTTCATCAGACTGTTGAAAATAGCTATGCCCCCCCCATAAAAAAAAAAAAAAAAAAAAAACAAGTAACACCACTGTCGAATAACCTTGAAAGAATTCATACATTCTGCATCGGTTTTTCCACGTGGAAAATAATTTAACTCTTTTCTCCAGTTTACATCCTAAGTAGAAATGCATTTGCCACTTCAACTTGCTGTTGCCCAGCTTTCAAGAACAGGTTATAATAGGCTCTGTTTCTTTAGATGGTGTAACGGAATTTGAGGATTGGAGAAAAGGAATTTTACTGCATCTTTGCCTTCTGTACTCTCTGCCGGCTCCATTTTGGGCTGGAGACAAGTTTTCATTACGCACGTGTGAGCGTGTGTGTTTACACGGGCCCTGGGGGTAAGCGATGGCTGTGAGACAGGCTAAAAGCCTGGCCTCAGCTGACTGTCCTCCACTTATCCCAAAGCAACATGCATGTTTATCCTGTTCCCTAGTCTTATCCTAGCAAAGAGCAGACTACCACAAGCAGCTTGAGGTCTCACGACATTTGGCCACCACATGGCATGGTGATTCCTTGGGGCACTTGGCTTTGTTTGTCACCAGAGAAATTGGGGGCCTAGCCACCCCACTAGAGACTGGGTCCTGATGGGCTCTGCCAGGCTGATGGTGAGAGGAGTGTGTCAGTGGCCCTGAAGCCAAAGAGCTTAGTAGGAACAGACAGAGTCCATACCTCACACAGTCAGAAGACAACAGAGGCATCTGATGCTAATTTATATGAGATTTCCAGAAAGTTCAAACCAGCCCCGTCCTACTTTTGGTGAAGAAGTCAGTGGTGTAATTGCAAAGAGCCTTATTTAATAAATCACCTACTCGGAGAATTCAAGAGTAAACAAATGCTATAAGCAGCGTGAAACTGTGATCACTCCGCTTGTTTTACACTTGCTTTCTCACCTTTTCTGGTCTTCTATTTCTGCCTTTCTGTCACCACTTCTGCCGCTTCCTTCAGCTGGTGCTTTGAGCAAACAGCTGGGTTTAATGAACTCCGAGTAGAGCTAGATATTCCTGGACAAAATCAAACTATGACATCCCCTTGAGTAAATATTCAAAAGTTCTTATGAGAGCTCAGGAAAGTGAATACAGGCTCTTCTCCAAACCCTCTAGCTTACCCATGCTTAGCACCTTGCTGTTAGATGTTGTATGCATTTTAACATTAAAATTAGGATAGTTCAAATGTATACAGCTCGATTCACCAGCATCTCTGAAGTTCTGTAATCATCTATAAATTATGCAAAAGAGGATAAAAAGCTTCTACATTTGAATGAGTTTCGTTCCTTAGTCCAATTTGCTCAGAAATCCAACAAAGTCAGCCTGGGTACCCAAATAACTCAGTCAGCTATATAGTACTGTGCTGTAATAGGTTTATGACATTTTTCATACAATTAATACATAAAAAAACAAACACAAGAAACAAAGAAAACATTTTTTTAATCTTACAGTGCAGAACCTTGAAAAGTACGGTAGTACCAGCTACATCGCCGCTGCTTTTATGCCTGCTTCCAGACAGCCTGGGCTTGAAATAAAGATGCCGCACTACTGTACCTTATAAAATTGTTGTTGTTTAGTCACTAAATCGTGCCCGACTCTTTTGTGACTCCATGGACTGTAGCCCACCAGGCTCCTCTGTCCATGGGATTTCCCAGGCAAGAGTACTGGAGTGGGTTGCCATTTCCTTCTCGAGGGGGTCATCCTGAACCAGGGATCGACCTTGTGTCTCCTGCACTGGCAGGTGGATTCTTTGCCACTGAGCCGCCAGGGAAGCCCACTCTATACCATACTGTAGAGTCAAGTAAACAAAAGCGCGGCCATTTGTAGAGGATGCATGTACCTCACCGTGCATGTCAGACACACGACAAACTCAGAGATTGGACATACAAATGCGTGTTCGCGCCTTTGAAAGTTTGCAACTTGAAGGTTCATATGTAGGGGATTTAACTGTGTTTTTAAACAGTATAAAACTTTAGATCCCTGTCATATTTTCTAATCTATGCCCTTAGGTGTCATCTTTTCATGCACAACACCACAAATTTTAATAATCACTTAAGATCCGATATCAACAAAGTCAGTTAATCAACAAAGTTTGCTTTATCCTGAAACTCTAGATAACACTTAGTGGTGGTGAGAATAAAACTTCCAATTTCTGGTCTCCCTTATCTTCAAGAAACGCTCCCCAAATCTGCTTCCCACGCAAACTGCTATTTCACCTCTCACCTTCTCTTCTCAGCCACATTTCTCGCTCTCCTCCCACGCGTTCCCCAAACCTTTGTCACCGGGCTCTTCTTTCATCACCTATAGAAACTGGGTTTCTTAAAAGTGACCAGAAATAGAGTCAAAATGTACAAAACAAGTTTATGGTTACCATGGGGTAAGGAGGAGAGGGATAAAGTGGAAGACTGGGATTGACATATACACGCTACTATATATAACACAGATAACTGATAAGGACCTACTGTATAGTACAGGGAACTCTGCTCAATACTCTGTAATGGTCTATGTGGAAAGAGAATCTTTAAAGATATGGATATGTATAACTGATTCACTTTTCTATGCAGCAGAAACATGACATTGTAAATCAACTATTCTCCAATAATTTTTTTTTTTAACAACTGACCTACCAGTCCTCCAGTACAGATCACTTTCCTGTTCACTGCAGCTGAACATCCCCATGTCTTCCCCCTTCCTTTCTGTCACTCAGCGACGCTGGTGACTCTGCCAGGTATTTTTACTTTTCTATCAGCCAGGTATTTTCACTTAATCTTCCCATCAAATGTACTCATAACCCTCGGTTTCAATTTATTCATTTACCCTATAGTATTGATTATGTGCCCAATGTGCCAAGGCTGCCTCCAAATATATGACTAACTGAGAATCTGAAAACCTCCCAGCTACAAAGACCTTAAAACTTGGGATAAATATCAAAGAAATTGCTGGAGAAAAAAGAAAAGAAACGCTCAAGAGGCTTACAGGTAGGAGGAAAATCAAAGTCAGGATACAGGCTGTTGTATCATCCTGAGACTGTTTCTCAAGCAAAATTCAAATTCATACTCTGACCACCTGCTGCACAGTCTTCTCTGACAATGTAAAAATCTCAAACTCCATATGCTAAATAAAAAAAAAAAAAAAAAAAAAGGGTGCCAAACATCTCTCTTCCCAAATATCCCCTCTCATTGTTTCTCAGACTAAGCAGATGGAATCATAAATCTTTCAGTCGGTCATTCTCATAATTTCTGAGCACCCTTTCCCTTCCTCCTCCCCAGTTCCCTGCTGTAATCTGGTATTCAGCAGACCTGAGAAGTGGCCTGGCATCCATATGCCTATAGGGAAAATTCCTATTCATTCTTCCCATTTAATGAGTCCATGTAGCAGGGGTTCTGGAGAAGAAAATGGCAACCCAGTCCAGTATTCTTACCTGGAGAATCCCAGGGACAGAGGAGCCTGGTGGGCTGTCATCTATGGTATCACGCAGAGTTGGATAAGACTGAAGCGACTTAGCAGCAGCAGCAACAGCAGTACTGGAGAAGGAAATGGCAACTCACTCCAGTATTCTTGCCTGGAGAATCCCAGGGACAGAGGAGCCTGGTGGGCTGCAGTCTTTGGGATCGCTCAGAGTCGGACACAACTGAAGTGACTTAGCAGCAGCAGCAGCAGCAGCAGGGCTTCTGTCTTGGTTATTTTATGCACTCTCCAAACTTGCTGAGATCAAAGTTCATCTTCGCTAAGCAGAGACTCGGGCACTGTCTAATTCGTACTAAACTCCTCTCCCCTGGGGTCCTCTGTGCCAGCGTGACCTCAGTGATGCTGCCATGCCACTTTGAGCATCACTCTTCTCTTAAGATTTCTACCAGTCACACTAAGCCCACACCTTCAGATCCTCAGTCCCTAGGCCTTAGCCTGGACACTGCCCGAAAGATGACTGCTTATGCACATTTTCTTCAATCTTAGAAGGGAATAAGATACAGATTTGCTACGAGTATTGCAACTTCAAGGAGTTCTCACATCCCCTCTTTCTGCCCAGTAGGCTTATGTGTCACTAAGATTCACCAGCAGCAGCTTCTCAACGCACCTTTCCCTGCCCCAAAGTAGGCTGTCAGCAAGAAGCTACGGCAACTCGTGCTGGAGTAAAAGGTTCTGCTGTGACAAGCTAACACAGCCCATGCACACTCATCCACAACCCCCTTCAGTGTCATCTGGTCAAGCAACTGAGGGTTGCTTAATTACAATTAGCTCCCTGTCTGTCTTAGAAGCCTCTCTCTTCCTCTTTCCTTTATCTTCATTTTGTACCTTGGTCAAAGGTGTGTTTTTCCATCTCTGTCCCTTCCACTTCTTTAAGAGTACATACATTCTCACTTCTCCCAAGATTACTCTTGAAAAATCAATGTTCCAAATATGCCATGAAATCTACTGTGATATCTTGATGAGATGGTTGGATGGCATCACCGACTCAATGGACATGAGTTTGAGCAAGCTCCAGGAGTTGGTAATGGACATGGAAGCCTGGCATGCTGCAGTCCATGGGATCACAAAGAGTTGAACACAACTGAGCGACTGAACTGAACTGATCTTATTCTAAATAACCAATGGCTGGAATGACTGGTCTGAAGACCAGCAACTAATTGGAGACAGAACAAAGATGATTCTAAATATTCAATTTTTCCCTTAAGCAAAAGGAAATAGACTCATATTGAATTATATCCACCTGATATTGACAGAATAGTTTGCTATGTATTTAACATAGTAGAAACTTTGGATGAATAACAGATGGAGTCTTATTGTGCCTTCTGGTCATAATTCCAGAGAATGAATGGACTGAGTGCTTGTAAGCACCCTGGACAGTTCCTTTGCTCTCCTGGTTTCTACCCCTTGCGGCTTCCCATTTGGATAAGTGGGTCATATTATCACTACTCAAGTTTTCAAATCACGTGTCAGAAAGTAACTCAGTTGTCATCTAGCACAACTTCTTTTTTGGGAGGTGAAGACACTGACACCCAGGGCTGAATTGCTTTGTTCAGGGTCACTGCTATCTTGCCTGGGATGAAAAAAAAAAAAAAAGCCCTCAAGTCTCCTAAATCCAATTCTGAAAGCTTTACCCACAACATACTGAGGCTCCCTAATCCTTTCTTAATAATCACTTGAAAAATAAGAAAAGCCCAGAAATTTGAAAGACTCCAAACATATTTATTTGCCAAAGTTAACTTTCTCTCCTTTCTCATTCATTTTCATAATCTGAAANCCTCAAGTCTCCTAAATCCAATTCTGAAAGCTTTACCCACAACATACTGAGGCTCCCTAATCCTTTCTTAATAATCACTTGAAAAATAAGAAAAGCCCAGAAATTTGAAAGACTCCAAACATATTTATTTGCCAAAGTTAACTTTCTCTCCTTTCTCATTCATTTTCATAATCTGAAAGTGTGATCTAGAAAAGACGTGTGTCATTATTTCCACGTTTTCCATATATAGATGAGGATAAAATTCATTCCCTCTCATTTATTTATACTTTGGTTTATTTTTTCCCCATGCTTCTGTAGATGGCTGAGAGATGAAGATATCAGAAAATCAGTATCTCCAAGGAGAATGCCTTTTAAAATATTATCTTTTATGAACATAAGGTATGGTTGATTCAAAATGCTTTTAACTTAAAACTAAATTTTTAAATGCTAATTGTGCCTTGATTACCAACACACATTGGTATCAGTAACCTCATCTTAAAGTCACTAGGGCCTCTTGCTCTTGTTGTTTCAATGAAAGCTAATGCTGGAAGTAACATACCCATGGACTGTAGCCCACCCACCAGGCTCCTCTGTCTATGGGATTCTCCAGGCAAGAATACTGGAGTGGGTAGCCATTTCTTTCCCCCGGGGCATTTTCCAGACCCAGGGATCAAACCCAGGTCTCTTGCATTGACAAGTGGGTTCTTTACTGTCTGAACCACAAGCCCCAACATACCCACAAGAGACTCTTAAAAACAAAAAAAAATCATGTAGCATTACTTACACCAATCCATTCTTTCCTTTCTGCACTACTGTCCCATTGACAACTTTTCAATCAATTTCTATTTGTGAATTTTAGCACATCACATTTTAGGTATACTAAGATAGTGCACCCGCCATCGCAGCCACTTGCACTGAGTTGGGGGCCAGGAGGAGCCACCCTGTGTCCAAGGCCAGGGACAGTGGCCGGGAGGAGCCACTCTACGCCTGAGACCAGAGGTGGCACCCGAGGCCAGGGGCGGCGGCTGAGAGGAACAACCCAACGTCCAAGGAGCTGTGGCTATGCAGGAAAGCCTAGAGGAGCTATCCCACACTGAAGATCCTAAAGGGCGTTGGTGTGGAGATACTCCTCATCCAAGGTAAGGAGCAGCGGCTACACTTTGCTGGAGCAGCCGTGAAGAGATGCCCCACACCCAAGGTAAGAGAAACCCAAGTAAGATGGTAGGTTTTGCAAGAGGGCATCAGAGGGCAGACACACTGAAACCATACTCACAGAAAACTAGTCAATCTNGGCCTGGTGTGCTGCCATTCATGGGGTTGCAAAGAGTCGGACACGACTGAGTGACTGAACTGAACTGAACTGAAGATATAATATTATCAAAATAAAAACAACTTTTCAACATCCATCTGAACTTCTCTCCCATATTTTCCTGTTGCAATAAAAGTGCTCTTCCTTTTCTTTAATATCCTTGATTTTGATTCTTTCTTTTGCCTACCTTATTTTTATAAATTACCATTTTTTATCAATATAACTTGTAGAAGGAAATGGCAACCCACTCCAGTGTTCTTGCCTGGAGAATCCCATGGACAGGGGAGCCTGGCAGGCTGCAGTCTGTGGGGTCGCAAGGGTCAGACACAACTTAGCAACGAAACTATTACTACTAAAATTCGCATTGGAGAAGGAAATGGCAANAATATAACTTGTAGAAGGAAATGGCAACCCACTCCAGTGTTCTTGCCTGGAGAATCCCATGGACAGGGGAGCCTGGCAGGCTGCAGTCTGTGGGGTCGCAAGGGTCAGACACAACTTAGCAACGAAACTATTACTACTAAAATTCGCATTGGAGAAGGAAATGGCAACCCACTCCAGTGTTCTTGCCCGGAGAATCCCATGGATAGAGGAGCCTGGTGGAGTGCAGTCAATGGGGTCACAGAGAGTTGGACACGACTGAGTGACTAACACACACGCACCCCAATATGACTATCCTGCATGCCTGTGTGCTAAGTTGCTTCAGTCGTGTCTGACTCTTTGTGACCCCATGGGCTGTAGCCTGCCAGTCCTACTACCTAAAAGCCATAGGCAGTATGAAAAGATAATTCAGTGCAAGGTAATGGAGTCAAAGGTGATTCACGTAGAGTAATCTGTGATGAGTAACAACTCAGAGACACCTCTCCTGCCCAGTGCAGGCTTGAATCAGCCTTGAAAGAAGTACAGAGCCAGAAAAAAGAAGAGGGAAAATACTCCATAGGATCGTTATTAATTTTTTAAAAAAATCAGTTTTATAATACTGAAAGATACGTAAAATAGTTCTATTTAAAAATGCCTTCAAATTTTTCTCTGAAAGGTGAAAAAATCATGAATTTATGTCCATTAAAGCAAAGATTTTAAACCTTTTTAAAATCAATTTTCTGAAAACGAAAAAAAAAAAAGCTGAGTTTGATTTATCTTATTCTCGGCTTATCTTGAAATATCTTAATCAGTTTCTTGCTATAGCAGCCTCTAAAACTGTGTCACAAATATGTTTCTGGAGAATTTGCTTTTCTTAAGGTGGTTCAGTTCAGTTCAGTTCAGTCGCTCAGTCGTGTTTGACTCTTTGCGACCCCAAGAATCGCAGCACGCCAGGCCTCCCTGTCCATCACCAATTCCCGGAGTTCACTCAGACTCACGCCCATCGAGTCAGTGATGCCATCCAACCATCTATCTCATCTTCGGTCGTCCCCTTCTCCTCCTGCCCCCGATCCCTCCCAGCATCAGAGTCTTTTCCAATGAGTCAGCTCTTCACATGAGGTAGCCAAAGTACTGGAGCTTCAGCTTTAGCATCATTCCTTCCAAAGAAATCCCAGAGCCGATCTCCTTCAGAATGGACTGGTTGGATCTCCTTGCAGTCCAAGGGACTCTCAAGAGTGTTCTCCAACACCACAGTTGAAAAGCACCAATTTTTTGGTGCTCAGACTTCTTCACAGTCCAACTCTCACATCCATACATGACCACTGGAAAAACCATTTTGTTATAAGCTTTCTGCAGTCATCTTAAAAGTTGAATTTTTATTAAGTAAATTTGAAATCACTGGAATTGTCAATCAACTCTTTTTACCATATTATTTTTAAAATATTGGTTACTCAGTTGAAGTCAAAGAAAATTCTGCTACATAGAGGGTATTCTTTTTTTTTAATTTATCTATTTATTTTAATTGGAGGCTAATTACAATATTGTGGTGGTTTTTGCCATACATTCACATGAATCAGCCATGGGTATACATGTGTTCCCCATCCTGAACCCCCCTCCCATCCCCCTCCCCATCCCCGTACAGCGTCATCCCAGTACACCAGCCCNTTTTTTAAATTAATTAATTTATTTTAATCGGTGGCTAATTTATTTAAAATATTGTAGTGGTTTTTGCCATACATTCACATGAATCAGCCATGGGTATACATGTGTTCCCCATCCTGAACCCCCCTCCCATCCCCCTCCCCATCCCCGTACAGCGTCATCCCAGTACACCAGCCCTGAACACCCTATCTCATGCATCGAACCTGGACTGGAGATCAGTTTCACATACAGTACTATACATGTTTCAATGCTATTTTCTCAAATCATCCCACCCTCGCCTTTTCCCACAGAGTCCAAGAGTCTGTTCTTTACATTTGTGTCTCTTTTGCCATCTCACATATAGGGTCATCGTTACCATCTTTCTAAATTCCATATATATGTGTTAGTATACTGTATTGGTGTTTTTCTTTCTGAGTTACTTCACTCTGTATAATAGGCTCCAGTTTCATCCTCCTCATTAGAACTGATTCAAATGTATTCTTTTTAATAGCTGAGTAATATTCCATTGTGTATATATACCACAGCTTTCTTATCCATTCATCTGCTGATGGACATCTAGGTTGCTTCCATATCCTGGCTATTGTAAACAGTGCTGTAATGAACATTGAGGGACACATGTCTCTTTCAATTCTGGTTTCCTCGGTGTGTATGCCCAGCAGTGGGATTTCTGGGTCTTATGGCAGTTCTATTTCCAGTTTTTTAAGGAATCTCCAATCACTGTTCTCCATAGTGGCTGTACTAGTTTTCATTCCCACCAACTATGTAGGAGGGTTCCCTTTTCTCCACGCCCTCTCCAGCATTTATTGCTTGTAGACTTTTTGATAGCAGCCATTCTGACCAGCGTGAGATGGTACCTCACTGTAGTTTTGATTTGCATTTCATAGAAGATATTCTTAATTCTAACTCTTTGTAAGAAAATGTACAAACATTTCAGCTCAAATTATCTTCAAAGTTTCAGTCTTTTGGTTTTCATTTAAATTATCTTCATTGAGAAATATTTTTATGGAACCATATTCTTCAAATAAGATGTCTGTATTTACAACACTTAAGAATGATTCACATTAAATTTTTATATTTACAAAAAAAAGACTCACAAAGTGTAAATGCTACAAAGCTTTACATCTTCTCAACTTCATTTCCATTCAGGTAGAAAATATGAACGCATTTAATTAAAAATAAAAGTTCTAGTAAAAGAATCTTCCCCAAAACTGAAATATTTCAAGGGCTCATTTAAATTCAGAATTCAGCCTTATACAGTTTGAGCTCTCACAGTCCCACTGGAGATGTGCCCCTACATTTGTATTCAAGATCAATTCTTCTGCACTTGCATTAATGTTCAAGATCTTCCTGCCTGCAAGTTTTGATTCTAGTAGTTGCAATTTTCTAAACTTTAAAAAAGCTGACGTTTTCAGAAGCTCGAGTTTTATCGTTGTTCCAATTATTGAAAACTTTAATAAAACATGTGCAAATGACTGAGAACACAATGCAACTAAAATGAAAGAACACATTTAAAAAAAACATTCAGTAACTTTATGGGACACATAAGTCAACTCACATGGCTTCTCTTTACCAGGGCTTCCCTGGTGGCACAGATGGTAAAGAATCTGCCTGCAATGCAGGAGATATGGTTTCAGCCCCTGGGATAGAGAGATCTCCTGGAGAAGGGAACAGCAACCCACTCCAGTATTCTTGCCTGGAGAATTCCATGGTCAGAGGAGACTGGTGAGCTACAGTCCATGGTCTCACAAAGAGTGGGATATGACTGAGCGACTAACAACATGGGACACATAAGTCAATTCAGTTCAGTTCAGTTCAGTCGCTCAGTCATGTCCACCTCTTTGCGACCCCATGAATCACAGCACACCAGGCCTCCCTGTCCATCACCAACTCCCGGAGTTCACTCAGACTCGAGTCCATCGAGTCAGTGATGCCATCCAGCCATCTCATTCTCTGTCGTCCCCTTCTCATCCTGCCTCCAATCCCTCCCAGCATCAGAGTCTTTTCCAATGAGTCAACTCTTCGCATGAGGTGGCCAAAGTACTGGAGCTTCAGCTTTAGCATCATTCCTTCCAAAGAAATCCCAGGGCTGATCTCCTTCAGAATGGACTGGTTACATAAGTTTAAACATTTGTGAGCTTTGTCTTATGAAAGATAGCAAGCAAATATCTCCTTTTATTTATATTTTTATATTCAGCATCAGCTTCATAATGAAAAAATAAATTTAATTATTATAGCCATGATTATAAAAAGTTGTAAATGTCCGTAATAGCTTCTATTTTGACTGTAGAACACTGTGGCCTGTGTTTGGATGTACACAATTTGAAGAATACGATACCCATTGATTCCACTTACATTTCTCTTCTATAGAGAATGTAAAACACTGACTGTATTATGAGGGTATTCTTCACCAAACTTTGCAATTATAATACCATCACAAAGCACATGATTTTGTCTCAATGTTGAAATTTTTAACTGAATTTATAGTAGTAACCAAAATAATGTCAGAAATTTCACCATTGAAAGATTGAACTTCAAAAAGCTTTACTTGATTCTTTGACTAGGTGGAAGGTGATTCAGGGTATTATCATCTTTACGGATTCTCAGTTTGAAACATGTGACTCGGACTTTTTCGACCAAGGTTCTTTAAGAGAATGGAGCGCTAGTGCCGCAGGGTTATATGTACATCTGGTTATACGCACATCTGGCATGGAACTACTTAGGGACCATTTTTGCAGAATTGAGAAAACAGTCTCTCAAATTTTCTGTATTCTATGGCTCAGAAAAGAAACCAGTTGATCACAGTAATAACTGTCCATCTTTTAACAGATAGTGGGTATTGCCTTCCATCAGTGGAGCCAACATAAGAACAGTATTAATTCAATTTTTTATTACACATAGAAGAAAACCTGAAATTGAAAAACAAGAGAAATTAATTCAGATGCACAATAATTTACAATGGGCACATAAAAAGCCAAGCTTCACATTGTTATACGCGAACACATCGTCTAGACTTCAGTTATTAATATTAAATCATTGCATTCAGGAACAGTCTTCTTAAACTACTCGTTCTGTCCTAGGGGTTGATGCTTTCTCAGCAGATTCAAGTTTTCTTATTTCCGTGTGGTCAGCAATGGCAACACAGCCTCTGGGGTGGCTGGTAATTTTGGACAAACATTTTGTGAACGTTACACATTCATCATCATCTTTCTTGAAAATGAAAAGTCAGTACTTAAAATTTTCATGACACATGCACTTTTCTTCCTTTTAAATGTTAACTCTGTCAAGAAGGCTTATTGCAAAAAAATAATAATAATTTAAGAAGCATCACCAAACCAAGAGATACAAGGTGGCAAAATCTCCATGGGAAGGCATTTACCCTAAATCCTATGCAGTCTATGCAGGACCATCAAGCTTCCAGCTCACACATTCTTCAGACACGACTAACAGAATTTCCCCTGTTTGTAATCAGTTCTGCCAAATGGTAGCCTGGCAGCCTTGAGCATCTCTCAGGTCTTGGGCAGAGGTGGCTCAGACAGTTAATAATCTGTCTGCAATGCAGGAGGCCCGAGTTCAATCCCTGGGTTGGGAAGATCCCCTGGGGAAGGGAATGGCAACCGTCTCCGTATTCTTGCCTGGAGAATTCCATGGACAGAGGAGCCTGGCGGGCTACAGTTCATGGGGTCACAAAGAGTCAGACACAGCTGAGCAGCTAACACTCACTTTCTGGCAACCAGGTGGCCACTGGGGCAGCAAATTCAAATGGCTCTCATAGCATCATTCAAGACCAGAAAGATACAGCCACCCATGTTGCTTAAATCTGAACACGTTTCACTTTATCAATGAGCATCTGACATCCTTCCCTTGAAAAGGACACATGTACTAGTAGTTTCTAAAAAGAGTGATTGACTGCACATTAAACTGAGACCTCTGTTCACTTTGCATGTAGCTCACACCTACTAGAAAGGGTCAGAACAGAGGTGTTAGATACAAAGCAGAGGTCTACCAAAACAAGCTAACAAGGTGGCATTATTATGTTTATGCAATAGTTAATACTAATACTTTGAGAAAAATTCAAAGCAAATGCTAAAACAGATAGAATGCCGTTAAATAGTCAAAATGAGGAGGTTTGTGGGCAAATTGAGGCATAAGTTTACTTATAAGCAAGCAAGTGAAATCACTTAAGCAGAATTTTTTTTTTAATCTTTAAATTTCCTGTATTACCATTTTCAGTAAAAATCATGGTTTTATCACACAGTTTCTCTACTTTAAGGGGAAAAAAATCTTTGTTTAAACATGTATATTCCAAATTGCTTTACAGTGTATCAAGTTGAACCAAATGAAGTTGCCATTTTTATGCTTCAAAAACAGTTGAATATCAGTATCTTTGTATTCATAATCTTAAAACAGTGAGACTTTTCATAGTTCAGAAGATATGCTGTTAAAGAGAAACAGAAGAATTCTAGAGAAAACATAAAGAATTAAGAAAACACCCACATTCCAGAAGAGAATTAGAAAATGGGAGATGAGGAGCCATAAAAATTATATGAAGGTCTTTGTTTTAATTATGTTCCTAAAATGTTACTAAATGTGTCTTGAGCGAGATTTACCTTGACATATTCTCAAGTGGGTATGAGTTCTGAAACCCACAAGAAACCAGAGGTTCAGAGAGGATACCAGTAATTTGTCTGGCACTTTGCAAAGTAAGAAAGAGAATTGAAACCTGGCTGGGATTGATTAGAGGAGAAAAGAAAGAAAAGCAAGAACAGATTCTCAGGGAAGACTGGGCCTTGCCCAGAGGTGTACCAGTCACGCACTTAAACCCTTGAACATCAAACCCCTGTTTAACACATGCTAACGCCCAGCTGGATATAATTTTCAGTTCCCCACTTAATTTTTCTCAGGTGCTGAACTTGTAAGGACCCAACTGCGTGGGGCTCTTGTCATGGTTAAACCGTCTAACTCTATGCTGAATCACAGAGGCATTTACTGCAATGGTGAATTATGAAGGACACCGTCTTACTTTGGTTAGGGACAGCAGGCAGCTTGCATTACTGTGGGGAAAGGTACTGGAATGAGCAATGATCAGCCTTACAGCATTCACAAACTAGCTGTGCTGTCCAATAGGGCACCCCGATTCTCTAGACTTCACTCATAAAGGGGGAGCTTGGACCTGGTAAACTCTGAAGTGATGAGTCTGTGCTGTTTTCCTGAAATGAAGATATTGCAAAATTACCGGACAGCTTCTTTTCTATTTATATTCTTAGGTGGCTCTGTGAGAAAGAAAGAAAGAAAAAAGAAAAAAAAAGAAAAAAAAAAGAGCAAAAAAAGAGCAAAACCCCAGAAACCTTTCATTGATATGGAAGAAGTTACAGAATCAGCAGAGAAAGGCAAAAAGATGAATCTATTTTCAAATTACTTTTTACTAAACCTGCCTCTGGGAGCTGTGGAAAAGGAGCATCATTTTAAAAGTTTATTTTTACTTCTTGCTGAGATCTGTGTGACTGAAATCAGCCTTGTGTTTTTTTTTTTTTATCCTCCTGCTGTTTTTCTGTTTATTCAGAACTAAGCATTTGAGAGATACTTCAACTAAAAAAAAAAATAATAATAATAAACAAAATACAGGGTAAAGTTCCATGTCTGGACATTTTTCTTATAAATTCTTTTTTTTTTCTGTGCATATTTAAGGAACTTCAAAGCATGTGTTGTTAATCAGTCTATCAACATTTCATTAATGTTTGTAATTCTGACTTATTAAGTCTAAATGAAATCCTTATTGTAAACATTTAGTATATAGCTCAATACACTATGAGTAGAGTAAGATTTCCAAAAGGATGGAGAAAATTAATTTCCATGAGTGTCTTTCAGAATAACTTTCTTTCCCAGAAGATCCTCCAAGAGTAGAAAACGCCATTATTAGTCGTTTGTTTTTCCACAACATAGATACTTCCCCTGTAATTAACTTGTTTGGAGATAAGGTTGTTTTGATTAGAGATACTGTTGTATAATCAAAATCTGACTCTTTTGCGACCCCAGGAACTGTAGCCTTCCAGGTTCCTCTGCTCATGGGATTTCCCAGACAAGAATACTGGAGTGGGTTGCCGTTTCCTTCTCCACGGGATCTTCCTGATACAGGGATCAAACCCAGGTCTCCTGCATTGGCAGGCAAGTTCTTTACCATTGAACCACCACGGAAGCCTGATTAGAGATACTAAATGGACCATAAAATGACTGCTCAGTCCTCACTGTCGAGAAAGGAAAGCTGAACAATCAAGGGTGTGTGATTGCCAAAGGTCACACAGGTGGTAAATACCATAGTCATACTTTCTGATTTCTGGCCCTTGGTTCATCCACTACATAAACTAAATGATAATGACTTTCGAAAGTTCCACCCTGGATTTTCAGTGTCACCTTAGGTACCACAACCACTTGATCAACACTGTTTTTCTGTTTGTTTTCTGTCTTTATTTTACAATAACTTGAAGCTTCCCAGGTGGTGCTAGTGGTAAAGAATCTGCCTACCAAAGTGGGAGACGCAAGAGACACAGGTTCGATCCCTAGATTGGAAAGATCCCCTGGAGTAGGAAATGGCAAAAGTCTATTTTGGGTGCTAGTCTCCATGTATGTATGCAGAGCATATGTTTCTGTATCAGAAAAGAAGAAATCACATTGACTTTCTCAGAGGGCATTGCAGGGAAATTTTTTCTAAGAACTGAAAATCTTTTTGGAAGAAATTCTTTCCAAAGTTTCATAGCCTAAATCCAGAAGTATTTCTGCACTTGGAACACACACTTATGAAAATTCATAAATCAATGGTACTCAGTACGAACAACAGAGTTAACAATTACACTAGTGAAAAATTTCCCAAACGTTGTTCCATGGAAAACAGTACTGAGATGGAAAAGAAGACTGTGGCTCAAAATGCTTGAGAAGCCCCAAATCCTGTATCCTTCTTTCGGAAACTGGCTATATATAAAAACCTATTAAATAATCTGGAGGGGCTTCCCCAGTGGCCCAGTAGTAAAGAATCCACTTGCAATGCAGGGATCGCAGGAGATGCAAGTTCAATTCTGGGTCAGGAAGATCCCCTGGAAAAGGAAATGGCAACCCACTCCAGTATTCTTGCCTGAATCCCATGGCCAAAGGACACTGGCGAGCTATAGTCCATGGGGTCACAAAGAGCTGGACACGACTGAAGCAACTTAGCATGCAAATACTCTGGAAAATCCTACGAAAGCAATAACAACAAGCTGTTTAGTTCATTTGACCACAAAACTCTTCATTTCCAACAATACCTCATAATGTCTTGAGGTACATTAACGTTTCCAAAAAACAAAAATTTCCAAAAAACTGAAAATTTTACTCACTGCTTGTTGAACATTACCAGTAATTCTGAATTCTCTGGCATACCCAAACTGGATGACAGATGGACAAGGTCAAATAAAAAGCCAGGTTATGTAGGAAAGTTTATAGGCACTTGATTGGGGAGATTAGTCTGGAAAAGAGAAGACCTGGAATCTTTTGATCCCTCACTGATTGCTATCTTCAAACGTTTCCATTAATATCACAAGAGCTAGAAGTATCAAAAGAGTTCCTTTAGGTAAAACTTTCTGATTGGCTTATTTCAGCTGAAACACACTTTTTTAAATGATGGTAAAAATTCACATAACATTTACCATCTTAACTATTTTTAAGTGAACGTTTCAATGGCATTCAGCGCACTCACACTGCTATGTGGCCATCACCATTATCTATCACCAGAAATTTTTCATCTTCCCAAGCTGAAACGCCAGATCTGTTAAACAATAACTCCCCACCCCTTCCTTCCCCAGCCCCTGGAAACCACCATTCTACTTTTCGTCTCTGTGAATTTGACTACACTAGGATACGCATGTACTGCAAATCATACACGTGCCTTTTGTGACTGGCTTATTTCACTCAGCATAATGTCCCTAATTTCATCTACACTGTTGTTCAATTTCTCAGTCGTGTCCAACTCTTTTCGACCCCATGGACTGCAGCATGCCAAGCTTCCCTGTCCTTCACTACCTCCTGGGTTTGATCAGACTCATGTCCATTGAGTCGGTGATGCCATCCAACCATCTTGCACTCTGTCAGCCTCTTTTCCTGCCTTCAATCTTTCCCAGCACCAGGGTCTTTTCCAATGAGTCAGCTCTATGCATCAGTTAGGCAAAGTATTGGAGCCTTAGCTTCAGCATCAGTCCTTTCAATGAATATTCAGGGTTGATTTCCTTTAGGATGGACTGGTTGGATCTTCTTGCAGTCCAAGGGACTCTCAAGATTCTTCTCCAATACCACAGTTCAAAAGCATCAATTCTTTGGCACTAGCTTTCTTTATGGTAGAACTCTCACACCCATACCTGTGGAAAAACCACAGCTCTGACTAGAATGAACCTTTGTTGGCATAATGATGTCTCTGCTTTTTAATACAGTGTTTAACTTTGGACTCTACTGACTTAAGCTCCAGATGTAAACATCCACCTGCCCTCTCAACATGCCATGGATGTCCCGGAGGATGTCAGGTCAGAAGCTGACTTCCCTGACCACACAACAATCCCCACCACCCCACCCCATATGGAGAAGGCGATGGCACCCCACTCCAGTAATCTTGCCTGGAAAAGCCCATGGATGGAGGAGCCTGGTGGGCTGTAGTCCATGGGGTTGAGAAGAGTTGGACACGACTGAGTGTCTTCACTTCCACTTTTCACTTTCCTGCACTGGAGAAAGAAATGGCAACCCACTCCAGTGTTCTTGCCTGGAGAATCCCAGGGATGGGGGAGCCTGGTAGGCTGCCATCTATGGGGTCTCACAAAGTCAGACACAACTAAAGCAACTTAGCAGCAGTAACAGAAGCCATTCCATATTTATTGCTGATCCCACTATCCCTGTCTTAACAAACATTACAATTCAAACCATCATGCAGCAGGCTGGATAGAAAGTTGTTCAGAGAAAGACTCTTTTTTAAAAAATTAAAGTGTAGGTGATTTACAACATTTTGTGAATTACTGCTGTACAGCAAAGTGATTCAGTTATATATATATATATATATACACACACGTATATATATACACACATGTATATATTAAATATTAATATATTATTAATATTAAATATGTTTCCCTATGCTGTAGAGTAGGACCTTGTTGTTTATCCATCCTATAAAAGCTTACATCTGCTAACCCCAACCTCCCACTCCATTCTTCCCCCAATCCCATCCCCCTCGGCAACCACCAGTGTGTGAGAGAAAGAATCTTGCAACAACTAAAACATTATTGGAAACAAACAGAGAAAATCCACATCCATCAGATTCCCCAGACAGAGATGTCAAACACATCTCTTTGAGTAGAAGGTAAGGTAAATTCTCCAAATAAAACTAGTCAAAAAAGATGCTCACAGAATGTCCTTCCAAAGAGGGACAGTTGCCTAATAGCTGTCTGTTTTGGTTTTTTTTCTTAGTTTGGCTGGGATAAAATGGTTTGAAGGCAGAAGTGGCCTGCTTAGGACAGTAGAGGAAAAGCATTCATGAAGTTCCCTGCTTCTCCACTCAGTGCAGAGCTGTGTAAATAAATAACAAGTGTTGGTCACTCAGTCAGGCTTTCCCATCAAGAAGCTTCCATAAGCCCCTTATCCTTCTCCATCAGAGGGCAGACAGACTGGAAACCACAATCACAGAAAACTGACCAATCTAATCACACGGACCACAGCCTTTTCTAACTCAGTGAAACTATGAGCCATGCAATGTCGGGCCACCCAAGATGGATAGGACATGGTGGAGAGTTCTGGCAAAATGTAGTCCACTGGAGAAGGGACTGGCAAACCACTTCAGTATTCTTGCCTTAAGAACCCCATGAACAGTATGAAAAGGCAAAATGATAGGACACTGAAAGATGAACTCCCCAGGTGAGTAGGTGCCCAACATGCTATTGGAGATCAGTGGAGAAATAACTCCAGAAAGAATGAAGGGATGGAGCCAAAGCAAAAACAACACCCAGTTGTGCATGTGACTGGTGAAGCAAGGTCCAATGCTATAAGGAGCAATATTACATAGGAACCTGGAATGTTAGATCCATGAATCAAGGGAAATTGGAAGTGGTCAAACAGGAGATGGCAAGAGTGAATGTTGACATTTTAGGAATCAGCAAACTAGAATGGACTGGAATGGGTGAATTTAATTCAGATGACCATTATATCTACTACCATTATATCTACTACAGGGGGCAAGAATCCCTTAGAAGAAATGGAATAGCCATCATAGTCAATAAAAGAGCCCAAAATGCAGTTCTTGGATGCAATCTCAAAAAATGAAGAATGATCTCTGTTCATTTACAAAGCAAACCACTCAATATCACAGAAATCCAAATCTATGCCCCAACCAGTAATGCTAAAGAAGTTGAAGTTGAATGGTTCTATGAAGACCTACAAGACCTTTTAGAACTAACATCCAAAAAAGATGTCCTTTTCATTATAGGGGACTGGACTGCAAAAGCAGGAAATCAAGAAATACCTGGAGTAACAGGCAAACTTGGCCTTGGAGTACAGAATGAAGCAGGGCAAAGACTAACAGTTTTATGCCCTGGTCATAGCAAACACCCTCTTCCAACAACACAAAAGAAGACTCTACACATGGACATCACCAGATGGTCAATACACAAATCAGACTGATTATATTCTTTGCAGCCAAAGATTGAGAAGCTCTATACAGTCAGCAAAAATAAGACTGGGAGCTGACTGTGGCTCAGATAATGAACTCCTTATAGCCAAACTGAGATTTAAAGAAAGTAGGGAAAACCACTAGACCATTCAGGTATGACCTAAATCAAATCCCTTATGATTATACAGTGGAAGTTAGAAATAGATTTAAGGGACTAGATCTGATAGACAGAGAGCCTGGTGAACTATGGATGGAGGTTCATGACATTGTACAGGAGACAAGAATCAAGACCATCCCTAAGAAAAAGAACTGCATAAAAGCAAAATGGCTGTTTTAGGGGGCCCTACAAATAGCTGTGAAAAGAAGAGAAGTGAAAAGCAAAGGAGAAAAGGGAAGATATACCCATCTGAGTGCAGAGTTCCAAAGAATAGCAAGAAGAGAAAAGAAAGCTTTCCTCAGTGATCAATGCAAAGAAATAGAGGAAAACAACAGAAAGGAAAAGACTAGAGATCTCTTCAAGAAAATTAGAGGTACCAAGGGAACATTTCATGCAAAGATGGACACAATAAAGGACAGAAGTGGTCTGGACCTAACAGAAGCAGAAAATATTTAGAGGAGGTGGCANGGGCTTATCTCCAGTTGTGAAGAGAGAGGGTTACTCTCTAGTTCTGGTGAGAGGGCTTCTCATGACAGTGGCTTCTCTTGTTACAGAGCACAGGCTTCAGCAGTTGCAGAACATAGGCTCAGTAGTTGTGGTTCCTGGGCTCTAGAGAACAAGCTCAGCAGTAGTGAAGCTCGGGCTTAGGTGTTCCTCAGCAAGTGGGGTTCTCCCGGATCAGAGATGGAACCCGTGTCCCCTGCATTGGCAGCCAGATTCTTCACCACTGATCCACTAGTGAAGCCCTATTTTTTATCTATTTCTAACTACTTGCTATTCTTCTCTTGTTTCTTGTTCCACTAACTAAAAGAGAGTATCTATGATTGCTTATCTGGTCCCTCCGTCAGTAAGAATATTAGCATCCCTGATCTTTCCTTGAGCTTTCAGATCTTCTGCTCCATCTGCCTTTCCCACCTTTTCACACGCACACTTCTTCTATACTGTCCAAAGTGATGCTGTTACCTTTCTTCTACAACCAGCTCTCACTGATGGATTGATTCTCCAAGTGGAGAGCAAGCAACAGTGTATCTGCTTCTGTGGCCATGCCAATACTGAACACAGCCGAACTAAGTAGCATTTTATGGTTGTAGTCCTTCCTCATAACACTTTTTCTAGAATCTCAAATGCCTGTTTTTGCCTTTATCACAAGAATTTTTATCAAAAATATATGAAGAATCTAGAAAATGGTATGGATGAAATTATCTGCAAAGTAGAAAGAGAGACACAGACGTAGAAAATAAACATCAATATCAAGAGGAGATGAGGGGTGGGGTGAGTTGGGAGATTGAGATTGGAATCTGTACGCTACTATGGATAAAGGAGATAACTAGTGAGAACCAACTCTAGGGCATGGGGAACTCTACTCCGTGTTCTGTGGTGACCTGAATGGGAAGGGAATCCAAGGAAGAGGGATATATATATATTTATGGATGGCTGATTCACTTTGCTGTACAGCAAAAACAAACCCAATATTGTAAAGTAACAATACTCTAATAAAAAAAATTAATTTCTCCTTTTATATGGATCTCTCCTACCTAGCTCCCTTGGTCCTTCTGATCCAATCTAAACCCATGCTCTCTGGACCTTGTGGATTGTTCTTCCTAGGATTTCTCATTTCCTGGATCAGTTCCACCACACCTGTATCCTATCTTCTTTATTCTTTTAACTCCTGATTTGCTGCTATTATGATAAACACACATCCCTCGATCCTTTTAATGAAATCTTATTTTTAATTCCCACCCTCCTCTTACTAATTCCTATACTTTGTTGAGTGAATCATGTTAGTACTTCTCACCTTGCTAATAATCAGTTTAAGAGTGAGCATATCCTCCATTCTGTACATCGCACCATGAGGAAAGCTTGCTGAGAGATTTCCAGTGGCATCTTTAATTAAAAACCAAAACCCAAAAACCACAGGATAGAATGCTCTTTCTTCCCGTCCTGCATCCATTGTCATATCCATGTGTAATGTCTAGAGGCAGAAGTTATCATCTCAGAAGAAAGGAGCTATCTGAGGACTATGCAGGTCATTGGGCACAACAGAATAGAAAGACAAGAACTTATAACTTTGGTAACATAACTGTGAAACAGAGAAGGGCCCTTTGGTCCCTTCCCAGGACAGAACCCCCTTCTACTTCGTGTCCTCAGCCTGCCTTTTACCCATAGGAAAAAAAACTCTAGTTGAAGAATAAATTTAGGCAGAGAAATGAGAAAATACATAAATAAAAGGTGTCAAGCAGGACAAAACAATCATAGTTGTTATTAAGCAAAGTCAAGGACAATCAGTTGCTTCTCAGAGGCTATAGATAATATTCTGAACTATATCATCTGGGTTGCTTTACAGATACTGAAACCCCCATCATCTGGAAGGAGTTAACTACATGATGACCAGACTGTAGCCAGGACATCAGCTGCCACGATTCTGAGAACTGGCCTCAAGGAAATGAGAACAAATCAACCCCAGAACCAAAGATTCTGCTGCTGCTGCTCAGTTGCTTCAGTCGTGTCTGACTCTGTGCAATCCCATAGACGGCAGCCCACCAGGCGCCCCCAACCCTGGGATTCTCCAGGCAAGAACACTGGAGTGGGTTGCCATTTCCTTCTCCAATGCAGGAAAGTGAAAAGTGAAAGTGAGGTTGCTCAGTCCTGTCTGACTCTTCACATCCCCATGGACTGCAGCCCACCAGGCTCCTCTTCCCATGGGATTTTCTAGGCAAGAGTACTGGAGTGGGATGCTATCACCTTCTCTGGAACTGATAATTAACTGTACTTAAAACAATCAAGATGTTTGCTGGTCAAACCACCACATGGCTAATTTCAAGATGATTGTCAGAGCCAACTGTGCTATTCTGCATGTAGTCTCCACCCTCCACCTATGCAAACTCCCTTTTAAAAGCTTTTGTCCACTGATCAACAGGGGGAAGTTGGCCTTAGGACAGGAGTCCATCTTCTCTCCCAGTTCCTGGTCACTGGAATAAAGCAAATTTTCCTTTCTACCAATACTTGTCTTTCAAGTACCGAGCAATCAGATCTTAGTTCTGTAACAGTTCAGTTGAGTCAGCATCCACATCTAGATTTCTTGTTATTTGAGATAATATAGCAACGGCACCCCACTCCAGTACTCTTGCCTGGAAAATCCCATGGACGGAGGAGCCTGGTGGGCTGCAGTCCATGGGGTCGCTAAGAGTCGGACACGACTGAGTGACTTCACTTTCACTTTTCACTTTCATGTGTTGGAGAAGGAAATGGCAACCCACTCCAGTGTTCTTGCCTGGAGAATCCCAGGGATGGGGGAGCCTGGTGGGCTGCCGTCTATGGGATCGCACAGAGTCAGACACGACTGAAGTGACTTAGCAGCAGCAGCAGCATGTCTTTCTGTATAAGCCAGTTGATTTGGATTTATTTGATCTGGCACTAAAAGACATTTTATCCTGTAGAAGCATTTCTTCAAGAAACTTCCTAAAAGTGAGTGTGTGTGATAAATTTTCTTCCTTAAATTGAAAAATTATTTTATCAGAACAATTTAGTGTTAGTTTGGTTGGGTATAGAATTCTAGGTTGAAAACTCATTTTCCTTGCGAAGTGTACTGTTATTAATGCTATTGTTCCAATATCTTCTATATTGTTTCTTTGTGAGGTAAATTATTCATTCGTTTTCTCTCTTTCCTCTTAAAATCTCTCCTTTTGAAATCATGTTCTGTGATTTCACACTGATATGTTTAAGTGCTGGATGTTTTCACTGATTGTGCTAGATGTTCAGAGGTCATTGTAATTGAGATATATCCTTTAGATCTGGATAGTTAAATGAATTCTTTGATAATTTCCCCTTTATGCATGTAGTTCTCTCTTTCAGGAAACTTGTTGATCAGATGCTGACTTCCTGGATTTATCTGCCACATCTCTGACCTTTTGTCCTCATATTTTCTGTCTCTGCATTTTATTTCACACTCTTGCAGATTTCTTAGACTTTACTTTCTAATATGTTTTAAACTTGTTATATAAAATGATATTTTTAAGTAATGAGAGTTCTTTTCTTTTATCACAGCACTTGTGCCTGTATTGTGCTGCTGCTGCTGCTAAGTCGCTTCAGTCATGTCTGACTCTGTGTGACCCCACAGACGGCAGCCCACCAGGCTCCCTTGTCCCTGGGATTCTCCAGCCAAGAATATTGCAGTGGGTTGCCATTTCCTTCTCCAATGCATGAAAGTGAAAAGTGAAAGTGAAAGTGAAGTCGTGTCCGATTCTTTGCAACTCCATGGACTGCAGCCTTTCAGGCTCCTCCATCCATGGGATTTTCCAGGCAAGAGTACTGGAGTGGGATGCCATTGCCTTGTCCGTGTATTGTGCTACATGTCCTCAAGTATTTGCTTTTTCCTATTTAATTTTTAAAAGCCATTTACAAATAACTCTGGGAAGTCCACTAGTTAAGACTGTATCTTCCAGTGCAGGGGGTGTCGTTTCCATCCCTGGTTGAAGAGCTAAGAGCCCACATGCCTCATGGGCAAAAAACAAACAAACAAAAAACACCTTAAAACAGAAGCAATATTGTAACAAATTCAATAAACACTTAAAAACGGTCCACATGAAGAACAATCTTTAAAAATAATAATAATCCTGATTGGATGTTCTGAAGACTGATGATATTTGTACTCGGTAATCAAGCACACACTGGACATTCCACTGGGGGTCTCCCAAGTTAAAGGGTGTTGAAGTCATTTTCATCAGGAATAATTTGCCCTGAAAGGGACATTTGGCACTGTCTGGAGATGTGTTTCAGTGTCGAGACTGATGAGGAATAAATGTCACTGGCATCAGCGTACAAGGCTATGGATGCTGCTGATGCATAGGACAACCTGCTGCAAAGGAGAACCCTCCAGCCCTAAGTCCCAAAAGTGCTGTGTTAAGAACTCCTGCAGTAGGTCCATGAACTTTCTTTAAAAAGAAACACCGCCGCCCACCGCATTTTTTATTGGTTCTCCTGGAGAAGAAAGCACCTGACTTCTGTAAGCTACAATCATCTGAGAAGAGATTATTATATACACAAACTGTAAGTTAATTTCTCTGTTCAGCCAGTGTTTCACTCTTGCTCACCACATTGCCAACACCTGAGATCCTCTGTGATCCAAATGGGACAATAACTGTATCCTCATGCATTTTCACACACACATGTATTCACTGTGGCTCTCTTCTCTGACTCCATCAGTTCTTCCCCTGACATATGCTTTCCATCTTCCAGAAGTTTGCAAGAATCCCTGAAACTTTATTTCTGTTCTCTATCTTTTAAAGTGTTTTATCCTAAGTTTCATATACCCTGATGAAATCAAAGAGACAAATCCATGCAACTGGGCCTCTATATTTAAACAGAAGGCTTTCCCTACTTAAAGGCTTCCCAGGTGACACAGTGGTAAAGAATCCACTTACCAGTGCAGGAGATGCAAGAGACACAGGTTCGGTCCCTGAGTCAGAAAGATCTCCTAGAGTAGGAAATGGCAAGCCACTCTGTTATCCTTGCCTGGGAAAAATAACGGACAAAGGAGCCTGGTGGGCTACAGTCCATGGGGGTAGGTAATAATAACTTTATTTTACAGATGAGTAAACAGGCTTAGAGAGACTAAATGTTTCCAAATTCACACAGCTGGAAAGTAAGAGCCCAGGTATTTCTGACTCTGAAGATTTTACTAGTTAGCACTGCTTCCCTGCCTCCCTCACTTATTTACCCATGTGTATCCATCCATTCAACAAAGATGTCTTTCCTACAGCACATCTACTGCCCAACATCCCCTACCAGTCTCTCCATTAGCACCTTTGTGCTGGTCCACGTGTCCTCACTTTTAGTTTAGGACAAATAGCCTACTTGAAACAGCTCTAGTCATAGCTTTGGTGTACTCTGATTTTTTTTTTTTAATTCAGATTTACTTCTTATGCCAGAACAAGACAATTTCTGAAAGGAGAATCAATTACGCCATATTTTTGAACTCCAGTTCCTCATCCTTTATCCATGTGGATATTCTTAAGAAATCAATTTTTCTACCTTTCTGCTTATTGCTTCATTTACCTCTTTGTCATCCCTCTCCCCAGTAAACTATAAGTTCTGTAAGGACAGAGTTCATGGCTCAAATACAATCACCAAGGTACAGATACGCAGGCCAGCACATAATAGACCCTCAATAAACATTTATGGTATAAACAAACAGACACATGTATAGTCTCAAAGGGCAACAGGGATATTCTGGTGTTTATTCTGAACCTCACACGCAGGACAGAATTTTCCACAGATCTCTGCACTTACCAGAGGAGCAACACTGTTAAAGACAGCCTGTCATTCTGGCTCAGCAGGTGCCACCTTTTCAGTGGCCCCTCCCTCTTGTTTTACAGCTTTGTTTGGGTTTGATTTTGTGGGTGTGAAAGGTCTAAATCGTTTGGCTTTGCTCACAGCAGAGGCCTATCTCAGTGACCCCTGGGCTCCCCTGCACTCACCCCACCCCCTTATCTGCAGCTCCATGTTTTTGATCTCTGTGGTATCTGCTACACTTTCCCCAAACCCACTGGAAAACAGGCTGAGAAAGTGAAAAATGATCTGAGTGTAGCATGTACCGCCCTGATGAACATGGTCGGCGACATCAGACAGCCTGGACTTTCCCTGCCAATTAGCAAGGGTTTACTTTCTGCTCCCCTCACCCTTCCTCTGCAGTCTGGTTCCCACTCACTCTACACCTTGTTCCAAACATGTCGTGTTCAACCCCATGATGACATCATCCTCCACTTCGTCTCTTCTTCTCTTGCCAGTGCATTAATTCATACAAAATGTTTATTGATCACCTATGAGTTGCCGGTCACTATACTGGACGCTGAACTTTTAATAAACACACGCACTGAATGCTTACAGATCTGCCTCAAGCTCCAACTCCTCCAAGCAGCCTCCTCAGATCTCCACAGCCTCTGGCAGCTCTAATTACTAAGTGCCACATAAGCATTTAATAATAATCTCTTTGACATGGTTAGCCATGGTCTTCATAACTGGATTATCAATTACTTGAGATCACAGAATACCTTCCTTATTCCCACCGTGTTTCCTTAATAACCACTCATGTAACTATGGTGGGCTGCCTTATCCCTCCAACCAGTAAGTTTTTGCAATGAACGTGATTTGTTTGTTTGTTTGAAAGCCCTTTGGGGATGAAGCATGAACTGCAGAGTAGGACCAGGAGATGGAAGAAGACTCTCTGCCTCCCTCCCTTTTTATTTTAAACAACTCACCCCTATATCGAGGCATGTACCCTCAACCATGACCCAAATGATTAAGTGAGAGGATTAGGGTAACAATTTCTGAGAACATGCAGCAGATACGATGCTGGTGTCAAGAACCCTCCCTGGCTGTGACTGCTTGAAGACCTAATGTTTCTAGCAGATTGGATTCCCTGGCTGCATGTGTATGCTGACATTCCAAGACCCAAAGGTCAGGATGAGCACATGTGAGCAGCAAACAGGCTCTCACTGAGCTACAAGAATGGGCCTGGCCTGGTAAAAGCTAAACGTTCTGGTGCAGGGAGACAGCCTCAGACTCTGATCACAGGACAACTGACAGGGACCTGCAGAGTGTGGACAGAGATGAGAGAGAGGCCTCGGGGGCTGGGAAGAGAAGAGGAGGTCTCCCTGTCTTGACCTGGTGTGGGAACCAAGGTGAAAGGGGAGATTGCTGGGTCAAAGCAGTGACCCAGAAGGCCTAGCCAAAAGTAAAAACACATGTGAAACAGAAGCTGTCAGTGTCCTGTGGGCCACAGGAGTCAGCCCTGAAGGAGATGACCCCAATGAAGATGCACTGTCATTGATGAGGCTTCACTGAGCCAGCACTTGGCAATTAGCCTGGAGAGCCATGGGCTTGAAGAACCGACCAGAGCACACAAGACACTTTGTCTTTCTCAGTCAGCAGGGAAGAGAAGATACCCTATAAGAGCCTGGAAGAGCAACCTCCTTCCCAGTAACTCATTCATTTGACAAATATATGCTGTGCTTCTTATTGGTTCAAGATATTGGGGACTCTGGAATTATAAGACACAGTATTTATCCTCAGGTTATTTATTAATCAACCACGCCAGTGACAATAGAAGAATTCAAAACTGCTGCCTCTTGCCTGAGAATAATAAAGAAAACTGCATCTGAGGGGCATGAGGGCTGTGCAAGGGAGAATTGGTGAGGTCTGACCACAGATCTAGAAGGTCCTATAATTTATATTGCCTGATCACAAATCAGAAACTCAGTCTTATTTCTAGGTGTAGTAAAGCATTGGCTTACATCTTTTAAAAAAAATTGAATGCAGCCCTTCCATTCCTGATTTTCCTCCTACATCAACCCTCGGCCAGCTCACTCTGGATCCAAATTTCCTTCTATAAGAACATCCAGAGATTCTGACTTTCTGTTGGTGATCTGCATTTTCTCTGTGGAAAGTGTTAGAATCTTTTATTCATTTCTAAGTTCTAAATTTCTTAGTGTTGAGCTTTGGCGTGGATCTATTTTCATTCAGTCACGCTGAGTACTTGTGAAAAACCTTTCAATCTAGAAACTCAGATCTATCAGTCTTTGGAACATTTAATGTAAATGTCAATTTTTTTTAAAGTAATGAACTCATTTTCTGCCTGTTTCCCCCACAGAGTATCTATTAGACCTCTTAAGCCATTAGACTTCCTAGACTGAGCCTCTAATTTCTTATTTATGGTCTCATATACTTATCTTTGTTGCAATCTACTTTTTAGAAGATTATTTCAAGTTTATACCAACTGATACATTGGGCACAAGGTGAGAGAGAAAGAGGGGTTGTGATGGCTTTGAACATCAGGGCAAAGGAGCCCAACTTTTCCTGATGTGAGAGGCTGGGGGAAGGAAAAGCTTCAAGGGCGAGCCCCACCTTAGTCACAGCTGAAATGGTGGTGGACCTGTACATGGATATGCAGTGAGTCTGGAGTTCCTAGGAAACTGAGGATACTGTAAAAATGGATATATTCAGAAAATGAGATTGTAGCATACGGTACTTTGTAAACTGCTTTTTTTTAACTTAACAATATATTGTGGGGGGAAAAAAAAAAAGAAAGGCCAGAGATTACTACAATTACTGTCAGGATGCATGCCAACAGGACCCCCAGGAGACATCCCAACTCTCAGGCCAAAATCCGCCAAGTACTCTCCATCTGGGATTTAGAGGAATTTAGGCCTGAGGTCCCACTTTCAGCAATCACTAAGATTTAATGAGTGCTTTATTTAGAATTTTAAATATGTGTTTCAAATCCACTATTTCACATGGTGGTCATGCTATGGTATTACTATCCCTGTTACACAGAAGAGGAAACTAAGGTAAAGGAAAGTAAAATGAGGTACCCCATAAATAGGCAGCAAACTTAATTCTAAAATTTAGATCAAAGTTCCTTCTAGGCCTCCATTCTTCTGCACAATTCATTCCCTCCAGTCATGGTTTCCTCCTTTGTCCTAGCTGACACTGGCTAATCCTAGCTTGAATACCCAGGGTAAATGTCACCTTTGCAAAAACTTGCTCAACTTTCCCTCCAAAGACCTGTTTCCACTTTTAGATCTGCACCCTTGTTGGTTTAAAGTATACTGGCTAATTTGCAGATGACATGATTTTATATATAGAAAACCCTAAAGACTCCACAAATATATATTTTAAAAAAAAGAACTATTAAAGTTATAGGATGCAAAAATCAATGTACAAAAATCTGCTTTATTTCTGTATACTAACAATGTGCTAGCAGAAAGAGAAACTTAAAAAAAGAAAAACACCTCATATACAATCACAGCAAAAAGAATAATATACTGGGGAATAAGTTTAACCAAGAAGGTAGAAGAACCTGTACACTAAAAACTGTAAGACATTATTGAAAGAAATTGAAGAAGACATAAATAAATAGAAAAATATTCCACACTCATGAACTGGAAGGATTAACATTGTCAAAATGTCCATATTACCTCAAGCAATCTACAGATATAATGTAATCTCAAAATCCCAAGGAAATTTTTCACAGAAAGAGAAAAAAAAAAAAAAGTCAAAAATGTACATGGAACAACAAAAGACCCCAAACAGAAAAAGTAATCCCGAAAAGAAATAACAAAGCTGAAAGCATCATAATTCCTGGCTTTAAATTATATTACAAAGGCATAGTAATCAAAACAGTGCAATAGTGGCAGAAAAACAAATACATAGACCAATGGAACAGAATTGAGAGTCCAGAAATAAACCCACACATATACGGACAATTGATTCATGACAAAGGAGCAAAGAACGTACAACTGAGACAGGATGGTCACTTCGGGAGATAGTGTTTGGAAACTGGGTAGTCTTCTGCCAAACACACACACACACACACACACACACACACACACACACTGAAATTAGACTACTATCTCACATAACATTCACAAAAATGAACTCAAAATGGATTAGAGAACTGAATTGTTAGGCCTGAAACCATAAAACTCCTAGGAGGAGGGAAAAAAAAAAAAAAACACAGGCAGTGTGTCTTGGACATCAGTCTTAGCAACATCATTCTGGATGTGTTTCCTCAAGCAAGAGAAATAAGGGAAAAATAAATGGAGTGAAATTAAATCAAACTTAAAAATGTCTCCATAGCAAACTTAAAAATGTCTCTGTCCGTGGGATTCTCCAGGCAAGAATAGTGGAGTGGGTAGACATTCCCTTCTCCAGGGATCTTTCCAACCCACGGATTGAACTTGGGTCTCCTGCATTGCAGGTAGATTCTTTACCATCTGAGCCACCAGGGAAGCACTAACTCAACAACAAAAAAACACATAATCTTCGTGCAAAAAGGGCAGAGGAGTTGATTAGATATCTTTCCAAAGAAGACATGCAGATGGCCAACAGACGCATGAAAAGATGCTCAACGTCACTAATTGTGAGGGGACTTCAAATCGAAACCACAATGACAGGTCACCTCACACCTGTCAGGATGGCTATTATCATAAAGACAAGAAATAACAAGTGTTAATGAGGATGTGGAGAAAATGGAAACCTCATACATGATTAGTGGGAATGTAAATTGGTGCAGCCACTATGGAAAACAGTATGGAGACTGTTCAGAAAGTTAAGAGCAGAACTCCCACTGCAGTCCTGCAGTCCCACTTCTGCATGTTTGTTTAAGGAAGAAAACAATAATTTGAAAAGAAACATGCATCCCTATGTTCATTGCAGCATTGTTTACATTTGTCAAGATATGGAAACAACCTAAGTGCCCATCAATGAATGAATGAATGATTAAGATGTGGAAAACGGAATACTACTCAAGTCATAAAAAAATGTGAAATCTTGCCATTTGTCACAACATGAATGGAACTTAAGGGTACTATGCTAAGTGAGATAAGTCAGATGGAGAAAGACAACCATCGTAAGACTTCACTCATACAGAGAAGATAAAAACCTAATAAACAAACAACAACAAAAAAAACACAGAAAAAATAAATAAATGAGCCAAACCAAACAAAAACACCTAGATACAAAGAACGAACACATAGATACAGAGTTCTGGTTACCAGAGAGGAGGGCTGAAAAGTGAAAGCGTTAGTCGATCAGTCTATCCATCTCCTTTCCACATTCCTTTCCACCCCCTGGACTGTTGCCCTTCTGGCTCCTCTGTCCACGGAATCCCCAGGCAAGAATACTGAAGTGATAGCCATTCCCTTCTCCGAGGTATTTTCCTGACCCAGGGATGGAACTAGGGATGCATTGCAGGCAGATTCTCTACCATCCAAGCCACCAGGGAAGCCAGAGGAGAGCTGGAGGGAGGGCAAAACCCAAGTTTAGAGCGACAGATGGAAACGAACTTTTTGGTGGTGAGCCCTCTGTAAGGTGTACAGTAGAGATNGTTCATGATCTGAGCCACAGTCAGCTCCTGGTCTTGTTTTTGTTGACTGTATAGAGCTTCTCCATGTTTTGCTGCAGAGAATATAATCAGTCTGATTTCGGTGTTGACCATCTGGTGATGGTAGTAGTAGAGAGTAGTAGTAGGCCATCTGGTCGTAGATCTTTAACATAGACATGTGTGGTGATGTTCTTTTGTGTTGTTGGAAGAGGGTGTTTGCTGTGACCAGTGCATTTTCTTGGCAAAACTGTATTAGTCTTTGCCCTGCTTCATTCCGCATTCCAAGGCCAAATTTGCCTGTTACTCCAGGTGTTTCTTGACTTCCTACTTTTGCATTCCAGTCCCCTACAATGAAAAGGACATCTTTTTTGGGTGTTAGTTCTAAAAGTTCTTGTAGGTCTTCATAGAACCATTCAACTTCAGCTTCTTCAGCATTACTGGTTGGGCCATAGACTTGGATTACTGTGGGTTTGCCTTGGAAACGAACAGAGATCATTCTGTCGTTTTTGAGATTGCATCCAAGTATTGCATTTCAGACTCTTCTGTTGACCATGATGGCGACTCCATTTCTTCTGAGGGATTCCTGCCCACAGTAGTAGATCTAATGGTCATCAATGTTACCTTAATAAAACAACAACAACAATAAAATAATAAATACTGGCTAACAATGACTTTAACAGATTCTCTTATTGCTATTTTTTCACACAATCATCCATTTTCCTGCTGTAAATTTTCTGAGAATTTTGACTTCATTTTATCTATCCTGGTGTCTACCTCTAGTTGACACGTAATAGGTGCTTAATACGTGTTTGTTGAATCAACATCTTTCTGACTCCAAATTACAGGTTCTTTTCACAACAGAAAACTCTGTCCCTGCTCCTGAAGGGAAAGCAGAGAGAGTTTCACCCAGAGAGTATATTCAAGCTATTCCTTCTAATCAGCTCAGCAGATTAAGGGGCCTGAGTAACAACCTCCCCCCGGCTCTCTTTTACCATTTGGGGACCTTGGGGATCATGTAAATGTAGAGCAACACACCATAAATTTAAACATTCAGACGTAACGCATCAAATGAACTGACGGCCCATCCTTCTACCCATCACATTTACCCTTATAACAGCCTACAAAAGCTGGATTAGCTTGAGTTCTCAGCCTCCTCCAACGTCTGCACCAGGACCTGGAAGCATGAATAGAGTCCACCTCTGGTCCATGCAGGAATTCCCAGGCGGCTCAGTGGTTAAAGAATCTGCCTTTAACCACTGGGAGTCCCATCTCTCATCTGGATCATGCGGGTTCCATCCCTGGGTTGGGAAGAGCCCCTGGAGGAGGAAATGGCCACCCACTCCAGTTTTCTTGCCTGGAGAATCTCATGGACACAGGAGCCTGGCGGGCTACAGCCTGGGCGGTCACAAACAGTCGGAGAGGACTGAATGAGCACGCGCACAGCACAGCTCGCGCAGGCACGCATATGCTGGTTCACACCCTTCTTTTCCCTCCCCTTTCTCTATCTTCTGGCAAGGAAGCTCAGCCTCCATCTGCATTGCCACAAAGGGCTACACATTGCTTGCTTAAGATATACATGGCGTCCATCTTTCAGAGAACACAGCCAAGCAAGAGGCCCAGAAAAAAACCTCTTTAAGCAGGCTAAAGGCTATTTTGGCAAGGAATCCCAGGGCTGTGAATATTCCAAGTGTAGCCCAGAGGGGTATTGTGAGTTCAGGGTACAGGGCCAGAGCAGAAGTCTTCTAAACAGGTCTTAGAGCCTACACTGGAGTGATGCTGAGTTCCCTTTCCCATGAATGTATTAATATATCCCCTAAAAGTCCATTTCTCTTGGAAATGATCCACACAGAGTATGGATCACATTCCTGTACCATTTCGGGCAGTGCTAAGTTTCTGGAAAAGTCCAGTTTCTGCCCCAAATTGGAGGGAGAGTTCCCCTCCTTGTCCTGGGGGCAGGCTGAAATGAATTCTGGTTAACGAAGTCGCTCACTGTGTCTGACTCTTTGCAACCCCATGGACTGTAGCCTACCAGGCTCCTCTGTCCATGAGATTTTCCAGGCAAGAATATTGGAGTGGGTTGCCATTTCCTTCTCCAGGAATTCTGGTTAGGTTTATGTTATCTAAACCGTTTTTGTTACTGTGATAATAGGTCTGAACAGAGAGGGAATGTCAAGCGCTAACAGCCTGGGCATACAATCTGTTTTTCCAGTGTTTTTCCCGATTAAAAAAAAAAAAAAAAAGGGGGAAAAAGAATAAATGCTTCATGTCATTGCCAGTGACTTTCCACTGGATTTGGGGAGCAGGGGGGAGGCACAGAAAAGCTGATGAACTCAATCAGCAATGTGGTAAAAACCAGCTGTCTCCTGCCTTAGAGGCACTTTAGAGTTGCTACCAATTAAAAAAAAAAGAAAAGTGAAAAAATTAATTAAGGGCCGAAAGTAAGTCATGATAGAAATTGAAATGCTGGAGAACAAGCCTGCAGGCACCCTGCTCCCACCTACACTTCTCAGGGGTAAATGGGGTCAACCAGGGCAGGGAGGGGATGTGGGTGGCCTGAGTACAACTCAGCTTTATCAGAAACCGAGCAAGAATTTGATCCATACTCTTGGCTCCCCCCCGCCAAAAGTGTGTTTCCTGAACAATTCTCTATAAATACCAGAACACCCTACTGAATTTCAGTGGTTCTGTTGGACTCACTTGAATTTTGAGAATATTTTGAAGGACTCACCGCCAAGCTCCAAAGCCTTGCCAGGCCATGAGTCAATTCTGGTTATGTTATCATTATCCATATTTTAGAGATCGTAACTATTATAGAGAAGAGGAAGAGACGGAATGTTTACGACAGTTTCTTGGTGGCTAGTATAGAATTCGGCTGCAATACAGGAGACCCAGGTTCAGTCCTTGGATCAGGAAGATCCTTTGGAGAAGCGAACGGCTACCCACTCCTGTATTCTTGCCTGGAGAATTCCATGGAAGAGGAGATGATGGACTACAGCCCAAGGGGTTGCAAAGAGTTGGACATGACTGAGCGACTAAGCATGCATTTCACAGTGTCTACCAACTCCCCAAATCCTTTAAATCAGTTCACACATCACAAGAGAAAAGCAGCATGATTAATTACTTGGCAGAATAGTTTTAGGTTTTTTTCATTTTTTCCGTTTTCAGTTATTTGGTTTGTTGTCCTGTTGTTATAAGGGGCTTCTCTGGTGGTTCAGCAGTAAAGAGTCTACCTTTGATACATAAGATGCAGGTTTCACCCCTGGGTCAGGAAGATCCTCTGGAGTAAGAAATGGCAACCCACTCCAGTATTCCAGTATTCTTGCCTGGAAAATCTCATGGACAGAGGAGCCTGGCAGGCTACAGTCCACGGGGTCACGAAAGTTGGACACAATGACTTAACCATTAAGCAACAATAACAACAATAAACCTGTTGGTACCAAATGAGTGAATTCTCACTTGTCAGTTCCCTGTGAAAGAGGCCAATGGTGGGACTCCATATATTTTTAACACTTTGTTCTTCCCATTCTTTTTTTTTTTTTTTCCAACTTTTTACCTTATATTGAAGTATAGTCGATTAACAATGCTGTGATAGTTTCAGATGGACAGTAAAGGTACCCACCCATACATATACATGTGTCTTCATGCCCTTCTTTAATTTACTTGTCTGGGGCTTCCTTGGCGACTCAGATGGTAAAGAATCTTCCTGCAACATGGTAGACCTGGGTTCAGTCCCTGCGTCGGGAAGATCCCCTGAAGAAGGGAATGGCTACACACTCCAGTATTCTTGCCTAGAGAATACATGGACAGAGGGGCCTAGTGGGTTACAGTCCACAGGGTCACAAAGAGTCAGGCACAACTGAGTGACTACCACTTTCACTGCCATTTGTACTGCTGATCCATACGGTACCAATGGGCTTGTTGAGAGAGGGCTATGTGTCACAAACACATACTGTTCTGCTTTTTTCTTCTGCTTGTTGGGTTGATACTCAAGAGAAGCTAATAGCAGAGAGGACTTCATGCTTCCATCAAAGCTTTCACCCTCTGACTTGATAAGAAGGGGGACAAGGGAGAAAATGATAGAAGAACCCAGAGTGGGGTTATTGGCAAGTTATGAAAGGTCTCAAGCCAGTTTGGGGGTCAGTGGAATCTTTTTGGCAGAAATTAATTTCCAGAACCATTTATAAGACTGATTGCATTCACTCCTAAAATATGTATCGTGGTTACATTAGGTAACAGAGCTACAAAAGGAGAGAAGGCTGGAGAGAGGAGCTTTGAGCTGGGAGTGGACGTGTGAGTCAGATTTCTAAAGTTGGAAGGGAGAATTCCAGCCAGAAGAAATAGCTGAAGCCTGGAGGCATGGAGGCTCCAGTGTTCTTGGCATTTAAAGAAATATTGAATAGCATTAAGAGGGGAATTATCTGGGTAGTTGTGAAATTCAGAGGCCCCTGACTTTGGTTCAGGAAGAAGCATAGTTACAGGGGTGATATAAAAATATCACATCCTTGTAGAGCCCCTCTCATCCCAGCCAAGAAAATTAAGAAGTCCCTTTCATTCCTTCAGCCCTTGTGGATTATCTCCCTTCCAAAACTGTTTATGTGCAACGTGTGTGTGTATGTGTGCCTAAATACTATTAACCTGCCCGACGTACAAAGCTTTGGTGTTGTGTAAGAGAGAAGTTCTGGAAGACTGAAGTCAGTAACCATCTCTCATTCAACTGTAAACTCTACAGTCCCAAGCAGCTTGAGGCACAAGCATACACTTCATAAATATTTGGTGAGTTGAAGTGAATGAGATCAGCTGGCAGGATAAGATGTTGTATATGCAGAGCCGTCCCTCGGGCTTCCTATATTTGTATTCAAGACTTTGTTCCCAAATACACAGAAGATGGGTGGGAAGCCTGTGTAATCTTTTGTCTTAGTTCAAAGGCAAAAGAAGGAAACTAATAAATATTGAGTGTCTTCTAAATATTTTACTTGCACTTGTTTCACTTTATTTACCTAGAATTTTCCCCTTGTGATAGTCCAGAAAACTGAAGTTCACAAAGATAAAGGCACATTAAGGCTGCACAGCTGGTCTGCAACAGGAATAGGATTTACATGCACAACTGCAGGATTCCAAGGACGCTTGTTGCCTTGGGCTTTGCACCTTCCTCCAGGGCTTCTTGGGAACCTAAGCAGCCTTTCATTTTACTAAAATGAAATTCCTAAAGTTCCCTTTTCCAATGAGCATTTTTTATCTCCATNGCACATTAAGGCTGCACAGCTGGTCTGCAACAGGAATAGGATTTACATGCACAACTGCAGGATTCCAAGGACGCTTGTTGCCTTGGGCTTTGCACCTTCCTCCAGGGCTTCTTGGGAACCTAAGCAGCCTTTCATTTTACTAAAATGAAATTCCTAAAGTTCCCTTTTCCAATGAGCATTTTTTATCTCCATTCACAAAAAGGAAAAAAAAAAAAAAGGAAAGAAAGAAAACTTCCTCTGACCAATGGAAAAAATAATCCATTGCTTTGCTTACTGGCATAAAGCCTGATCATTTGGGCCAGGCTGTGAAAGAGAGGGACGGCGATTCTCATGGAAAGGGAGCACTCCACCCACTCATGTTTGTGTTTCTCTGANACCGCCCGGTACATCCCTCTGGTGATGGTTCCCACCAACAACATCCAGATAGCATGGAGCGCTGAGGCATTAGAATCTTATCATCCCTATTAAAAGATAAACCTGAAAATTCAATCCTTATCACTCTAAGCTTCACACACTCCGTCCAGCGCTTTCAAGGAAAACGGACAAAACATTTCTGTTGGCAGTTCAAGTTTGACTAGGCAGCATCTGCATTGCCTAGTGCAGCCTTGAGAAGGGTAATTAAAAACAGAGTGCTTTGTTTTGATACTGGCCAGGCTTTCTCTTTAGGAAATATATGGTAATAAAATGGATGAAATAGGGAGTTGAAAGAATGAAATCAACATCCTCCCTCCAAGTCAACCAAATGCTGTGTGAAAATCCATGTTTCTTCCACGTGGATTGTTCAGTTAAGTTTGATTCCAGCCCCGTGGAGCTCTTCAGTCCACGCAGCTTCATCCATCTCTCCAGTGTTCTTGCTGCACTCCTCATGGAAACAGAAATAGAAATAAAGCAAGATTTTTCTCTTAGAGGAGCAGATAAGTGATATAAACAAATAATTATTTTGGAGTGAATCTCAGTCAACCTCTCCAGCTTTAACCCATAACACAATGAACTTGGGCTCAGTCACTCAGTCGTGTCAGACTCTCTGCGACCCTATGGACCGTAGCCCGCCAGACTCCTCTGTCCATGAGGATTCTTCNAGAGGAGCAGATAAGTGATATAAACAAATAATTATTTTGGAGTGAATCTCAGTCAACCTCTCCAGCTTTAACCCATAACACAATGAACTTGGGCTCAGTCACTCAGTCGTGTCAGACTCTCTGCGACCCTATGGACCGTAGCCCGCCAGACTCCTCTGTCCATGAGGATTCTTCAGGCAAGAATACTGGAGTGGGTTGCTATTCCCTTCTCCAGGGGATCTTCCTGACCCAGGGATCAAACCCACATCTCCTGCATTGCAGGCTGATTGTTTACCCGTGAGCTACCTGGGAACCCCTTGTTTATTCATATTTCTGCTTAGTTCCAACAATATAGGTAATGGTGGAATTTATTTTTTTTAGCTTTGTTTTAGACTCCACCCTGAACAGATCAAGAGATATGCATGTTTCAAAAAAAATCTTCAGAGGTATTTCCATGCAGAAAAAAGGATCTTCACACATAATTCCACACAAGAAAACTGAGAACTACCTAAGTAAATTGGGTTCACGAGAACACCCTCTCTGAATCCATCATCCTCTCATTTGTCTTCACAGATGTGTTAGTTACTTTAAAAGGATGGGTCTTGGGTCTTGCAAAATGACAGCTTTTTCTTTTGCTTACTCTTTGTTCTCAAACTGGGTTTTAACACAACCTATTGGATATTTTAAGAGGCTGAGAGAGACAGACTACCAAGGTCAGAGCAAGCAAATGTCGTCTTGGGAACTGAAAGATGGATGCATGTCCAAGGCAGATGTGATTCTTTTTCTCGTGTTGGGGAAGAGCCGCTAGACAAACAAACCTTCAGAGCAAGTGCAGAGGTGCTGGACTGGGCACCTTCTGCTAATGTGCTGATCACTGATGGACATCAGCCAGCTGGCAGGCAAAGGTTGCAGTCTAAAGGGAATATCTTACACTCCGTCCTTCTCAACAGAGACTGCCAGCCTCTTGTACAGTCAAGGATTCAGCTAATTAAATTTTCCTCTGCAGATTAAAGCTAAACTTTAAACAAATCTCTCAGTATCACTTATTCATCCAACCCACACTTAGGACAGTTTGATAAACTTGTGTGTGCGTGCATGCTCAGTCACTCAGTCGTGTCTGACTCTGTAACCCCGTCAACTGTAGCCCACCATGCTGCTCTGTCCATGGGATTTTCCAGGCAAGAATCCTGGAGTGCGTTGCCATTTCTTCCTCCAGGGGATCTTCCCAACCAGGGGTCAAACCCCATGCCCTGCATCTCCTGCAATGGCAAGCAGATTCTTTGGGAAGAAGCTTCTTTGGGAAGCTCTTAATATACTTGTAATTTTCCATAATTCTTAACTTCAGTGAGGACAAATGATTGTAGGGGTATACTAAGAATTAAACTGAGGACACTCCAATGCTTTGGTTGCAAACCAAAACCTAAGCCTAAGCCAATTTCTATAAATGCACTTCTATCTGAAAAACTGAAATTTAAAGAATGACCAATAACAAACAGCCAGATAAGACAACCATTTATGCTGCAGCCAATCAGTTGATCTCCTTGCTTTGCTTCCTCTTTGCTCTGTAAAAGCTTTCCCTTAGCTCCTGTTGGTGGAGTGTTACTAACTACCCCTGGTTCGGCACTACCCAATTCAAATCAGTGCTTTCTCAAATAAGCCTCGAAGATTTTAATGTACCTCAATTTATCTTTACTGTACAGTATTCTTTACAGGGACCATCAGAGAAATGCAAATCAAAACCTTGATGAGATACCGCTTCACACCTACTAGCATGGCTAAAAAATACCGATACTATCAAGTGCTGATGAGAATGGAGAGAAGATGTATCCTTTGTCCATTGCTGACAAGAGTGTAAAATTGTATAGCTGCTTTGAAAAACTCTGAAAGGTCCTTAGAAGTTTAAATGTAGTTAACAAACTATCCAGAAATTCTACTCCTAGGCATATAACTAGAGAAACAAGAACATCTGTCCACACAAAAACTTGAATATTCATAGAAGCATGATTCACAATGACCAGAAAGTACCTAAATGTTTCATCAACTGAAGAATGGGTACATATAACGTGATATGTCCATAGAATGGAACATTATGCAGATATAAAGAGAAATGAAGTACTGATGAAACTTGAAAACATTATGCTTAGTGAAAGAAACTAGTCACAGAAGACCACATAAGATTCCATATACATGAAAGTTCAGTATAGGAAAATTTGTGATGACAGAGAGTTACGTTACTAACTGCCTAGCCTGAGGGGAGAGAGTATATGGGAAGTGATTGCCAAAATATACAGGGTTTCTGCAGTGGGGGATCATAAAAATGCTTTAAAACTGACTGGGATGATGGTTGCACAACTCGGTGAATATACTGAAAAAACACTGAACTGTAGACTTAAAAAAATAAATTAAAGGAGTTATGAATCAAAAAATAATAAAAAGGTAGCTGCTGCTGCTAAGTCGCTTCAGTCGTGCCCAACTCTGTGCGACCCCACAGATGGCAGCCCACCAGGCTCCCCCGTCCCTGGGATTCTCCAGGCAAGAACACTGGAGTGGGGTGCCATTGCCTTCTCCAATGCATGAAAGTGAAAAGTGAAAGTGAAGTCACTCAGCCATCTCCGACTCTTCGAGACCCCATGGACTGCAGACTACCAGGCTCCTCCGTCCATGGGAGTTTCCAGGCAAGAACACTGGAGTGGGGTGCCATTGCCTTCTCCAATGCATGAAAGTGAAAAGTGAAAGTAAAGTCGCTCAGCCATGTCCGACTCTTCGAGACCCCATGAACTGCAGCCTACCAGGCTCCTCCGTCCATGGGAGTGTCCAGGCAAGGGTACTGGAATGGGGTGCCATTGCCTTCTCCAAAAAAGGCAGCTACAGAATATTTAAGTTCAGCTCAGTGGATAAAACAAGGCCCATAGAGAATCATGACAATGATATTGACCCCTACCCCCACCCTCCAACGGAGCCAAATGACCACTACCCTTTATCACTTTGCTTCCCCTTTTGGCCAGCCTTCATGATGCAGCATCAGATCTCAACACCACTGCCTCCAACCAGATGTTTCTTCAACAATATATGCAAGAAGACGAAAAACTTTTCATTTCGAAAAAACTCAGCGGTAAGAGTCCAACAGCCACCAGTCAATCAGTACAGATTCCATGCAATTAGAATTGAACCCAACCAATCAAAACTTCCACATTGTCAAGTACATGACCACTGAATATCAGTTCTGGAAATAAGATTGATTTCTCATCAAGAGTGGACATTTTTAGAGTAGGTGCTGTTTCTCTCTTGGAACGATAGTCATCTTTTATATACCTTTAAATGATTAAGAACATTTGAAATTGTATTCATTTGTATTGTTAACTTGCCACTACAGCGTTATGGCAAGTTATCCACAATGGAGACCAGATGAATAGATAAAGTAGTTGTGGTATACATATACGTATATGCACACACACGCGCGCGCACGCGCACACACACATATACACAATGAAATACTTCTTAGCCATAAAAAAATGAAATGTTGCCTTTGTGATAACATTAATGGTCTTGGAGGGTGTTATGCTAAGTGAAATAAATCAGAGAAAGACAAATGATACCGCTTATATGTTAAATCTCAAAAATAAAACAAATGTAACAACAAAAAAGCAGACTCACAGATATAGATAACAAACTAGTAGTTACCGGAGGGAAGAGGAAGGGAGGCGGTCAACAGAGATAGGGGATTAAGTACAAACTATTATATATAAGATAAATAAGCTACAAGAATATACTGTAAAATACAGAGAATATAGTCAATATTTTAATAACTATAAATGGAGTTTAAAACCTTTAAATGGAGTTTATAACCTTTAAAAGTTGTGCATCACTATGTTAAACACCTGTAACTTACATAATGTTGTATATAAACTGTATCTCAATTTTTAAAAAATCTCCTTTGAACAGTGGATTACAAAATAGTTGTCTTAGCCATATGGAGTATATTTATTCATTTACAGTCAGCATTTAGAGAACCACTTTCGCACATGGCCCTGTGGTCAGGGTTTACCAGAAGTTATCAGGTACAGTTAGCTTCATTTTACCAGTCATTCTATTTTAAAAGAACTCAAAACCTGTCTGCATCCTCAGATTAACTACAAAGTAGACACTGGGTGGCTTCTGGAAATTATTTAGCCTCCCTCCTTTACTCACATTATCTATGAAATGGGAATAATTGCTTCAATCCTGTTACCCCAGGTAACAAATAATAGTCTAGCAAATAATGAGGCTTAGGAACTGGGTAGAAATTGAACCAAATGCTTAAGTACTAATTAGCAATATAGCTTAGCAGATGGTAGCTGATGGAAGTCCAAATCCATACAAAGTGAATGTCAGCTTGTTGCTCAACTTGTTTTAATTATATATATATGTATATGTACATATCATATATTATAATACATAAATGCATATCTATATATATTTAATGAGGAGGGCATGGCAACCCACTCCATAGTCTTGCCTGGAGAATCCCATGGACAGAGAGGCCTGGTAAGCTATAGTCCATAGAGTCACAAAGAGTTGGACAGGACTGAAACAGCTTAGCACATGCATATAGTTAATCATAAATATATATATCTTCTAAGCACCTTCTTTTTAGAAATGACCAATGCTAAACCAACTGGGCCAGATGCTGTATTTTTTTCATGCTTTGCATCTGTTGATCCCATGATTAAAAAGTGTTAGAATGGCCAAGGGATTCCCTCGTGGCTCAGATGGTAAAGAGCCTGCCCTCAATGCCAGGGGCCTGAGTTCGATCCCTGGGTCCTGAAGATCCCCTGGAGAAGGAAATGGCAATCCACTCCACTATTCTTGCCAGGAAAATCCCATGGACTGAGGAGCTGGGCGGCTATATGCAGTCGATAGGATCACAAAGAGTTGGACACAACTGAGCGACTACAGTTTCACAGAATGGCCAAAGTGATTTCATATCATTGTGAATATGATTTTGTCTATGTGAAATACTGTAGAAAACCCCTACATTTTTATATCAAGTGTGTTTATGCATGAGGTTTGAGCGAAGAACAGTTATTGTGTCAGGCAGGCTTCATGCTTCTGTGTTTTCCAAATAAGATGTAGAATCAGCCCACACTTGTCAAGTGCCTGCTCTGTTTCAGAGTTTGGACTAAACAGATGGTTATGTCTTTAAATCCTCATTAAAATTCTGTGTGGTGAATATCCTGATTCTATTTTTGCAGATGAGCCTGATAAAACTTAGCAAGAAGGTAAATACTTCACCTAAAGTTACAGAAATAATAAAAGATACGTAAAATTTAAACTCAGATCTTACTTCTAACTTCAAGAGTCCTCTACAGCATGTGGCTGACAACAGTGTTGCCAAGAGGAGCAAATGACTGAGGATGGAGATGTGTATTTTCCATGTTGAAATAGTTAAACCTCTTGCTACAAGAATGGCATATAAATAATAAAAAGCTTTTTTCTCGACATACTCCTCTAGTGCAGATCCTTAGAAGTCCTGATTCTATTTTTAATTCTTATGTTTTTCTGGTTACTGAATTCCTGTGCAATTAAAAAAAGAAAAGCAAAGGGGTGGGGATGGGGGAAGAAAAAAATGCTTTGGAATTTCTTTCATGCTCTGTTCCCAGCCGGCGTGTGTATTTCTTAGTGTGTTTTTAAAAGGTTGCATTGACTCAGCAACAGGATAGCCAACTACATGACAGTTCATCTCTGGTTTCTATTACCCTTGATTAATGCCAGGGATCGTGTTTATACTCGGAGTCTACACACCAGTTAGGGGCTTGGGGAGTTTAGTTCCAGCTCTGATAAAAAAAAAAAAATGTGCAGAGGTGGGGTGTGTGGGCAGTATGGGGCCAAGCAGCTAGATTGAGGGCTGCAGGCCTTTCACTGGCCGTAGGGGTGAGAGGTGATGGGCGCAGGAAGGAGCAACCCACGGATCCTGGATTCTCAGTGAACAGCGCACACTGGCCTGTTTTTGATGACTGCCAGATTGCATTCAGGGACACTCTTAGGGGAAGATGATGGAAGTCAGAGCTGAAAGCTGTGTCCTTGTCAGGTTAGAGGAGTTGTAAGCATTGTGCCATTAATGAATGAGTCCCTCCACCAGCCAGGAGCTCATTACAACCAAAACTCAGGAGTCAGGGTGGGGCACTGGGGGATAAATGAATTGTTGAGAGGCTCCTTTGGAAAGGCACCAAAGTTCATGTTTGTTCTCTGGGCACTGGCCCTTTCGATGGTTATAGAATAACCCTACCTCAGGGCTGATACAGACTGTGAAGCCACCTAGCCCAGTCTGCATTTCATGCCTGAGTGTCTTCCATCACGTCTCACCAAAGAGCATATCTGGATAATTCTAGGGACAAAGAAGCCCAGTCTCATTTTGAGGCACTCTTTCTGCTTTAAAAACCATTATTCATATTCATTCAACACATATTTATTGAGACAACTACGTGTTCAAGTTCTATTTTAGACACTAGAGAAAAGCTGTAAATACCCAAACAAACCAAAATAAAGTCTCAACCCCAATGGACTTGTCTTTCCTTACATTAAGTCATAAATTGGTTAAACCTCTTTCCCACTGGGCTGCTTATAACCCTCGAGGTCCTCTTTTTTGGATAAAAAATGTTTAATTATTTCTCTTGTAAATATTTAAAGACAATGATAGTGTCTCCATTTGGTTGTTTTTTTATATATAATTCTATTTATTTATTTTCGACTGTGCTGGGTCTTCACTGCTGCCTGGGCCTTTCTGCAGTTGCAGAGAGCAGGGGCTACTTTCTAGTTGTGGTGGGCAAGCTTCTCATTGTGGTGATTTCTCTTGTTGTAGAACTCTAGGGCACATGGGCTTCAGTAGTTGCAGTTCCCTGACTCTAAAACCCAGGCTCCACAGCTGTGGCACACCAACTTACTTGCTCCTGGGCATGGGGGATCTTCCCAGGCCAGGTATCGAACCCATGTCTCCTGTATTGGGAGGCAGATTCTTTACCACTGAGTCACCAGAGAAGCCCTCCATTTGGTTTTGTCTACTTCCCTCAACTATCCCTAGTTATGGAGTCCCAAGATTCTTTGCTACCTGGTTCCAAATTTCTGAACTGGCTCTGGTTTGCCAATGGTCCTTTTAAAGTGTGGTGCTCAGAAATAACTAAGATACTCACTCGGAGTTCCGACCAGCATGGGATGTAGCAAGCACAGCACTTCTTTGTTCCAGTTCCCAGATGCCCATCATTATGATGAGTTTACATTGCCATTTTTGATACCATATCTTACTTCTGACTCATATGAAACTCAGCTAATTTTTTAAACCCTGTTATTACTCCAGGGTACTTATCTGCATTGGAAATAGGTCCTGTTTTCATTACTAACCAGCAGAGATCAACCCACATAATGAGATGTGCCTAAAAAACAAGATTGGGGCCCCTCAAAGATGTCTACACTAGATTTTCAGGAAGCCTGAGAACCGCAACGATGCCCTGGTGCCAGAATTCTCCTCTACTGAGTGAGAAGTTGCAGATCCTAGTTATAAACGTCAAGTCTAAACCTCGGCTGAAGTGTCTGGAAGTGATGGAGCAAGAGTGGCTGTAACTTGGCATAGCTTTTATGATAATACAAGTTAATACACTTTGAGCCTAGCAAATATAATTTCATTTAGTCGGCACAACAACCTTTTGAGGGGGGTACTGATTTTACCAATACCCTGATTTATAGATGAGAAAACTGAGACATTGAAATTAATAACTTGCCCCAAGTTTAGACAAATTTTAAGGGAGAAAAAGGGACTTAAACACAGATTGTTTAACTCCAAAACTCATCCACCTGGTTGCTATAATCACCTGCCTTCTCAAGTCCATTGCTGGCTGCCCAGGAATGTTCCTTGAGAAGGAAAAAGATATATCTGCCCTAACACATTATTCTTAAATTCTCTTGTAAAAATTAATCATCAAAAAGAGAAAGAGTGAGAGAAATAAAGAAAGAGAGGGGAGGGAGAGAGAGGAGGAAAGAGGGAGGGGAGAAGAGAAGGAAGGAAGAAAACAGGGATGGAGGAAAAAGAAAGAAAGGGGAAGGATTGACTTCTCCCACAGAATCAGATACGCAGGGACATTCTATGAGAATCCTGATCCCGACCTGATAAATCACGACAATCTCCATTTCAGATGCCAAGTAGGGACTGTGCTTGGCAATAAATAGCACTTTCTTTCTTTCTGCATCTTTTCCCATCCTTTCCAACAGGAGCTCACTACATTTTATCTGATGGTCTGACTCAGAGGATGAGCTCGGGGTTATGTGGTTCACACCCAGACAGTGAGCTGGCAGGAAAGTTCTGCATGGCAGTCTGCTGGGCTGGACCACACAGCCTGATTGTGTCTTTCCCAGGCAACGGTAAGGCTGTTATGCTCTTGCCACCTTCAGGGATCCCAAGCCTCGAGGAGGGACCTGTCATGGACCGGAAAGAAACCCCCATTCATCAGTGGTGAAGAAGAGAATATCTCAGATTCTAGCCCAATGAGGACACAATTTCATAGTGTAAAGAATCCTTTCTCCCATGCTCTCCTCTCTTGTTTCATAAGGAAATTTGTTTTCTTTTATGTTTCCACCTATATAAAAGGATTCTTTTTTTTTCTTATTATTTTGTCTGTGTTGCTTCTCTCTGTGTGTGTTCTTTCTATATTCGCTATGTACCTCCAAAGGAAATAACCAAACCATGTAACAATAAAATTGGAATTATTAGTTTGCTGGAACTTTCCTGTTTCATTTGCCGAGATGCCTGATGGTCAAATAATTGAGAAGCAATCTACGTAATAACAAAAGTAGAAAACAACAGTACACCTCTTATTTTTATTTGTTTTTGGCCTTTCAGCCTGTGGGATCCTAGTTCCTGGACAAAGAATTGAACCCATGGCCCCTGTATTGGGAGTGTGGAGTCTTAACCTCTGGACTGCCAGGGAAATTCAACAGTACACTTCTTAAGCATTTAGAGAGAGTTTAGGTGTTATTCTTACCTCCTTTTTCTTCCATTTAAACTGGAATTCAAGGTCTTTTCTCACAAAAGATCCCCCGTTTGCTAAACTTTGTTACCAGTTGAGATCCAAACATGTTGATACCACATAGACTGACTTGTTCTTCAATAATTTTGCTTTTGTTTCTATACAGAAGTTACTGGATAAAATGTCCTAATCTTACAGATTCAGTGTAGCATAAAGTCAGATAGAAATAAATGGGTTAAACACAGTCCTTACAAAGATTTCCAATCACAGACCCAAAATTGCACTCAGAGAAAACTGAAGTACCATTTCTCTTGAAAATCCTTCCAATTTATTTGGCAAAAATTCTATGACAATCTAAAATAGCAATGTTGGGACTTCCCTGGCCATCCAGTGGTTAAGACTCTGTGCTTCTAATGCAGGGGTTGCAGGTTCGATCCCTGGTTGGGGAACTAAGATCCCACATGCCAACGAGAAGAAAAAATAAATTAAAATAGCATGCTTTAAGTCATCTTTTCCAATACTGATCGCAGAGTAGTATTTCCCTGTGAGGGGAGATTCCTCATGGGCGATGAGAAAGCCACAGGGAACTCTTTTCAGACTCTAAAATCTAGCTAGTTCTTGGAAGGACCTATTCATCCCAGAGGTATTGCAGCTGACATAAGAATTTTCTTACTTTAGGGAAGCTGAGTGGGTAGTTTTAACAGCCCCAGTGGAATGTAAGATGCTGCAGGAAGATATGGTCCATGGTGACAGCAGTGAGTGAGAAGGCAAATGACCCATGTGAGATTCTTCAGTCTCTATCTCTGCTATTTGGCCCTTGATCCAAAGACACAGAGTTTCTGCCACTTGATCCAGGAGATAAATTTGTTCAACTCCAGTCTGTGTTCTATTAGCCCCTGAATTTGGTTCCTTAGAAATGCTGCTGACTGTCACTTTATAGATGCTTTGGCTCATTCAAATGGTGGACTGATGGTCTCTGAGCTTTGGGTGACTCTGTTCACAGAATGTGCTCAGACTCACGAATAACCCTGAAGGTGATGGAGATAAAATAATATAAGTGCAGCTTATGTATGAACTCCACTCTCCAGAGCCAGCAACAAGATATCTCTGATCTCAGATGTGGCTTCACCCTTCATCCCGAGGAGGATTCTTCCATAGCTGGTTAACTCCTAATCCATGTCTGCAAGGGCTCCTTGTGCACTTTTCCTATGTCTCAATGTTTTTGAAAGATCTTTAATGAATTTAATCAGAGAAAAGGGGGCAAACAAGAAAAATAGATCCAGTGGAGGAGAATTCTCAGGAGGGAAATGCCAGAAGCTGCTTCAAATGTCAAAAGAGCAGCAGTTCAGATTTATACTTGTATATTCTTTCATTTGATCTATCCAGTGGGCCTGAAACAAATTATTCTTCTATAGATGAGAAAATAGATGTTCAAAGTAAACAAACAAGTTCTGACCCTCAAACCAGTATCTTTCCACTGACTTTCCCATCCGCTGAAGAACTGACAAGGGAGCTGTGAGCGTGGCATTGATCTCTCCAGGCTCTTTTTGGGGGGAATGCAAAGGGCTGATTTCTCTTTGTTGGTCCTCTGATTGTCTCCATCTTTATACGCTCCTCCTACCTTCCCCACTGCCCACTAGATATTGGCTCAGAAACACGTTATCAAGGGAGCATAGCATCTCTACTGCCTAACTCAGCTTCCTGAGCAAGTATCCTAAGAAACACTATACTGTTGCACTTTGGCTCCTTTGTAATTCCTCACTGTTCTTTCAATCATCAAACGTGAACGAAACCAGTATTTACTGGATTAAAAAAAACAAAACTTTGTGCGCCATGTGACAAGGATGCAATGATATCATCCCAGCCTACCAAGGTAGATTTAGTAATCCACTCCACGACCTTGCGTTGAGCATGCTATTCACTTCTTAATCTAGGCACTGCCAGCTGCCGAGTTAGATCATTCTAGCCTGAAATGGATCTTGACTGTATCGCACAGGGAGCTCTTCTCAGTGCTCCGTGGTGACCTAAATGAGAAGGAAATCCAAAAGAGAGGGAATATATGTATATGTATTGCTGATTCACCTTACTGTACAGCAGAAACCAATACAACGTTGTAAAGCAACTAAACTCCCATAAAAAATTTTTTTAAGTTGATGAAATGGATCCTGAAGGATAAGCTGGATGTTGACATAGGGTGTGATATACTCCATATGGAAAGTGACTAGAATCAGGAACTTGGGGACTTTTCAGGGCATCTAAGATGATCTATGCAATTGAAACACGTGTAGATGAGGAAGGGGAGTTAAGAAGATGATGGAACCGAGGAAAGAACCACTTTGGATATCAAGTTAAAGTATTTGGATTATATAAGTGTGATTTTTGAAGATCTTCCTTTATAAGGAAATAAAAGGATCAGACATTTATTTCTTATGCCTCTTACTAGATTATAAGCTACCAGAATAAAGTGGGTGGCTCAGATAGCTAAGCCACTTCTCCCACGCCCACCAGGCACTAAGAGAAAGAGACCCCTGTGCAATGTCTAATGTTATCTGGTCCCTTTAAAAAATGAGCCTAGAATAACCATGACTCCTCCCTCCTAGGGAAGCCCTCCTGGCACTATTTTAACCGGGTAATGAATTAAGCCTTGCTGAACTGCTTTCATAAATCAACTTGGAACTTTGGGAGAGAATGTGGAGTCAGACACGGGGACTCTGAAAGTCACCTAAAAAGACAAGAGGGGAAAGAAAGATGGATCAGTGTTGAGCCTCAGAAAGGATTCAGAGTTGAGTTGGTCACAAAAATGGAAGAAGCATAGAAGCTTCTCTTTCTTGGAGCTTAGTTATTGTTGGCAAGCGCTAGAGATTCTGCTCCAAGGACCTCCCATGGTGTCCAGCAGAAAAAATTTAAAAAAAAGATGAGTCTGTGCTGGTGTTTTCCTTTTAATTAGGGTTATTTATAGAGCAGAGAATGCTGTGCTTTTGCATTGCATGTTTTCTTTCCCAGTGCTCATCGTCAGCTTTTTCTGGACTCCTCACTACAAGAACAGAGAGGCAACCGATAGCTTCTGGTTAGTGCCCATCTGAGACTTGGTCGGCACATGGAGGGGAGAGTCCAGAAACCTCTGCTGAGTCAGGTGGAGATTGAGCTGAGTCCTAAGAAGTGCACGTTCTTGAGGTCCTGCCACTTCTGTTCCAGAGAAGATGGGAACTGCTGACATGCACTGGATGCCCCTGGGAAGGGATTCTCTGGGATTAGCTGGGGCTGTGACCCAGGAATCTCAGGAGACAGGGAGAAGAAATTGCAGACAAATCCCCCATGAAGAAGCTGATGGCTCTGAGAACTAAAGGAAACAACTGGCATATCTGTCCCCTGGCAGCTCTAGGGTTTAGAGAGGGGGGTGAGTGGCCCTAAGTGTATTGCTGTTGACTGAAAAGAGTCCTGGACAAGGAATCAGGAATTAAAATGCTAGTCCTGGCTCTACCATTAAAAAGGAGTCCTGGATCAGTCACTTCTCCATCGCTTCTGGTCCTCAGTTTCTCTTTCTGTAAAATGAAGAGGCTTGGAGACTATGACCTACGGGAGTCTGAACTACTTCTACATCTTATGCATCCGGAAGTTCTGTGAGAGGAGGTCAGATTCACTCCCTAGCTCTTCAAAGCATCCTTGGCCAAAGCATTGCATTTCCCAGCATGCACTTGCCCAGAAGCATGTGAAATGGTACCTACTTCAGACAAAAGGGAAAGAGACATAGTGGATGAGAACTGCCCGTGTGACACCGGGTGTATAGAGATGCGTTAACAGATATGTCGTGTATATGCACCCCTGGAATGCCTTACCCTATTGTTTGATATGAATAATTCTTTATCTCTCTGAAGAGAGAAATGCATGTGCTTCCAAAGGTAAGAACAGTAACATAATTACCCAACAAACAATCACACAAATGTAGGAGCACAGTGGCAAAAAACTGAAAGGAAAGTTGGTGTCCACCAAGCCCCTCGTGGTCTCCACGTCGTGGTGGTGTTCCGTTGCCTCCCCACACCACATCCCAACTCTCCTGCTCATTAAATGGCCTCTACACACACTTTGCCTTTGCCTTTGCCTTGGGCACTGGTGGGGAAAAGAAAAAAGGTAAAAGGTCACAAGAGAAGATTCTTGAGCATGAATAACCAGCTAAACAAGAGGGGGAGGAGAAAGAAGGGAAGGGGAGGAGAGACAAGAGACAAGAGGGAATATTGCCTAAGGCAGACAGGACAGAAGAGGTAAGCTTGGCCTGTGCAGACTACCTTTCCTGTGCAGGCTGAGCGCTGCAACAGCCTGTCCCTCCTTTCCCCGAGCAGAGGAACCCACCCTTGGTACCCTTCCTTCCTGCTCCCATGGCTCTCCCATAACCTCCACCCACATCTCATATTCTGTTTCTGAGCAACCACTCTCGTAAGTGAATAGCATCATTCCCATATTCTCACACAGATGTAAACAGTTCTCACTGTCACGCTGACTGCAGACAGACCTCTTTCTGTCTGCCTCCATCAGTCTCTGCTGAAGATAAAGACAAAAAGAATGGTGGGAAACTATCTTTCCAGGGACCCAGGCACCAAAGACCAAATCTCCGATTTGGAGCAAGGCTGAGAAAGGTAGAAGAAAGATTGGTAAGGCTGTAAATTAGCTTAGAGAATCTGGTAGATACTTTTGCTTATAGTAAGGAGAGTTCCAGCGATTCACTGTGTTTTTCCTGGGAGCTTGCTCCTGCCAGTCCGTTTGCTTGAAGACCTTTGTAACTTCTGTAGTTCCCATACGCCAAAAAAGCCATTCTTTAAGAGGGAACTGCGAGCCTTTCCTCAAGTTGTTCTATCATGGATTTGCAAAACCAAAGCCCATCCCTGCTCTGCCAGGTTTCATCTGACCCCAAACAATTTAGGGACCGCTGCTGGTCACCGGCATGGCATTTGGAATCCCCAAAAGAAATATGAAAAGAAGTACTCATCCTTGAAAGACTGGTTCAAACAACCTCATAGCAATTTTTCAATTCTGTTAGCCCACAGAAAGCTTACAGATCTCTTCTGACACTAGAACACAAGCCAGGATTGATATATGTGATAGAAATGGCCCGAAGGAGTTTACTATCAAAGCTCTGGAATTTCACCCAAATTCAAAAACATCACAGCCTGATTTCTTTTTAGTCAAATCTAATGTTTTGCTATCTCTTCTTCTCATCAACTTTGAAACCATAGGCCTGATAGTAGAATAGTTTCTTTATTTAGCTCACAGGTTGGGAGAGGGCATAGCCTTACCACAAGAAGCAAAGACACTTACAATATAGCAACAGGTTTAGACACACCTGTTCTCACACCAAGGCTCTTCTTCTTCGGCTGCTGCTGCTGCTAAGTCGCGTCAGTCGTGTCCGACTCTGTGTGACCCCATAGACAGCAGCCCACACAACCCTAAAATCTGAAACCTTCCATAACTGCCTCACCAGAAACATTCTGAACTGGAGACTTTAGCACACAGAAGAGCAAGGATCACCTGTATGTTTCTCTCTGCGTGGATCAGCACTAAGGTGGCTCTCATCTAAGTCTTCTTACATCTCTTAAGATTTCCAAGTTACGTTTTCTACATTTTTGATTCTTAGGAAGCTGGGGCTCCATTCAACCTCTTCCTACTCCTGAGAAACACATCTATCCATTAATACACATTCTTTCCTTTTCTTTCTTAGTCCAAAACGTCCTATATTTCTGAATCAGCAGCTATACACAGTTGGTATACCTGAGATTTTTTTTTTTCACTTGACACTTCCTAGCTTTTTTCTCCAGTTTTACTGAGATATAATTTACATATAGCATTCTATTAGTGGGCTTTCCTGGTGGCTCAGACAGTAAAGAATCTGCCTGCAATGCGGGAGACTCCGGTTCGATCTCTGGGTCAGGAAGATCCCCTAGAAAAGGGAATGGCAACCCACTCCAGTAAATTTGCCTGGGAAATCCCATGGACAGAGGAGCCTAGCAGGCTACAGTCCATGAGGTTACAAAAAGTCAACATGACTAAGCAACTCTGAGAGAGATTCTATTAGTACAAGATATACAACACAATGACTTGTTACATGTATATATTGTAAAATGATCACAGCAAGTTCAGTTAATATCCATCATCTCACATAAGTACATTTTTTTTTCTGTGAGATGACAGATTCTGCCAATTAGAGCATTACCCCTAATTTTTTTCTGCCATTGCTCCAGTAGAGAAAAGCTTAGGAAGATATTGTGAAGTCACCATTGCTAATCCTGATTCAGTAGAGGATCCACTCTATGGTTTAAACTCCTTCCAGCCTCTCCCTGTAACACTTCCTTCTTATTCTTCAGTTTCCCTTAGAAAGGAGTCTTTAATTTCATCTCGATGTTGTTGGGATACAAATATTTTTCAGTCATTAACTTTCTCCTTACAATGTCAGCTGCAAAAGTTCTTGATTTGTACCCTTATCTCCACAGTAGGTTTTGATCCGTTAATAATCTGGAGAATGGCAAGGTAAAAAGACTTGACAGCAAGGGGCTGCCCTGGTGGCTCAGTGGTAAAGAATCCAGCGGTCAGTGCAAGACACATAGGTTTGATCCTTGATCCAGGAAGATCCCACATGCCTCGGAGCAACGAAGCACATGGGCCATAACTTCTGAAGCCCATGCACCTAGAGCCCATGGGCCACAACAAAAAAAGCCACCATAGTAAGAAGCCCACACACCGCAACTAGAGAAAAAGCCCAGGCAGCAACAAAGACCTAGCACGGCCAAGAATAAATAAATAATAGAGCACCTTAAAAAAAAAAAAAAAAAACTTGACAGCAAAATGAAGAGAACTCGAAGGCTGGTATTTTTACTGCCTTCTGTTCGCTAACACTTTTCTGTCTTTCAAGGAATCTTGATGGCCAAGGAGAATGCAGCCAGGCACCCTGACCTATGATCCAGCCCTCACACCCCAAGTTTGGTGAAATTACAGCTGAGCTGAGACACTGCACACACATTCTCCTGTTCTTAGTATTATTACGTGACAATTGCTTAGAACTGACCTGGCTCCCACCATTGAAAGATAAAAAGTTATTTGAAGAAGAGTGAGTCCGAACCACAGTGAATGGTGATAGTCTCGTTTTCCAGTATGTTAAGTCACAGCCCATTCCCACTAAGCATCAGTTTATCAAACGTCTCTGGTGAGCACAGTGATTTCTAATGCCTGCCTAAGGAACCAATTATTTAAAGAAGTATCAAATACATCTACATGCAAGGACATTGTGGAAAACACGGACAGACCTTTGAGTCTGTGAAGGAATGTTGTCCAAGGAACATATAATAATCCAGGTAAATTTCCTTTCTTCCTTCTTTCCTTCCTCCCTCTTCTCCTTCCTTCCTTCCTTTCTCTTCTTTCTTTTTCCCTCTTTCCTTCTTTCTTTCTTTTTCCCCTTGATCCAAATGGCTAACTTAAAACCGAAGAATAAAGGCTCTACTATGACCTACAAGACCGGAAATAATCTGATTCCTATTACATCTCCAACCTACTCTCCTGTCTCAGTCTCCCCCTTCCCTTAATCATGTTTTTGATCATGTGGCCTGAAACATATCACTTCCTTCCCTGCTAATCTTTCACACACTGTTCCCTCAACTTGGAATGCTCTTTGTCCTCTGTAAACTATAACTGACAACCATACAACCTTCAGATCACAAAGATACCATGTCTTTTGAAGAGAAGCCTTCTCTGTTGTCCCCGGGCTAATTCATGGTGAACATCTTTGGCTTTTGTGCCCCTGTGTCCATTCAACCTTCTAATAGTGAGCCTATCCCATCCTTTTGGGGGTCTAGGCTCTCCTTCAATCATAGAGCCCACATCTTATTCTGATGGGGCTCCAAGGAGCACAGGCCAAGGCCAAAGCCTAAGTGGTTGCCATGGAAATGGGTTAATTACCCAATCAGACTTTTTTCTGAGAACGTTACTATAAAGATCCTCAGCCTTTTCCACTGGCCTTGAAGCTGAGATGTAAGATCTAGAGCCTCCGTATCTACAAGAGCCTTGCATAAACTGTGCATGACATGGAGGCAATAGAACCAGAGCTGAGAAACCACATTCAATGGCTTTGAAACCCTACTGCCTGATATGCCTAAAGACTTCAACTGTTTAATCATGTAAGCAAACAGAATTCTGTTTTTTCCTTAAGCCAACTTGATTTGGACTTTCATTTTCAAGAGAAAGTCCTGTGTTTTCTTGCATTTTGGCAGCTGTGATATGGGCCAGCATTTGTTCAGTGTCTTCCACCAAAATTAGAAATTCTAAGAGAGTTGAAACCCTCTGAATCTTATTTATTGCTGTTTTCCAGTTTCTAGTATGATATGGAGCACGTATTCGAGTATCAACATTTTTGATATTGTAAATCAATTATACTTCAATAATACTTTAATGAATACAAAAAAAGATAAATTTTTAAGAAGCCCAAGCTTTCCACTTGGGCTACAGAACATTATGATATGATATGCTAAGCTTTAACTTTTCAAACCAGGAATATTTAGACCTAAATCAAGTACCCATAATTTTGTTCATCTCTCCATGTTGTTTTGAAGCTCTTTTAGAGCCAAAAGTGGAAAATGTTGAAGAAATAGCTTATCCAGAAGTGCAAGAGTTACTCCAGAGCAAATGGCATAACTTAGTTAATCATGTATTTTTAGAAAGAAGCTTTAGACGTTGGAGTCTTAAGCTAACAATTTCTCCAACAGAAGAATATTAGATTGTTTTAGGAAATGAAGAAAAAGGAAGGAGAGGTTTTATTATTAAGAGAATATACCATTATTTTAGGAGGACATAAAGAGAAAAACAAAAACAATGGAATCATCGTAAACCCAAATGCTAGAAGAGAATTTGAAATAACTATGTCTCAAAGAGTTGATCTCTAGCAATCTGGCCTGCCTAGGAAATTCAAAAGCAACTGGAATCCTTTGCAAAATGAAAACGCCTTTGAGTCACCCAAACAGAATGGGGCAATCAAATATTCATAAAAATTGCCCAAAACTTGGAAAAAATTAAAAGGAAGAGTAGTATTTTCTTTCCATTGTTATTGACTAGGTCTGCTCAAGGACACTTTCATTGCCTTGGTGGAATTTGTGCATATCTGACTTTCCTATTACAATTTGATTAGAGCCCAGATGCTCTAAAGTTTCAGGTTAACTAGCACATTTCTGTCTAGTAGAGAAGAATATCTGAAAGATTACAGTTTTATTGTCCTGGTGGACATTAACTGATTTGGGCCCTATCCTAGAAGGCTCATTCTAACATTCTTTTTTGTTTGTTTGTTTATAACTTTTGTTGTTTTGTTTATAACTTGAAGCTGTCTTTTCTGAAACAGCACTACCATCTTATTGATTCTCTCACTGATGAAAAGTTACAAATAATGTTGGAGAGGTAGTCTTTTTATATGTGAATGAGATTCATGTTTTTAATGTTTTTTTGAAACATTGTTATTTAATATTGTTCAAAATGTCCTGTGTGTGTGTGCTCAGTTGCTCAGTCATGTCTGACTTTTTGCAATCTCATGGACTATAATCCACCAGGCTCCTCTGTCCATAGGATTTCCCAGGCAAGAATACTGGGGTGGGTTGCCATTTCCTCCTCCAGGGGATCTTCTCTACCCAGGGACTGAACCCAAATCTCCTTCATCTCCTACATTGGCAGGCAGATTCTCCACCACTGAGAAGACATTGTTTTTAACTTTTTGAAAATTATTCTTTAATAGTTGTGGAGGTTCCAATGAGAGGCCTACAGATCTAATTAAACAGAACTATCTAAATATTCATTTCATGAATTAAGTCCAGGAATGAATTAAAATTCATTTCCTGGATTAAACTATCTTTTCTTGGTTCTTGTAGTGATTCTCAAGGAGAATGGAAATTTAACCAGTCCCGACTCCTTTTCTGATCTTTTACCCCTAGATTTTGTGGTTTTTGTTTCTATACTTAGTCAGGTTTGGTTGTGGGTCTGTACTGTGCATGGCTAATGAGTTATTTCCTCTAGATGGTCGCAAGATTGGCATCCAATTTTATCGTCTGACCATTTGGTGAGTTCCCTTGGATGATGGACACCTATTCTAAGGTGAGAATAACAGAAAATGTGGTTTGCTAAATTTTATGTGTCTTTCTGTCTACTTTTGAGTTCAAATAAAAATTACATATCCTCTGAGAAAGAGAACTAATCTTTTAGATCTAAGATGGTGAGTTTTTCTGTTTACTTTGACCCATGGCTAAAGTTGTAAAACGGAAGCCAGATCATCTTTGTGTATAAGGGAGGAAAGTATTTACTTCTCAGTGTGTGAATGTAAAATATTTTTCTACCTCTAAAATCTATTAAGAAATTAGATAATAATGTATTTTAATTAAAAGAGCTTAAGTTTAGAGAGAATAAATGCTTACATATATCTAATATTTTCCCAGAATTCAGAATATTTTCCTAGAAAATAAAGAAAATAACACCTAATATTTTACATATATATATTAATGGAATAAATAGTTCTTTTCATAGAAACAGCTAGCCCAGAAGTATTTTTATGTAAAAGTCTAAGTTTACATAATTAGAGTGAATCCATCCTGGTTTGGTCATTTTGTTTGAAAATAGCCATGTTTTCAAATCCTGGTTTTATTAGTGTTAGAGATATAATATAAGCATATACTTTATTTTTATAAAATTTGACATTCAACTAAATTAAAATATAATTCCAATAAAGTTTTAACATGTTCTATAATGTTTCAGTTTTAAAATAAGCTGCAAGATTCTTAGTTAACTTTAACTAAACCTGTTATTAAATTAATGATTAATCTCTGTTCCCCTAAGTAACTTCAAAGTAAAATACAATATTAAAACATTGATGATACCATGTATCATAATCTATATACTTTTGTTTCTTATTTTTGTAAGTTATGGAATGACTGTACCTTTGGGTCATATTAATGAATATGTTCATTTTGCCGATGTAAAAAGTTGCAGGACTTCCCTGGAGTTCCAGTGCTTAAGAATCTACTTGCCAATGAAGGGGACACAGGTTCCAACTCTGGTTGGAGAAGATTCCACACGTGGTGGGGCAGTTAAGCCCATGTGCCACAACCACTGAAGCCCGTGTGCCTAGCATCTGAGCTCTGTGGNGAATGACTGTACCTTTGGGTCATATTAATGAATATGTTCATTTTGCCACTGTAAAAAGTTGCAGGACTTCCCTGGAGTTCCAGTGCTTAAGAATATACTTGCCAATGAAGGGGACACAGGTTCCAACTCTGGTTGGAGAAGATTCCACACGTGGTGGGGCAGTTAAGCCCATGTGCCACAACCACTGAAGCCCGTGTGCCTAGCATCTGAGCTCTGTGATGAAAGGAGCCACCACAAAGAGAAGCCTGAGAGCCACAACTAGAGAAACCCCATGTGCAGCAACGAAGACCCTGTGCACCCAAAAACAATAAATAAAATAAAAACAACTTTTGAAAAAAGTTGTAAAATGGGTGTGTGTGACTGCAAGCAGTTGTACCATGTATATCCTATCCTTGCAATTCTGCTTAAATGCTTGAGAATGGACAAATAATTATCAATCACTTCCCTCCCAGTTTTTCTCCTATGAAACCAGAAGTTAGTTAATTTAGTTATAAGTTGCAGTAAATATGCATGCTTCACACTACACCAGCAGAAACAGAGGCAGGAGAATACAACTGTGTTTGCATATTGATGGAATGCATTTTGGTTTATCAAGAACAACATGAGGGTAGGCCAGCAATGCAGATACCCAGGGAAGAGCAGATGCTGCAGTTCAATCCCTCCTATTGGCAGAGTTCCCTCTTGTTGAAAAGAGGTCAGGCTTCTGTTCTAGTCAAGCCTGCAGCTGATTGGGTACAGCCCACCTCCCATGGTAGAGTGCAATCTGCTTTCCTCAAAATCCACCAATTTAAATGTTAATCTCATCCAGAAACACCCTCACAGGAATATTCAGAATAGCATCTGGCCGATTATCTGGGCACCTTGGCCCAGCCATTTCTCAGGCACATGTTTTCACACTTGATTCTCAGGTACCTGTGATCCTAGCATAACCCACAGAGTCTACTTTTAGAGCTTGTTTGAATTTAAATAGTATATCCCAAATTTGAGAAAAAAGAGAGAAATAACAATTTATTGTACATGCAAAATTATTTTTGAGATTTCCCAGAAAGGGCTGGCCGGTCACAAAGATTTGTCCTTTCACCTTCTATAACTACAAATACTATAAATGATTAGATACACTTGGTATGATCTGTACTTCTTAATTAGTTCAGGGATATTTCCCAAGCTATAGGAGAAGAGTTGTTAAGTCAAAGGATAATTTTATGCAGGTAAAATGTCATTAATATAAACACTTCTGAGACTGTTTAAATTTAATGTTAATTGCTCAGTGGTGTCCAATTCTTTGGGATCCCATGGACAATAGCCCGCCAGGCTCTGCCGTCCATGAGATTCTCCAGGCAAGATACTGTAGTCGGTTGTCATTTCCTTCTCCAAGGGATCTTCCTAACCCAGAGATTGAACCCAGGTCTCCTGCATTACAGGCAGATTCTTTACCATCTGAGCCACCAGGGAAACTATACACTTTATGAATTAGAAATACCTGGAGATTTATTAATGCCTTCATGCCATATAACATATTCTTATCCTCAGCAGAAACATTTGTCAAACTCTTATGATATGGTTATGTGTTGTCCCCCACTAGAGAATTTTGCACTTCTCCATTTGGATATTATTGATGGCTGTAATGAATTAAGGACACAAACTATTGTTAATTTCATACACACATACTTTCTGCTTTCCTCAGAAGCTTACGTAAAAGCTCACAGATTTTTGTGTGTGTGTTCAACAAAGAACAATCTTAGAACCTCAAGCAAATGACTCTACAAAATGCTTTTAACTATTGATATTTCAAGGGGTAGAAATCCTTAATGACAAGCTTCAGAGCTTAAAGCTGATAATGCTGAGTCAATTGTCACACTATATCTTGGAACTGAGGAGGTTTTTAGTTCAAAAGCAGATGAATTCAAGAACATAGACTGCTGTCCAAAATCCGGCAGCCCTAGAATTAATTTCATGAACAGAATAAGTTGATGAGGGATGTTTAGTGATGGCTATTTATTTGGCAGGTGATTTATCTCTGAATGTATCTATTTTGATGGAAATAATGAGGAAGGTTATTTCTTTTCCTTTATAATCTACCTCCAACTTTAAATTTAGTAAGCCACACTCTTGTAAACTAAAATAAAAACATGTTGTAAATGGTGACTGATCCCCAGTGACCACTCAGAACTCAGAAATAGTTTGAGGCTTTGCAGGCCATATGGTCTTGGTCGCAACTACCCAGTTCTGATGAATATATCTAAATAAATAAAGTGATGAATATATCTAAATACTGAAGCATAGATTATATGTAAATAAATAGTGTGTTCCACCCCTTCATGGATCACAGCCTTGTCTTGGGGAAGGGGCTTGCGTAACTCAATAAAGCTATGAGTCATGCTGTGCAGGGCCACCTAAGACGGATGGGTCATAGTGGAGAGTTCTGGCAAAACGTGGTCCACTGGAGGAGGGAATGGCAAACCACCCCAGATTTTTGCCTGGAGAACCTCATGAGCAGTATGAAAAGGCAAAAAGATATGACGCTGGAAGATGAGCCCCACCCCCAGATCAGAAGGTGTCCAATTTTCTACTGGGGAAAAGCAGAGGGTAATTACTAATAGCTCCAGAAAGAATGAAGTGGCTGGGCCAAAGCGGAAATGATGCTCAGTTGTGGGGATGCGTCTGCTAGTGTTGAACAAACTCCCCAGGAGATAGTGAAGGACAGGGGCATCTGGCGTGCTGCAGTCCATGGAATCACAGAATGGAATCACAGACTTCACACTGAATGAGAACCACAGATTATGTTCCAATAAAAGTTTGTTTACAAAAATGGGTGATCGACCTGATCTAACCCAGTGAGCTATAGTTTGTCCACACCTGATCTGGAGTATCCCGAGATTTCTCCACCAGGGGATCTTAACTATTTCAGTGCCAACCTAATTTTTAAGTCTAAAGTGTTTCAAGCATAAGCTTTCTTCGGTGAATCTATTTTAGGGCCTTTGTGTTGTTAAGGCTTTTCCTCCACCTCTGTCTAAATGGATGTTTTTATCTCCAATGTGGCAGAAACTAATAAGCACCAACACTCTTTCACCCAAGTTGGAATTAATTAAGAGAGAAACACGGGAGTTAGGTAAGGATAAAATCTATTTTGGAGAATGCAGATGGAGTTTCCAGCCAAGTGAACATGCTAATACCTCATTCTGAATTAGACAGTGACTAATCCAATCACAAGCACATCTGGACACAGACTTCTCCATGGGGACCTATTCTTGCAAAAGTCAGAGCGTAAGTAGCAAAAATATACACTCTTCAGGGATATCTCTGGAGAGGAATAATGAAGGGGCTAAATAATACATGCCCAGGTGTATATTCCAACTCCTCAGTCAGAAAGGTAATTCTGCAGACTTCCTTGGCAGTCCCATGGTCAAAACTCTGCGCTTCCATTGCAGAAAGCATGGGCTTGATCCCTGGTCAGGGAATGAAGATCCAGCATGCCAGGTGGTGAGGCAAAAAAAAAAAAAGAAGAAGAAGAAGAAGGGAAAGAATTTTTCTTTCCCTAATGTTGTTTGTATTAGGGGATTCGGAGACCATGAACATTTCTGTACTAGAGATTTATCCACAATGAGATATAAGTGAAAGTGAGAGAGCTCGTCACTCAGTTGTGTCCAACTCTTTTGTGACCCCATGAAGTGTAGCCTGCCAGGCTTCTCTGTCCATGGGATTTCTCAAGCAAGAATCCTGGAGTGGGTTGCCATTTCCTTCTCCAGATCTTCCTGACCCAGGGACTGAACCCAGGCCTCCTACATTGCAGGTGAATTCTTTACCATCTGAGCCACCATGTATAAACTAAAAAGGTTTATGTTAAAAAAGAGTAAAAAACCAAAAGGTTTCTCCCATTACCTAAATAACCTTTGATCCTTTCACTTTCTTGATCAAAATGTTCAGTGACCCCTCTTGCCTTAGAGCACCAGGACTGAGGTCTTGCTCTGGTATGAGAGACGATTAGCTCTCTGGCTGTAAGTTGCTGGGGTAATACCACTATTAGCTGCCGTCTAGAATCACTCCAGCCAGATCCGTCTATTCAGTTTCTAGAAGATGACCTTCATGTTGCTGTCTCCTTTTGTCTCCCTGCACCATTGCTTCCACCAGTAATGCCCTTTTTGGTCTTCTCTAGCCTCTGAAAATTTCCGTGATGACTGGTTCTCAATGACCTCTTTGCCCTTGAGCTCCAAAAGCCTTTAGTGCCTGTCCTATTCTTTCAACATTTGCCTTTCTATTGTCAATAAATTTTTCACAGTTATCTCCTAGCTCCAAATTTAGACTTTTGGTTCCTTAAAGATCAGGAACATTTAGGGAACAGTCCATGAGTTGCAAAGAGTCGGACACAACTAAGCGGCTAAAACTGCCTTGTCCAAATAGCCAGCACAGTGATTTCCCCTAATGTTTATCCTCAGTCACTTAGTCATGTCCGACTCTTTGCCACCCATGGACTGTAGCCCACCAGGCTCCTCTGTCCATGGGATTTTCCAGGGAAGAATACGGGAGTGGACCACCATTTCCTTCTCCAAGAGATATTCCCTACCCAGGGGTCAAACCTATGTCTCTTGCATCTCCTGCCTTGGCAGGTGGGTTCTTTACCACTGTGCCACCTGGGAAGCCCCTTTCACCTAATGGAGATGTTCAAATATTTGCTCATTGATTAAGTACCCTCGAAAATTATTTGTTAAATGTTAAACAGATGTCTAACAGTTAGGATTCTTCACGAATGCAAACTACTCCCATCAGTAAAAATGAATGAAGACTAGCTCTATTCAGAATAAAGCCTCCAGGAAATTTCAAGGTTTTATACTGATACTGCAGAGAAGGCAGTGGCACCCCACTCCAGTACTCTTGCCTGGAAAATCCCATGGGTGGAGGAGTCTGGTAGGCTACAGTCCACGGGGTGGTGAAGAGTCAGACACGACTGAGCAACTTCACTTTCACTTTTCACTTTCATGCACTGCAGAAAGAAACGGCAACCCACTCCAGTGTTCTTGCCTGGAGAATCCCAGGGACGGGGGAGCCTGGTGGGCTGCCATCTCTGGGGTCGCAGAGTCGGCACGACTGAAGCGACTTAGCAGCAGCAGCATCAGCATGCTGATACTGACCGAGAGTCCTGAAGCGAGTTTTTAGCTGGGCTGTTCCCGCTACTGTGGAAATGTGGGCTTGCTGGGCTTCCTGACCACATCCTTCTTGAGAATGGAGTAGCTGCTTCCAGCGATAGAAATGGTGTATTCAGATTCTTTCTTCTCCAAGAAATCTGTGGAATCCTCTTTTACAATTATACCAAAGTAATTTGAAAGTGTTAGAACACTTGTGCAGAAAGCATAGGCCTTTCAAATAACACTGTTTCATGAAACATGAATGTGAATTAGTCAAAGCAATTTTTTTTACAGCGGTAGTTCAGTGCAGCTGTGGCTCCACACTGGGTGGGGGTGGGGTGGGGGAGGGAAGCAGCCTTTGCGTTGTCACACTGTTGGGAATAGACAATACTGCCATTTAGTGAGAAAGGGCTAGGGGAGCTAGGTACCCTCCAATACATACAGAGGACATTCTCAGGCCAGGAAAAGTGACCCCACATTCCACATGGTTGGTTTTCAGATGTCCCTTCAGACATTCATGTGGGTGAAAACTTATTTATAATTACCTGAGTCTAATACTTTATTTCATTTACATTTAATACAGAGGACCTAATTTTAGTACAATTTTAAAATGTACTTTGTGCAGTTTGCATTTTCTATAAGTGCAACTACTATGTAAATCAAGAGAAGACAGCTTTTTTTTGTCTCGTATGAAAAATTAACAAATTTTTTAATCATTCTGAAAAGTCACATTGCTAAGGGAAGCACCACCTATAACATCTGAATATCTGTTGCTACACACTCATCAGATAGAGAACCATTATCTCAAATGTTTTCATACAGCATTTTCCAGAAAGGGGTAGAGAAGTGTGACTATATTTGTAATCAGCTGCATCGTGTTAAGACCTAAAGAAGTAAGGAGACGTCAATCAGACAAACAGGGAAGAGAACTGTGGTCAGCATGTAAAGACCTTGAGGCAGCAAGAAGCCTGAAACATTCCAGGAAATCCAGGAAAATGTTTAAAACAGAAGAGGGCATGATCAGAATTTATTGTGTGTGTGTGCATGTGTGTGTGTGTGTGTGTGTGTGTGCATGTGTGTGCATGTGTGTGGTGGTGGTGGTGGTGGTCCAGCATTAAAGAATCCACTTGCAATGCAGGAGATGCGGGTGGGGAAGATCCTTGGAGAGGGGAACAGCTACAAACTAGTATTCTTGCCTGGGAAATCCCATGAAGAGAACTGGTGGGCTACAGTCCATGGGCTCGCAAAAGAGTTTGACATGATTGAGTGAGTAAACAACAACAAATACTGTATATACCTAGCTTCTGCCTGGACCACATCTCAGACAAGTAAAACAGCCTCTCTGAGACTAGGCACCCGTAGTGGTGAAATTTTCACAGGTGAAACCAAGGTACAGCCAAGCTTGAACCTCTGTCTATCAGAGAAATCAAAGACTTAAAAAGTTATTATTGCCTGTTGTCCAGGTGAGAGACGACAGTAGCTCAAATGAGTGTGCGTGTTTGTGAATGAATGAATTTGAACCTCAAGGGAGAGGTTTAGGATTTAGAGTAAAACTTCCCTGTCTTAAAGCACAGCTCCGCCACCAATGAGCAGGGTGACCTTGGGCGTCTTATTTACTCCCTGAGGCTCAGCATCTTCATTTCCACAAGGAGGCCAGCAGTAACACCTACCTGCACAGTGAGGTGCACAGTGAGGACTCATGAGTTCCTCTTCCCAGGGCACTGAGCACCATGCCTGGCAAATATGGGGCGCTCAGTAGATTTCAGTTGCTGCTACCATCATTGTTACCAGGAGGATGTCCTTAGCAACAGCACAGGATCTCATACAGCAATAGCTTTATCCCCATCAGTCTCCCAAAGGAGACTGGCCTCTAATCGCAGCTCCCCTCTGCAGCCCTGACTTAGTTCATGAGATTACGATTAAGCTGAAGGCCGAGTGGGGACCAGATACTGTCCACCTCTGCTAGGCTTGCCATCCCTCCTCCAGCTGCTTCTCTTCGGGTCTGTCTCAGGCGCTCTCATCTGGGGGAGGAGAGGGAGAAGCCAGATGGCCGTGAATCTTGCTGTCTGCTGGCGAGTGTCCGCCGGCTAGAGAGGACGGAGAGGAGTGCCTTGTCAGGGAAACATATAGCTCAGTAGCAGGGGCATATGCCCTTTAGCTGTGCCAGAACTCAGGGTCAGCGGAAATTCTTCCAGAGACCTCAATGCCCAGCCAGGAAACTGGCTTTACGTAGACTCCCAAAGAACTCATAGGTGATGGGAAGAGGGGAGCCTGAACCCTAGCTGTTCCATGTGTGGAGCTGGGGTCCCAGACAGAGTTCCATTCACAGAAGGAGGTGAACCTGCATCATTAGATGTAAAGAATTTTTCAGCGAAGTTACGTATTTTAAGGAGGCCTAGAAAGAAGCCAGGACGCTGAGCTGGCAGAATGGTAATGGTGATTCTCTTGAAGTGGTCAGTTTGGCGATGCTTTCATTTCATTTCACTCTTTTCTGCATGCTTTCATTTATTACCCTTAAGCCAGTATTTTAAGATTGATATTTTGTTATCCCTCCCCATCTTAGTTTTCTTTTTTTGGCCACACTGTACCACATGCGATATCTTAGTTCCCCAACCAAGGATAGAACCCTTGCCTCCTGCAGTGGAAGCCCAGTCTTAACCACTGCACTGCCAAGGAAGTTCCAGGCTTATATTTTAATAAGGAGAAGAAAAGGAAATTTAAAAGTCAAATGCTAAGTATGTCAAGAATCTCCCCCATGTTCTTAGTGAGTTCATAAATTTTTTGTCATAATTCTATAGTATAGTTCCAGACACAAAAGCTTTCACTTAGAACTGATCCTAATTTACTCCCCTTGGGTGTATTAGATAAACATGAAGTCCAACAAAGTAGACCCACAGTCTGCTCTGCCGATTGCCCTTAAGCCTCCTTTCATCAGCTCTTGCCACTTACGATTTCTCTCACCCATTCCTCAGGACTTCAGAGCTCAGTTTACCGTATGAGGTGAGTTGAAGCTGAGTCTGACCCTTCCCTTAGTCTTGTAACCTTGGCTGGGTTACACAACCTAACCTCATCATCTGTAGAATGAAGATAAAGGTAGAACCTGTACTATAGGCTTTTTGTGAAAGTTCGGTGAGATACCAGATATAAAGTACTTAGCACAGAGCCTGGCATATGGTGGTGACATTTGCAGAAATGTTATCATCACTATTCCAGTCTCTCTGGCTACAGCATGCTGGATGTAGATTGCGATCTCTGGGCTCTGGTGTTTTGCCTGATGTGACATATAAACAGGAAATAAAAAGGAAGTCAAATAATAAAAAAAAAAACAGGCCACTGCTTTTATTATGCCTGCCTTGTCTTGTTGAAATCTGTTAGGCAAGATTGGCAAACACTAAATGTTTCTTAAGGCATCTAAGGAAAGAAAACCCTGCCCCCAAACCTCCACACCTGATAAGATGCCTCTTGGCCTGATATTGGGGGTGGTTAAAAGCAGAGTTTTGACAACAGACCTTGGTCTGCACCCTGTCTTCCCTGCTCAGAGCAGTGGGGCTTGGGCAAGCTGGTCAGAGTGTTTCTCATCTCTCACTGGGGTAACAGTATCAACCTTGGGGAGAGCTGGGGTGCACACCCTAAGACATGATGTCATCCAGTGCACACCCAGGAGCCACCAGGAGGGCTCACTTCCTCCCTTCTTACAGACTATGCTCCAATGGGAACTTACTGAAAGGCTTTCTCTTATCAATCTGTATAGACAGGGGCTCTACTCCTTCTTCAACACAGGCACACCTGGCTCTTTCCAGCCCCCAATCCTGCATCACTTCCTCCAGTCTTCTCTTTTTTTCATTTATTTTTAAATTGGAGTATAATTGCTTTACAATGTTGTGTTAGTTTCAGCTGTACAGCAACGTGAATCAGCCGTAAGGATACACATATCCCCTTCCTCTTGTGCCTCCCGTTCCCACACATCCCACCCTCTAGGTCATCACAGAGCACAGGGCTGAGCACTGAAGCTTATATAGCAGCTTTCCACTAGCTGTTTTACACGTGGTGTTGCTGTTGTTAAGTCGTGTCTAACTCTTTGCGACTATGGACCGCAGCACAGCAGGCTTCCCTGTCCTTCACCATCTACTGGCGTTTGCTCAGACTCATGTCCATCGAGTGGGTGACGCCAATGCCACTCGCAGCTCATCCCTATCTCCTTCCCCACTTGTGTCCACGAGCCTGTCCTCTATATCTGCTTCGGTACTCCTACTCTGCAAATAGGTTCGTCCGTACCATTTTTCTAGATTCCATGTATATGCATCAATATACTATATTTGCTTTTCTCTTTCTGACTTACTTCTCTCCAGTCTTCTTACCCCACTCAACATCTCACATGTATTTTTTCTGTTTCCTCTCAGAATTTAGATGCCACAAGGACAGGGTAGTTGCATGTTTTCTTCTATGGATACCTGTCATAGAAGTGGCACTCTGTACCATTTGTAAAATGAACAAGTAAGTAAATGACTGGATTAACTAACTTGTATTTCAAGCTACAGCAGAGTCCTTGGGAAAGGATATATGAACGACTCAGCTTAATGTGATAAAAAGCCCTAAGATTGGTCTCAGTCAATACTGTATTCGCCAAAGTGACCCTTGGCTAGTAAATTTCTCCCTGAGCCTGTTTCCTCATCTTTAAAATGGAGACAATAATTACTTACTTCAAACAGTGTGTGGGATGATCAGTTTCAACTGTGGAAATATATCCCTCTTGAACACTGTCCATCACCACGTAAAAATGTGATGCATCATTTTTTCAAGTATCCCATCAGTTCATTTCCTGGGGGGGGCATCTGAAAAGAAAAAGATCCCAAGCAGAACAGGACAAAGGACAAGGCGTCAAGTGAGACCCATGTCTGACTTTAAGCCTTAGTGCCCCTACTTGACTCCNCTTATTTGGGTAGTCATAGCAGTCATCTCTTAGTAATAGTCCTAATGGATGGTCAGGACCTGATGGCACTCGGGCCTCATTTGAGTCTCAGCTAACCTATGACACGGCCAGCACTGCTCTTGCTTATAGATGGGCTTTGAGAAGACTTGGCCACTTGTTAGACTCAAAACCTAGGGCTCTGAACTGCAAGAGAGAAGTTCTTTGAACCACTGAATGCAGCCTTCAGATAACATCGCATCTCAAACCAGGCAGTGGGAAGACCCTCAGGCCATCTCTGAAGCTCCAGCTGTGCTATCTTCTTGGTAGACAAGCCTCCCAGCAGCCATTGTCTGTGGGCAGATTCCCTCCAGGCCCCAGATCCTGCCTCCCACCCATGTTCTAGCGAAGGCAGTTGAAAGAGATGCAAATCACACGTGGAGAGAGCCTCTTGTGGGCTCCAGGCAGAGAATACCGAGCTTGTGTAAAGGTCACAGCAGCGGGAAAAGGGCTTGCGACCCACCCACTCACTTACTTCCTTATCCTCTCTCCAAAATGTCAACAGGGGCTTCGCCATCAAAGTGTGGAGCATCAGGGCCAAAGGAAGAGAGGAGGCCCAGGGGCCACAGCTTCTGTGCAGACTGAGGAAAGGGAGTAACTCCTTGTCCAAAGTGTGGGAGGATCCAAGTGCCTCTGGCTAAGCTGGCTGATCTCAGCACATTCCCCTTGGTCAGTCCCGACCTGGCACATCCATCAGCATTTTCCATCATGGGAGCCTTTTCCTTCTCTCCATCACATCAAACTGCTAGGGAAAAGTGGGAGAGATGGAATCACCTGTCTGCTTCTCACTTTTGCTTTGGATTTGCTCAAAGAATGTTGCAGTCTGACATTTCCAGGAATACTGATATTCCTTCCCACATTTCCAGTGGGTACCAATAACCATGTCCACCCTTTTCCCTTCTCACTTACATTCAGACACCGAAATGGAATTAGCATGAGTATTAGAACCACAGACATTGTCAGTAGCGATTCCCAGGAAGATGGAAGGAGAGAGGTACTTTACATCCCAGTCCTGGAGACCTGTCCCCTTAGCACTCCAAGTATCAGTTGTGTTAACTAGTTAGATCAGCTAAGGGATGTTAAGTGATGCTCTAAGCATGTGCTGAGATGCATGTTGATTTAATCCCAGGCTCCCAGTTCCCAGAGAATCAGCAAACACAATTAAGGAAAATATAGACTCTGTAGTCAATCAGCGTAGGTACAAATAATCATCACCTATCAGGTGTATGAAGGGCTTTCCAGGTGGTGCAGTGGTAAAGAATCTGCCTGCCAGTGCATGAGGTGCAAGAGACACACGTTCGATCCCTGGGTCTCTAAGATCCGCTGGAATAGGAAATTACAAACTGCTCCAGTATTCTTACCTGGGAAATGCTATGGACAGAGGAGCCTGGCAAGCTACAGTCCATGGAGTCACAAAGAGTTGGACACCACGGAGCACACACATCAGTTGTGTGAATTTGGACAGCTGGTTTAACATCTCTCCCTGAGTCTCAGTTTTCTCATATGCAAAATGGAGTAATAAGAGTAATTTCCTCTCAGCATTGTTGTGACAGATAATATAGGCCAGGCTGAGTGACTGGCGCAGTGCCTGGTACATAGTAAGAACTCATCTAATAGGCTGCATTCTCTGCTGAATTCAGACATGCTTGTGCATTTCTGTCCAATTCATAGCTGAGGTCATCTAAAAAAACCTTCATTTTACTAGCTCTGTGGAGTCTCTGGGGAAGAATTTATTCTAAGAAAAGCTGAAGCTAGGTACAGGTATTGTGAACTGTCCCAGGAGCAAAGCTTTAGCTAAACAAACTGTGGGGAAATTCCCAGATGCTGCTATAAACAGAATCAGGAAGGTCTCTTGAATGGAATTTTGTGCTGTTGTTTATAGTAGGGAGTGGGGTTATCTGTTCAGTTCANAAGCTAGGTACAGGTATTGTGAACTGTCCCAGGAGCAAAGCTTTAGCTAAACAAACTGTGGGGAAATTCCCAGATGCTGCTATAAACAGAATCAGGAAGGTCTCTTGAATGGAATTTTGTGCTGTTGTTTATAGTAGGGAGTGGGGTTATCTGTTCAGTTCAGTTCAGACACTCAAACTCTCTCTCTATTGCTCTCAGGCTGTGATATTAGTCATGTCCCTCTTAGTAAGCATTCTACCAAACTATTGCCTCTCCTTCTCAGTAGGAGCACTGAAAAAAATATTTCAATAGAGGTCTGTGGTAAACACTGAGGAAAGCCAGAGGTTCTTCTCAGAATCCTAAAAAATAAATCAGAAAGGTATTTGTGCAATGGGAACCTTTTGTCCTAGGTTGTCAGGAATGGTCTCAATTTTAAATCATCTTATCTATTATTCTCATAAACCAGCCCCATTTTCTAGAAACTACATTTCCCAGGCTTTTTCTCACACGTGAATATGTTACAGGTATCCTTTTTCATGCATGTGAGTCTCAAATTAGGCTGTTTAAGTGGGCTGAGTCACTCAAAGGAAGAACCCTAGACAGAGGACCAGTTACTCTAGGACTTTGATGGACTGGTAAGTGGAAGAGATCACACGTAACACTGAATTAAGGGACTTCTCTGGTGGTCCAGTGATTACGATTTCACCTTCCACTGCAGGGCGTGAAGGTTCAGTCCCTGGTTGGAGAGCTAAGATCCCACATGCCCTTTGGCCAAAAAACTCAGACATCAAACAGAAGTGATACTGTAGCAGATTCAATAAAGATCATCTAAAAATGACCCATGACCAAAAAATCTTTTAAAAAAAATATTAAAACAAACATTGTATCACAAAGGCCCATCCCAGATGATTTCAAGGCCTTTCAGAAGTCCTGAAGTTCCAGGGAAAACCTAAACCATGAATGATGGAGCTCATAATGGAGAATTATTATTAACACCATCTCTTGAGAATCTCAAATTAGAATTATTGAATTAGAATTCAATAATTAGAATTATTTCTAATATAGCATCACCTGAATTCTCAAGGCTCATGAAACAAAGGCCTGAAGGCTAAATGACCTACATGAAGTTTCCATGTCTGTGAGAGAGGTCAGACCAGAACCTGATTGTCCTCATATGTTCATCTGTGACTTTCTTAGCCTGTAGAGACTTATGTCCTAACCTGGCTTTCATTGAATATGGATGCAAAATAGCTTAATTGTAGAAAGCAGCTTAAATGTTAAAGGCAACACTGTTCTAGAGAGACTAAGAGATTCCAGCCCTCAAGAGATCCCAGGAGCTGGCATTTCCTACTACTTAATTTTTATAGGCTCACAGTCTCCCTTGCCTTGCTCTGTTCCCACTTGGCCACAATTCCCTCGTCATCTGGGCGTGATCTCCCTGCCCCCGTTCACTTCCCTGTGAAGTCTGTGGGCGGCAAGTGAAGAGCAGGAGCTTGGGTTCAGACCAGGCTCCGCAGAGACTTTCTCATGGAAGGACACCCTTGTCCTTAGCTATACGGGGCCAGGGAGTGTGGACAAGACTGCCAAGCTTCAGCCAGTTGGAGGTTTTGCCTGCCGAAAGTGGCAAGCAAGGGTCTGAGCCCTTCCTGGATGCATGCACACACATGAACACTACCCTCTGCCCCTCACTCCCCACTCGCTGTGCAAAGAAGCAACAGAACACAGAGACATCCCAGGCCAGCTTCTTTACCAGTCCTCGCCACTCTCCCCTGGACTGGACTTTTTCCAGTGAAAAATGAGCCTCAAAGCCCTGGAGCCTTCTCAGTGATTGACCGAGAACCTTACCTCCACATGGGCTTTCCGGCGGCAGCCAACCCCAAGAGTCAGAGGGAGGAAGAGGGAGAAAATCATAAATGGATAGAAAGATGAGAAACAGATGTCTGGAGCTTTCACTGGCTGGGAACTCTCCCCCTCGACCCCCTCTCTTCATGAGATTAGAAGGGCTTAGTCCCTGAGAGCAGACTCTTCCACTACCCGCTTTGGCCTCCCTCCCTCCGTACCCCACCAACCCCTCCCATCTCTCAAGGCTCACCCTGAAGACCTGCCACATGGGTGTCTACCTTGTTGGGTCATTTCTTCCTAACTTTAGCCAAAATAAATGAGTAGGCTAGACAGAACACAGACAAAACTCAAAAGATAACAAGTGTTGGTGAGGATGTGAAGGAATTGGAACCCTGGTACACTGTTGGTGGGACTCTATAATGATGTTCAGTTCAGTTCAATTCAGTCGCTCAGTCGTGTCCGACTCTGCACCCCTATGAATCGCAGCACACCAGGCCTCCCTGTCCATCACCAACTCCCGGAGTTCACTCCAACTCATGTCCATCAAGTCAGTGATGCCATCCAGCCATCTCATCCTCGGTCGTCCCCTTCTCCTCCTGCCCCCAATCCCTCCCAGCATCAGAGTCTTTTCCAGTGAGTCAACCTTTGTGCAAAACTGGTAGGGAGTTTCCTCAGAACTTAAAAATAGAACTACCATATGACCTAACAATCCCATTTTTAGGTATATATTCAAAAGAATTGAAATCAGTGTCTCAAAGAGGTAACTACAACCTCATGTTCATTGTAGCATTGTTTACAACAACCAAAATGTGAAAACAACCCAGATGTCCATTAAAAAATATAGTGTATATATATGATGGAATATTACTCAGTCTTAAAAAAGAAGGAAATTCCACTGTTTGTGACAATGGAGATGGATCTGGAAGACATCATACTAGGTAAAATATTATTACCTAGTATGATGATTACCTAGTATGATTACCTAGTATGCGTTCTTCATTCCCAGAAGAACGCATACAGCACATGAGGTCTGAAAGAAATTTTTTAAAGTATTTATTTATTTTTATTTATTTGGGTGTGCTGGGTCTTAGCTATGACTTGTGGGATCTAGTGCCCTGACCAGGGATTGAACCCAGGCCTCCTGCATTGGGAATGCAGAGTCTTAGCCACCGGACCACCAGGGAAGTCCCTGAAAAAAATTTTAAATGACCCCCCAAAAAAGTAGATGGAACAGAATACCAAAATATTACCTTTATTATTGATAAAGCTGACTTAATAGTGAGGGGCTTATACCTATGGATAGATAAATGAACAAAAATCTTCCTAAAGACTCAGAATTTAGCTAACTTACCCTCTGACACACAGGCTCAGATGGACGGGTCAGACTTCCCTACTGGAAGATTTGTGGGATGGGGTAAGAGAAGAGAATAAGAATCCCTTATGAACAAGACTAAATTCTTTCAAAATTTACCAATCAAATATGCCACTCCTTAGCACAGAGCTTGTAAGGCTCGGAGAAAGGCTCAGAGTGTTAGGCCAATGGAACTCCTTCCACATTAAAGGAAACACCAGGAGGAGAGAAGAAAATGGCCTCTTCCTTTCCTTATGCACACATAACTCCCCATCAATTTATATGGTGTTTTATTTTCTTTTTTGCCTATGAGATTAAATATACTTGTAGTCAAGAAATATGCCTTTTCATCCTATACTTTCAATCTGTACAAGTCAAACACTCATGCTTAGCGCCAAATAGGTTCAACCTATTTGTTAAAGTCCTTGAAGAGAGAAGACCAAAGTATCACAGGTTCACTTATGAAAGAATAGCTGTAACAGCAGAAGTGGAAGAGAAGGGAAAATTGAGGTAGGAGACTTCAAAATAGAGAAGGGACTTCCCTGGTGGTCTAGTGGGTAAGAATCCGCCTTCCAATGCAGGGGACTCAGATTCTGTCCCTGAGAGGGGAACTAAGATCCTACATGCTGCAGGGCAACTGAACCCACGCGCTGCAACTGCTAAGCATGTGAGCCCTAGAGCTCTATTGTGAACACGCTCCTCAACATGCTTCTCTTTCCTAGAGAAAGCCCATGAAGCACAAGGAAGACCCAGCAGAGCCGAATTGATTAACGAATTAATTTTTAATAAAAGACAAAGTATTTGAGCTGGACTTTGGGGAACAAGTAGACTCCAACTACACAGAAAAGTCAAAGGCAACAGTTGCATAAACCCAGAGGCATGAGATGGTACAGCAAATCCCTAGAAGTAAAAAAATCATTCACAGATGTAGCACAGAATACGGGAGATGAGATAGGAAGGAGACAAGGCAGTCCTTCACTTTGGAATACTTAATAGAAATACCCAAACACCTAACAGCCAAAAGAGTGACTCTCTCCTTGAGTTTATTGTTTTTCTTTGAGTTAAACTTTAGTCATTGGCGCAGTGTGTATGCTCAGCCATGTCTGACTCTTCGTGGCTCCGTGAACTGTAGCACACAGAGCCCTCTCTGTCTGTGAAATTTTTCCAGGTGAGAATACTAGAGTGGGTTGCCATTTCCTCCTCCAGGGGATCTTCTTGATCCCGGGTTAGAACCCTCGGGCTCTTGCCTCTACTGTATTGGCCGGCAGATTCTTTAGCAGTGTGCCACCTGGGAAGCCCCAGTGGTTAGTGCACTAAGGGACAGCATTCTAAGCCATAGGGAAGTCTCCTCTAGACCTGTCTGCTTACTCTGTGGAATCCAAAACCAACACGTTTTAAGGGAGCTAAGAGTCTCTGGGCTCACGTCTGGGAAGGCCCAGAATGTTGATGTCACCCCAATGGCAGGGAGAAGCAAGGAATTGAAGGCCACCAACCTTGGCATTGGGGGAATTCCATGCCACACGTCTGGATAATGAAAAATGAGGGTCTGAAAAGGCTGCTGATGGCTGGTGCTGTGAGGTTTCTACTTAAATGAAAACCAAGAAGATGGGACGATGTTTCCTTTCATTGCACATTCAGGACTTTTTTTTTTTCATGAAAATAATTATAGAAATATTTCCAGCTTAATATTAAGGAGACCCATATCTGAACCTAACTTCACTGACAATGTATGGAATATATCCCAAATTCTGACTTTAGATAACATTTAAAGCTCTTTCCATAAAATTTCAAGGACTCATGTGAAGGCCAGCTATAGAATTTTCCTCCCAGACTGTTTTCTGGGAACAACACCCCCCACCCCTAGAGCTGATAACCTCTCATATTTCTGCTGTGTGACTCTGACCTCTAGCTGTATGTAAGTATTCAGAAATAGGAACGTGATCCACTCAGAGACTTTGGAATTGGGACTGAAATATATAGTCCATCCTCCTATGGACCTTAGACTGTAAAATCTAAACTTGGGGGCTGAGAATCTGCCGTTCATTGCCTTCATGTGGTCTGAATAACAGAGATAGATGGTGGGCAGATCAGAAAGAAAGATGCCAACATGAATGGCCAAAAACTTGGCAAAAGATTGGATGTAGCAAAAGAAGGAAAACAAGTCCAGGTTGATGTCTCCGGTTCTGGCCACAAATATTATGACTTAGAAGAACAGTTAGGAAGAGGCAGTAGATGCTGAAGATTGTTATTACAAAAGTACTAAATGAAATCATGAAAGTTTGTGAACTCCCTAAGAGGGGTCACTCCTAAGATCCTAAGTCTAGATCCTTAAGGCCTCCCTCAAATTAGGGGCAGAATCAAAGGAGACTCTGGTAAAGGATTGAATTGAAGACACAAGAGACATGATCCATGTTCAGGAAAAGACATAATAACATTAGATAGTCCCTCTCTAACATTTTATTTACCTAAGTTGAATGTTATATTTGCAAAACTTAGATGTTGTGGAACAGACAAATGAGTGGTTCACGTATTTATTTTTATGGCCCATATTCTACATTTTTATTTTATTGGAGTATAGTTGGCTTACAACATTGTGTTAGATTCGGGTGTGCAGTAAAGTGTTTCAGTTATGCATACATTCATTTTTTCAGATCTTCACCCATATAGGTTACTAAAGAATATTGAGTAGAGCTCCCTGTGTTATACAGTACATTCTTGTTTGGTTATCTATTTTATATATGGTAATGTGTGTATGTTAATCCCAAGCTCTTAATTTATACCCCTCGTCTTACTCATTGGTAGTCATAAATTTGTTTTTGAAATCTCTGAGTCTGTTTTTGTTTTACAAATACATTCATTTGTATCATTTTTCAATTAGATTCCACATGTGACTGATATATGGTGCTTGTCTTTCTCTGACTTACTTCACTTAGCGGGACAATAGCTAGGTCCATCCAAGCAAATGGCGTTATTCCATTCTGTTAATTTGATTCAGAGTGTTGCTCATATATATGGAGTAGGCAATGGCACCCAGCTCCAGCACTCTTGCCTGGAAAATCCCATGGACGGAGGAGCCTGGGGGGCTGCAGTCCATGGGGTCGTGAAGAGTCGGACACTGCTGAGTGATTTCACTTTCACTTTTCACTTTCATGCATTGGGGAAGGACATGGCAACCCACTCCAGTGTTCTTGCCTGGACAATCCCAGGGACGGGGGAGCCTGGTGGGCTACCATCTATGGGGTCGCACAGAGTTGGACACGACTGAAGCGACTTAGCAGCAGCAACAGCAGCTCATATGTACTCTTTGTGGGAATGTAAGCTGTTTGAAGGAATTAAAATAGTCACATACATAAACTTTGTCCCAGTGAAGTGGAAACACTGAGTTGCCTGCTCACTGGACCCACCCACTCTAGTGGAGGTCCCAGCTAGAGGGTGACTTAGCCATGGTGTAGCTAATGTTCAGGGGATAATGCTGGGCCACCTCTCTCATTATAGGGTTATTGAGTTTAACCATCATTTCAAAGAACCGTGTCTTTATTTCATGGATTTTCTTTATTGCTTTTCTGTTTCTAATTTGTTGATTTGACTTATCTTCTTGCATCTCTTTTACTTTCTTTTCTTTTATTTGCTTTTCTTTTCTAGTTCATTAAGGCAGAAGTAGAGTTCATTGATTTAGACCTTTTTTTCTTTTTTACTGTAAGGTATTTGGGGCTACAGATGTTCTCTTAAGTACTGCTTGAAACCACTTATTTTAGTGTTGGGTTTTGATTTTCATTCAGTTTATGTGTGTGCTAAGTCACTTCAGTTGTGTCCGACTCTGTGCAACCCTATGGACTGTAGCCTGCCGGGCTCCTCTGTCCATAGGCTTCTACAGGCGAGAATACTGGAGTGGATTGCCATGGGCTCCTCCAGAGAATCTTCTTGACCTAGGGATGGAATTTGGGTCTCCCGCATTGCAGGCAGATTCTTTACCGTCTGAGCAACTGAGGAAACCCCTTTATTCAGTTTAACAACTTTAAATTTTCTCTTTGGATTTATCTATAACCTATGAGTTATTTATGAATATTAGCTTGGACTACTTAGAGGTTTCCAGCTATTTTCCTCATATTAATTTATAATTTAATGCCATGTGGTTATAGAACAGATTTTTTATGACTTGACTCTTACGTTTATCAGGATTTGTTTTATTACAATACTTTGTCTGCCTTGGTAATGTTTCTTTGATTTTTGAAAGTGTATTCTGCCATTGTTGGGTATAGCATTCTGTCAATTAAGTTAATTTGATTAACAGTGTTATGCAAATCTTCTAGATACTTTCTGTCTACATTTTCTATCAATTATTAAAATCTGTGACTTTATAATAAGTGTGGATTTGTTTTTCTCCTCTCACCTTATCACTTTTTGTCTCATGTACAGTGAAGCTCAATTATCTGTTACATAAACATTTAAGATTGTTATATTGGTGAATTGACCACTTTATCATTATTAAATGACCCTCCCTATGACTGGTGTATTTTTTTGTTCTAAAATCTACATTTTCTGATACTAATATAACCATTCTGACTTAATCTTCACTAATATTAACTAATTAACATCGTATATAATTTTCCATTTTAATTTCACCTATTTGTTTGATACATATTCTTACAGCTGAGTATGATCTTCTCTGGTAGCTCAGCTGATAAAGAATCCACCCACAAGGCAGGAGACCCCAGTTCGATCCCTGGGTTGGGAAGATTCCCTGGAGCAGGGATAAGCTGCCCACTCCAGTATTCTGGCCTGGAGAATTCCGTGTACTGTATAGTCTACGAGATCGCAAAGAGTCAGACACATCTAAACAACTTTCACTTCACTTCACTTCATAGCTGGGTATATGATGCATATTCATACAGCTGGATTTTTCTCTTTATCACCATAATAGTGCTATTTTTTAATTGGGATAATTAAACTATTTCTAATTTGTATGGTGATTTAAAATTTACCAGCTGACTTTTTTATTCATTCCATCCATCTTTTGTTCTCTTTCCCCTTTCTTTATGCTCTCTTTTGAATTAATAGCATATCTTTTTATTTTTCCATTTTATTTCTTTTGTTGTATTATTTTAATGGTTGAATTAGGTTCATAAACTATGCCTTTGGCTTATCATAATCAGTGTTCAAGTAATATTATACCACTTTACATATATTAAAAGACTTTTACAACAATATACTTCCATTATCTGCCTCCTGAATTTTAACTACTGTTATCACAGAGTTTATTTCTACCTGTGTAATAAGCCTCATATTACACGGCTCTTTTGCTTGCTTTAAACAATAAATTTTCTTCCAAAGAAATTTAAATAATAAGAAAAAATATATTTTCCATTTCTCCACATAGTTACCATTTCTAGGCTCTTAATTCCATTGTGAGATCCAGATTTCCAACTGGTATTGCTTCCCTTCTGCTTGAGGAATATTCTTTACAGTTTGTTATAATGCAGTTCTGTTGGTAATGAAAATCCTTCAATATTTTATATCTGAAAAAGTCTTTGCTTTGCCTTTGCTTTTTAAAGATGTGTTCACTAAGTATAGAATTCTAGATTGATTGATTTTTTCCCTTTCAGTACACTAAAGATGTTGTATATTGTGTTATTGCTTACATTGCTTTTGATGAGAAATATGCTATTATTCTTGCTTTTGTCCTTTTTTTGTAATGTGTCTTTCTTTTCTAATTAATTTTAAGGTTTCTGTGGTATCACTGATTGTAAACAATTTGATCCCGATGTGCTTTACCATATTTTTTTCAATTTTCACATGCATAGAGTTTGTTGGGCTTCTGTGTCTTACAGCTGTGCATTGATCGTTTTAATCAAATTTGGAACAATTTCAATCATTAATCCTTCTTTAAAAAATATATATTTTTAATCACACTTCCTGGCCATTTGGAGACTCTGGTTGCATGTTTACGCAGACACTTAGATTTGTCCCACAACTCACTAACAGTCTGTTCATTTTCTTTTCAGTCTTTCTTTTCTATATGCCTAGTTTGACAGAGTTTCTATTGCTATGACTTTAAGTTCATCATTTTTTCCTTCTGCAGTGTTAAGCGAGTCATTAATACCATCCAGTGTATCTTTCATCTCATACATTATAGTCATCTCAAGAAGCTTGACTTGGGTCATTTTTAAAATATGTTTCATATCTCTGTGTATCATGTTCTCATAGCTCTTTTAACATGTGAAATCATTACTCTCTTTTAATATCTTTGTGTACTAATTCTAATATCTGTGTCATTCCTGGGAAATATTCAACTGATTTTTTTCCTCATTTTGGGTCATATTTTCTTTTGTTTTTGTATGCCTGGTAACTTTTTATTGGATGCCAGACATTGTGGATTTGCTGGGTATTTTTATATTCCTAAAAATATTCTTGAGCTAAGTAACTTGGAAATAGTTTGACCCTTTCGAGCCTTACTTTTCAGCTTTATTAGGCAGAAGTACAACAATATTTAGTCAAGGGCTAATTTTGTTCCAGGACTGATGCAAAACCTTTCTCAGTACTCCACCCAATGCCCCATGAATTATGAAGTTCAAGAACTGGCAAAACTAACTTATGGTAATAGAAACTAGAATAGCGAACACCTACAGGGTATAGAAATGGGAACTTTCTGGATGTGCTGCTTACACAAATTTGTCAAAGGGACAATTAAGATCTGTGCCCAAGAACTGGCAAAACTAACTTATGGTAATAGAAACTAGAATAGCGAACACCTACAGGGTATAGAAATGGGAACTTTCTGGATGTGCTGCTTACACAAATTTGTCAAAGGGACAATTAAGATCTGTGCCCATCACTGTAGATAAATTTTTCATGAATAAAAAAGCATGTTTAGTATCAAATGCATGTGCATATGTATAAATTCTAAAAGAATATACACCAAAATTTCAATAGTGAAAACTCTGAGGTGTTTTTAAGTTATCTTCTGAGTATTTTTCAGTTATCTAAATTTTTAATAAATATACTACCTTTTTAGAAAATGTAAAATTAATATCAAAAAAGAATGAAAGTATTTGGGGGGAATTCTCTACCTTACAGAATGAATGAAGGGAACTAATGCTTATTATTTGCTATATATCAGGTCTCTTAAAAGTCACTTTATTACATTATTCCATTTGATTGATATAACTCTATTGTGTGCTAAGTTGCTTCAATCATGTCTGACTCTTTGTGACCCTATGAACTGCAGCCTGACACGCTCCTCTGTCCATGGGATTCTCCAGGCAAGAGTACTGAAGTGGGTTGCCATGCCCTCCTCCAAGGAATCTTCCAGACCCAGGAATCAAACCCAAATCTCTTACATCTCTAGCACTGGCAGGCAGGTTCTTTAAGTTGGTGTTATCCAATTTGCTCCCCTGGTGGCTCAGAGGTTAAAGCGTCTGCCTGCAATATGGGAGACCTGGGTTCGATCCCTGGGTCAGGAAGATGCCCTGGAGAAGGAAATGGCAACCCACTCCAGTATTCTTGCCTGCAGAATCCCATGGACGGAGGAGCCTGGTGGGCTACAGTCCACGGGGTCCCGAAGAGTCGGACAGGGCTGAGCGACTTCACTTTCAATTTCACTTTCTTTATCCAATTTGCAAAAGAAGAAATGATACTGCAGAAAGGTTGTCATGTGTCAAATGTCCCGCAACTTGATCTTAGGGCTGCCTACTTCTGAAGTCCTTGTTTTGGGCTTTATAGAATTAAGCTGCTGAGATGGATTTTTTGAAATTCAGAAAGTAAAGAGTACTGAGAAGGAATNGGGTCCCGAAGAGTCGGACAGGGCTGAGCGACTTCACTTTCAATTTCACTTTCTTTATCCAATTTGCAAAAGAAGAAATGATACTGCAGAAAGGTTGTCATGTGTCAAATGTCCCGCAACTTGATCTTAGGGCTGCCTACTTCTGAAGTCCTTGTTTTGGGCTTTATAGAATTAAGCTGCTGAGATGGATTTTTTGAAATTCAGAAAGTAAAGAGTACTGAGAAGGAATAGAAAAGTCCCAGAAGTTTATCACTGACTGCAGGCTTGGGAGCTGACACAGTAGACTCTAGGAGTTCCCTTTTAAAAAGACAAAGCAAATTTTTTCATGAAGGCAGAGTTACAAATCCAAGCATAGTTCATCTGAAACTCAAGAAAGTCTGGCCTGAGAAAGAAAAAGAAGTGGGTGGCTCAGGGAAAATCCATGAGCTCCAGACCCTGGGTGGCAGGCAGAAGGAGAGGGAAGGAAGGAGTTCTTCCTTCCAACCTATGGGCAGCTTAGTAGGACAAAGGCAGCTTTGTCCCCAGATGAAGTACTGCCCANAAGTTTCCAGGCAAGAGTACTGGAGTGGGGTGCCACTGCCTTCTCCGATGGAGCTAGACTAGCCTTGGGCAATTACTCTATCCTCCAACTGCCCAAAGCCTGTCAAAACCTGTAGATGTCTGACCACCAGCTTCGTTTTTTAAAATTGTTCATATATGGTTTATTTTTAAATTATCTTTATTAAAAAAAAAAGCAAGCAAAACATTTGTAAAGATTGTGAAAGGAAAATAAGAAATGAAAAATCATCGCAACCCAGAGACTGCCATGTTTAACACTGTTACAGGCAGCTCTTGCTGTACAGTACCCACTCTAACACTGGGAAGTTTAAAAGCAGCATTTAAACTCACCATATGCCCCTCAGCCAGCTTGGGATGAAATGATCTAGGGTGAACCAGGCTGAGTTTGCTTCCAAAGCCAGGATGGTGGGTGGGATGGACAGTGCTCCTCTCATTCTCACTGGAGCGGGGGGGAAATTGAGGCACAATCTTCTCATTGCATGGGCAGAGGTGCAAGAGAACACACTATCGGGCAAGCACAATTCAAGTCTTTGCTTGCGTTATTTCTTCTAACAACTCATGGGTCAAAGTTAATCATATGGCCAACTCTAAACTCAATGTGACAGTGAAATAAATATACTAGGTCCATAGAGGGAAGGGTAGGAGAAGTGAAGATACCAGGTGTTTTTAAATGATTCCTTTTTTCCCCTGCACCACCTTCTCTTCTATCCAGACCCGGTTTCCCCAAGTCTGGAGGGAGTTTTAGAAGATACTGTCCCTCTCCCATCACCCCAGCTTCTATATGGTGGTCTCAGCAGATCATCAAGATGACCAAAGCCTAGGTGTCTGAGAACTCCCCAGCCAAACGCTAGCTCTTAGTTTGAGCAACAGAGGTCTAAGCTGATTCATTCAAGTGTATCTGGTATCTTTTAACCTAGCCAGCAAGAAATAACATACTCTGTAGGAATAACAGCACCTTGACAGTGATAGAAAGCTCTCTGACCAGATCCCTGACTGAGATGAAGTCCTGGTCTCTATATTTTGTGGATTCAGGGGGAGAAGAGCTCAGATGTGGCCTTAGGTTGGCTCTGGAGTTGTGGTTTTGCCCAGGTTGGCAACTGAAAGATTAAAAAATATAAGGACCTCCAGCCATCTCACCACAGTCCCCCAGTGAGTGGTGATGGCTTAACTGGGAGGTAGACCTGGAACCCTCCTCTCAGCCAGTCGGGCTCCCTGACCACTGGACCACACAGTCAGTGTTTAATGTGCACTCAGGAAACCTCAAGCTCCAGGCTGGAAGAAACCGATTTTCCAAACACAGAGCTCTCTTTGTGACCAATTCAGCAAAAATTCTCTTTCCAGCTGTGAGTCGGGATTCATGTTGTGAATGCTGGTGTTAATTAAAAACATCCACCTTCTGCAGTTTTAACAAAAGAGGCACCATGCAGCATGTGTTCCTAAATACGGTTGTATTTATGGCTGCTGAAGGCTTGGATGTTACCATTCCCCATTTTCAATCCCCCCAGAAGAGCTGGGGCCAAGACGGATGCGATGGGTCTGAATCGGCACAGGACAGAATGGGTGTAAGAAGGAGGGGAAAGAGTGCTGTTCCCAAGCGTGGACCAAAGATGTTCAACGTCCTGTGCCAGTATCAGGAACTTTACCTAGCTGAAATCAAATGTTTATCTGTTGAATCATTACAGTGTTTCTTCATGTGTCTCTTAGTCCTCAGACACGATCAAAATGTGGTGTGATGAGGCGGGGACATTCCACAAAGGATGACTCCATCGTCAGTAACAGAGATGCCAGATGATACTTCCCCATATCCTTGTGTTAGTTCTCCCTTTATTAGGAAATTTTTATCTGAAATGGTGCAGAGCTAGTAGATCGGATGAAGCTGCATTCCTTCCTGTGCTTGTCTCTGGTTGGCTGATTTGTCCTCCTTTCACACATGAACCAGGAAAGACAGGAAAGAACGGAGCCAAACCCACGTCGTTATGAATGAATTTCTTTGCTTTTAATCTCACACAGTTTAAAATACAATATGAAATCAGGCTACAGTATATAAAAAATTCTCCAGCAAAATGATGTGCCAGCATCAGCTACTAAAATAAACGAACGAAAAACTCCCCCATAAGAAATTTTTTTTTGCATTAAAAACAAAACACATAGACACTTACATCGCTACATCTCTAAGCTACCTCAGTTCTGATTTTTAAAAAGCACCTGCTTTTCCTTTTTTTTTTCATCTTTCTTTTAAATTTTCAGCTCTTAAAAAATATAAATTATATGAAAATACAAGTTGGAAAATAGTCAAACACAATATAACATCTTTTTCACCCCTATACTTCTCAGCTTAAAAAAAAAAGTATTCTAAAAAAAAAGTTCAATAACTGAGGCAGTATTCCTGATAGAGATAAATTTCATTTTAATATATATATTTTATATATGTATATGTATACATATATTTATGGTTCCTCGAAACTTCTTTGGAATGTAGATNGAAAATAGTCAAACACAATATAACATCTTTTTCACCCCTATACTTCTCAGCTTAAAAAAAAAAGTATTCTAAAAAAAAAGTTCAATAACTGAGGCAGTATTCCTGATAGAGATAAATTTCATTTTAATATATATATTTTATATATGTATATGTATACATATATTTATGGTTCCTCGAAACTTCTTTGGAATGTAGATTAAGAGTTCAACCCATTTATATAGACCCCAACAGGGAAAGCAGCATGCCCAGCATGACGAGGAGAGAGAAGGTATCATTTTCACCATGAAGATTAGGCAGGTTAATGCTCCAAAACCCAGAGTGTTCAGCCCCAAAGTGAGGAAAAGCATATCTGATCTCTGAATGTTACCTCTAATCTCCATAGCCAAAAAACCAGGGCTCTGTGTAGGGAAGTCCCTTCCCTGAAAGGGAAAAGGAACCGAAGTGACTCTGAACCCTACAACCCAAACCAACATGGGTTAACAGATGCATCTCCAGGAAAACAGAGTTTCACCCAACTCAACCAGATCTGCCCATCCTTCCTCTGAAGTTAACATGTGTTTTTATTTTTTTAAAGCAGAAATCCAACAATTCTGCTCCATTTCCAGTGTATAAACCACCCACCACTCTTCCTGGGATGGTCTCTGGACAGAAGGAGGAAAAAAAAAAAAGCATCTGGCCAGACTGACAAAGCTGTTTGAACTAACACGCTATCTACAAATACTGGAAACAGTGGACTGGGAGAGAGAGCAGGGTGGGTGAGGGGGGTGCATCTTAGCAAACAAGCGGCTGAAGAGCATGAGGAGGCACTTGTTTACGTGAATTATGGCAGGAGTCAGACATACACAGGGAGGGCGTCTCAGCATCGATTGAAAAGGAAAGGGCTGGTGAGCTGAGAAAGTGATATGCCTGGTGGCAAAGAAGCGAGGACCGAAGTCTGGCCTTGGTTCTACTCTCACCCATCACGGAAATGTGGAAAGACATCATGAGAAAGCCCCAGCATTCTCTCAGCTGCAGCTCTGCACGTCTGCAAACACACACAGACACACACACGCGCACACACATCTTTGCCAGTGCCCAACAAAGATCACATAATCTAAGAGAAAACAATGTAGTCCAAACAGTTCCGTCTAACACTCCCTGAGCAGCTCCTAAAATATGTCGAGAGCTTCATTAAGGCACCTGCGTCCGGAAGAAGATCACAATACACAGCTGGGCAAAATGCTGCCTCTGCTTTCCAAGCGGATGCTCCGATTTCTCGGTATGAGGAAGCGCATGAATCACAGAGTTAAGTTCCTGATAATCCGGGGTCTGCCAGAAGACCTGGGAGAAAACAATCCACTTTCTTGAAGCTATGCTAGAAGGTAGTTAGTAGACTTCCAGTTTCTCAGCTGAAGCCCAACAAGGGCCAACCCCGAGAAGCCCGTCCTGAGGGTTTCTTCCCCCCGGTCGCTGAAAGCCATCCCTCTGTCACCCTCCTTTTCAATCCGGCACCTGTTGAGCTGAGGAAGAGAGGATTCTAATTGTATTAGGCACTTTTCCTTAGTAGTCAGATGTTGGTCCCCTCTCCCCAAACTCCATTTCAGATGACCCTTGACAATGGCCTTGGTTGATAATGTTTGTAGTTCAACTCTGGGAGAAGTAAAAGTAGATTTGAATCTCATGGACCACCTTATTGCTACACCCAAGCTCCTTTCCTTGTAGTTCCTATGCCTTCAAGCTTCCTTCCTTTGCAATTACCAACCTTCCCTTATCCTGCACCAGGACAACAGATCCAAGCACGGGACCCTTATAGCATCTGCTCTGTGCACCTTTGCCTGCCCACCCAGTCTCACCTGACACCTGACACAGCTGCCTTAAACCCTTCAAAAGAAAGCCTTGCACTTTTCCCAAAGACAGCCGAGCCACATTTTATTCCTAGGCTCCCTCAGTTTCCATGGCTTCTAAAACCCAGGACATCTAAATGGCTTTATCAGATACTCTCCAACACATGACATGTCTGTGGCTACTCTTTCACTCACCCATCAGAAAGCTGTACATTTCCTTCTACTGAACAACAGAGTGGGGAAGAGTGATAAACGTGGGATGCTAGGAAAATAAGACACAAAGGACAAATTACAGAGTGTTAGTTGGAAAGGACATGCATTCAGGACTTATTTCCTAAGACCTGAGGGGTAATGCCCGTGCATACAGGTTTTATTCCAAGTCACATATGAAAAAACCAGTAGAGAACCAGGTCAATCTTCTCCCTTCACTCCCTCTTTCATAAGACTTCTACAGTACTCCTACATTTACTATTGTCCGAAGCAGGGCTGCAAAATACATTCAGTTCAAAGACTTAATGCTTCTTAGCTCAATGTTAAGTCCAAACTCTGAGAATACACTCATGACAAATAAGTAGAGGGGTGTGATCATAATTTTTAAAAATTAAAGGAGAAATTCACATGCACAGTTCTCTTGTACCCAAACTAGCATCATTTTTTCCCTTCGCACATAAGTCACATGAACTTGGGATCCCCAAATCTCAGTGATGGCGCTTTGTCTTTCCAGTGGGGTCTATATAAACAGTTTCCTTTCACCATGTCAGAATCCTCAGTTGGCAAATAAAAACAAAATTGCATGATACCGCAATACTGAGACCACCTTAGAGCTTAAGACGATTTTTAAGGAAAAAAAAAAATACTGGCACAAAATTTAACAGAATAAATTTTAACACAAAAACAGTTTCAGCCCCTCCCCACTGAAGTCCATCTTTGTTTCAAAAGTAGAACCAAAAGGTCAATAGTCCGTGATTTCTTAGTGCACCCCCAAACTAAAGGCTTTATCCTACCTCCCTCTTTTTTGCCCTCCCAGACCTAAAGACAAAAGCAAATTAATTGCCTTTTACTAGTTTCAAGACTCCTGGTGCATCAACTTCTTTTGCTAATAGGTCCATAACTCAAGACATTCTTTTTTGTGGATGACTTTTTTAAAAAAAAAAATAACTGGACGTGTTAGTCTCTTCCTCCCTTAAGCCAGATTCTTCAAGCTTCTAAGGCCCTTGTCTCCTGAAAACCGCTCCAGAATTTCTTGTCCCACCCATCCCCACCAGTCCTGGCTCTCCTTCAACGGCACACAATGGATTATAGCTGCAGTTCACGTAGCTCCCACCCCTGAATGTAAAAAAAATGAGTTCTGGAAAATTAAAAATAGAATAACAATTAAAAAATTAAGAGTCCGACCGACACGGCTGTTCTCTGAAATGTCTCAGCAGGGTTTCCCCGGCTCCTCAGCGTCCATCACTCGTCGGCGTCGGGCTTGACATCCAGCATGGCATGGAGCTCCTCGGGCGTGTACCCCAGCAGGCTTTGCAGGTCACACACAAAACGGTACACGTAGCGTTTACCCGCTGTCTTGTGGATGATGTTTTTGTCGTAATAGTAGCGAAGGCCACGGCTCAGTTTCTCATAATTCATCTTAGGCTTGTTTTTCCTTTTTCCCCATCTCCTGGCCACCTGAAATTTAATTTTTTTTTTTAAAAAGAGGGGTCAACACTTCCAGAATAAGCCCACGATACATGTTAAGATGCCTGCACTCATTGGTGATGACCCATGATGTTTAAAAGACGGCTAGAGACTCATCAGCAAAGAAGTTACTTTTCTGAATTCCAAGTTTTGAGGGCTAGACTAGGTTGGCAGTGAAGTTGACTCTTTAAGCTGAAGAAAACGCAGTGACCCTGAACTTCTATGTAATGGGAGTTAAAGCATTTGATATTTAAGAAAGTCTTTTTTTACAGGAGACACTATAGAGTCTCTTCTTATCCTGTATTATTAATAGAACATCTTTGCTTTGAAAGCATGAAATCTGATGGGAGGGATGAAGGACTGAGTTACAGTCACACCTGTCTTTAATCAACAGGAAGCATCTTTTTTTTTTTTTTTTTTTCGAGGCACAGGGCTTCTCTCTTCAGCCGGAACAGAGGGCCTCTCTCTTGTTCATTGTTCTGCATCCTCCGAATCTGGGTGTGCCACGGAGCAACCACTCACTATTTGTTTTTCTGTTTTTGTTTTCTTATTGATGTATAATTGGTTTACAATGTTGTGTTAGTTTCCAGTGTATGGCAAAGTGATTCACTTCTACATACATATATTTTCAGGTCTTTTCCCCCTTATAGATTATCACAGAATATTGAGTAGAGTTCCCTATGCTATACAGTAGTAGGTCCTTGCTGGTTGTCAACTCTCTGAGACCCCATGGACTATACACATCCATGGAATTCTCCAGGCCAGAATACTGGAGTGGGTATCTTTTCCCTTCTCCAGGGGATCTTCGCAACCCAGGGATCGAACCAAGGTCTCCTGCATTACAGGCAGATTCTTTACCAGCTGAGCCACAAGGGAAGGCCAAGAATACTGGAGTGGGTAGCCTATCCCTTCTCCAGTGGATCTTCCCAATCCAGGGATTGAATCGGGGTCTCCTGCATTGCAGGTGGATTTCTTTACCCACTGAGCTATCAGGGAAGCCCATAGGCAATGTGTATATGTTCATCTCAGACTCNGCCACAAGGGAAGGCCAAGAATACTGGAGTGGGTAGCCTATCCCTTCTCCAGTGGATCTTCCCAATCCAGGGATTGAATCGGGGTCTCCTGCATTGCAGGTGGATTTCTTTACCCACTGAGCTATCAGGGAAGCCCATAGGCAATGTGTATATGTTCATCTCAGACTCAGTGTATTCCTTCTCCCCTCACTGTTTGTTGATGAAAAGCAAAATGATGAGCAAATCTCACCAAACGCTGAAGGCCTCTCAAATTGTCAGACACCTTCCATATTCACAGAGCCACAAGGGAACAAAATCAGAGAAGGCAACTTCTGTTTTTGTCGTTTAGTTGCTAAGTCGTTTCCAACTTTTTGCAACCCTACGACTGCAGCCCACCAGGTTCTGTCCATAGCATTTTCTAGGCAAGAATATAGGGGTGGGCTGCCCTTTCCTTCTCCAGGGGATCTTCCCAACCAAGGGACTGAACCTGAGTATCCTGCCCTGGCAGGTGGGTTCTTTACCACTGAGCCACCAGGGAAGCCTAACTTGTGTTTACAAAAGGCCTAATATGTGACAGGCACTGTAGGCACATCCTAGCGATTAAGCTGAAAAACGAACGGGCAACGTAGGTCTTTTCTGTGTTTTCCAAATGATGCAACTCAGGCTCAGAGGAGGTCCCCCAAGTAGCAGGTGGCAGAGCTGGGATTCAAACCCTAGAAAACACCATCAAGCCCCATACAGCCCATCCCCAGAGCTCTCTCTCACCCTCCCTGGACACAACACTCTCAAGTCACTCCCTCCTTACCTCATCTGGGTCAGAAAGCTTGAATTCCCAGCCATCTCCTGTCCAGCTGATGAAAGACTGACAGGACTTATCCGTGAGTAATTCCAGAAGAAACTGCCACAGCTGGATCGGTCCGCTGCCTGGAGACACAAGCCAGGGTGAATCACTACACCAGATGCACCACCCGCTCAGCAGCGAATCCCGGCCCCTTCCCTCCCAGCCCATCCGTCAGGGGAAAACAAGGAATACCCAGGGCACAAGAGTTGCAGGAGCTGGTGGAACAGGCCGAAACGGTGAAGAATTCCCACCAAAACTGCCTTTAGGATGGAGTATCAATTGCCTTATTTAGATCGCTTTAAAAGTCAGTCCATCTTTTATGGCTAAGCAAATTCTAGAAAGCAAATCCTGGATTGCTCCTTTGAGATATTCTAAGGCAACATGGTCAGCTTGGCCTTCAAAAGCAAAGTCATTATTTCTGCCTTATGAAGTACTCAAGGTATGAAACAAGGAGTGTCTTTGTCAGCTCCCAGCAGAAGTCAAAAGCCCATAAGCAAAGTCTGCAGTAAGGACCCTTTGATCCCTGGTTTTCGAGGGAGAAGAATCATTACCTTAGGGCGATCTAACAAGGGAAGAGAAGTTAGATGTTCTCTTGGTCATAATATTCCTCTCTACCATAATCCAGTCCCCCAAGATGCCTACAGGCAAGCATCCAAACTAAGAAAGGGAGGGAATTAACTTGCCAGCTATGAAATCCTCAAAGGTCAGGTTAGCACTGTCTCAGAAATTCACCACGGTAAAGCAAACTCTCTCTCTCTCTCTCTCTCTCTCTCTCTCTCTCTCTCTCTCACACACACACACACACACACACACACACACACATATACAATTCTCGTCTTAGTCATCAACACTGCCAATATCTTAGTTCTGGAAGGCCTGACGTACTCTGATTGTTAGTTTATCTTTTACTAAAAGAGTTTGCGCTACATAGATTTCCTTCTAGGAATAGTTTCTATTCAGAAACGACAATGATGCCAGAGATTCCTATCTGATTTATGGGTGTAGCTAGAGAGACAGATATGGGCTCAACAGTCTACACTGCTTGTTACACATCTACGCTGTGTAGACGTGTAGGCCTTGTTAACACCATGTCAGAAGCGATCTGGACACAGTGCAGCTGGAGACACCCAGTCCGTGTAGACAAAGAAAGCCTGGCATGCTCTGACTCAAGTAAGAAAACTTGAGTTTGTTAGGCTCTAATCCTTAACCTGAGTTCCAAATGTGTCTGATCCCAAGTAAACTGAGGTGCAGCAGGAAACAAGCTTGCCTTGCCTCTCAATCTAATGAAGAAATGCCCTTCATGATCTTGGAGGGCAATCTCTTGTCATGTCTTGGACACACCTACAAGACATTTTCACATTCACCATTTCCTTATAGGCGTGGCAGACTGGGCTGACCGCCTCCATTCTATCGGTGCAGAGTAAGGTGCTCGGGAAAAATGACGTCACATTGGTCTAGGCACAGTTAGAAAACAGTGGGCCAATCCCCAGATCTTGACTCCAGCCCCAGGGTAATCTTGATGGACGCCTATGAGCAAACAGCGGCTGGTGTGCATTATCACTGGTGGGACACCTCAAGGAAGCCTTGGCTATAGTAATAGCATCTCAATGGTCCCTCCTCAGTCCAGCCCAAGCTCAGCAAGGAAAATGAAATACCTCTACCTCACCCTTCTATGAATGAACCCTAAGTAGTTTAAAACCATCTTGCAAGAAATACCTTATACATATTCTAGAATTAAATAATTCAGCCAATGCCTGCAAAGTATATTAACATTTGAAGATACAGTCCCAGGAAAGACACTGGTAAAGCCTGACCCGCTTCTCTGTTTCTACCCCAATGGAAAAAAAAAAAAACCATTTCTAGACAGCTCAGACACATTTGCAGTTTCCTTGGCAGCCAAGTAGTCACCATCTACCACCCTCTGCCAGAAGGAATGTCCTGTCGTGACTTCCTATGAGGAATCCATTGAGAAGCCATCCGGATGGGCAGGAGGAAGAAAACAAATTTCTCTTAAGAAATGCTATAGAATTCGTTACAACAGCCCTTGTGACATCATAGGTATCCTGAAGAAGTATAGAATAGATACCCACTGAACCACTGAAATGAGACATAAGAGGAAAAACCAACTATACCAAAATTATGAAAACAAGCCAGGGAGTTTATGGTCCTCTCTTGGGTCAAGACCACAGACCACAGACATGGTGGACAGAGGTCTGCTTTCAGACACCTGGTAAAGGCCAACAGGAAGAGAAGCTATGATTTACTGTGCACCTACTATGTACCATAGTAATATGTCATGTTTTAGAGCATCTTATTGGGTTCCCCAAAATGTTCATTCAGGTTTTTCTGTAACATCATATGGAAAAATCCGAATGATCTTTTTGACCAACCCAATATTTATCCCTCACAATAACTCCTTGAGTAGATGCTATTGTCATCACATTTGTTTCTCCCACTGTACAGCAGAGAAAACTGACCCACTGTGTGTCTTGTCCAAGGTTGTGCAGGTCAGAAGTGGTATGGCTAGAACCCAGGCAGCCTGCCTGACCCCCTAAATCTCCATCTCGAGCCATGGGTTTGCCCCCAGGCAAGTCCAACCCAGAGCTGGCATCTAACCTGCCCGCTGGCTGTAGTGGTCTTTGGGGCAAAAGGACCTTGCATTTGAAAAACAACTCTTCCTCACTGCTCACAGCAAGCAGTCCAGGACACTGGATGGCCAGTGGTTCCCCAGTCAGTCTGACCACTGGGGACCTTGGTGGCCTCTACAGGGGTGACACTTCCAGCTCCATCTGCACCCCTCATGGTCACCATTAGGCCATGTAATTTCATTACTTCTCACCCCCACTGGTTGTCTTCAAACCTCTTTCATAATGTGTGTGTGTGTGTGTGTGTGCGTGTGCTCAGTCATGGCCAACTCTTTGTGATCCCATGAAGCCTGCGAGGCTCCCCTGTCCATGGGATTTTTCAGGCAAGAATAATGGAGTGGGTTGTCATTTCCTTCTCCAGGGGATCGTTCTGGCCCAGGGATCAAACCTGGGTCTTCTGCATCTCCTGCATTGGCAGGCGGATTTTTCACCACTGAGCCACGGGGTATACCCCTCTTTCATTCCACTTGTCTTAAAGTCCCTTTAGGGATAAGGGGTCTAATTATACCAGGTTGAGGAAAGAGTTAGAATTATGGGGATTCTTTTCCCTGGGAAGTTGTGGTTAATGGTAGGGAGCAGCAAGCACATCCAGATTCCCGGGGAGGGGGGTCCAAGAGCCACCCTGGGCCCCCACCCTTCAGATGTGCAGCCATAGAGTGGGAACGGGGCTTGCATTAGCATCACAGGGACCAGCTCACGAGGGAGGGACGTCAGACAGAACTATTCCCACTGCTCCTGCTGCCACTTCAGAGCTGCACCCCATTGTCTGCGTACAACTGCTCCCTGGGGTCTGTGGATGTGGCCAGAGACGGGGTGAGTCCTTGCAAGTGGGTGTTTTTTTCCCCTCCGTGTGAGCTGTCCTTTGTTCATAAGGAACACAAAACTGAAATTCGGGAACTGGGAGCCCAAGTCCTAGGTGTGGCGCCTCTTTTTTTTTTTT